>CAUYUJ010000628.1:0-15000 GCA_963575745.1 Prorocentrum cordatum
TTTTCCCATGGTTTTCATCAATTTTCAAACATGTGGGTCTTCTTGGGCCAGCCTTGGGCCTCTTTGGGGCTCGTCTGGGGGTTCATTTGGAGCCGTCCTGGTCCTATCTTGACGCCTCCCGAGCCGATCGTTCGCGAGAAGGCGAGAAGGCCCAAAACATGGATTTTCCAATGGTTTTCATTGACTTTCAATTCTTTAGGCCTTCTTCGGTCAGCCTTGGGCCTCTGTGGGCCTCGGCTTGCGCCTCTCTGGAGCCATCCTGGGGCTATCTTAACGCCCCCCGAGCCGAACGGAAGCGAGAAGGCGAGAAGGCCGAAAGCATTGTTTCCCCAAACGGTTTTTCAATTGATTTTCGAACCTCCGGGCCCAGTCTGTGCCCTCTGTGGGGCTCGTCTGGGGACTCATCTGGAGCCGTCCTGGGCCTATCTTGATGCTTCAAGAGCGCCAATCGGAAGCGACAAGGCGATAAGACCCACAGCATTGATTTTCCAATGTGAATTTTTACACATTGTTCATTCCTTGGGCCCTCTTCGGCCAGCCTTGGGCCTCTGTGGGCCTCGGCGTGCGCCTCTCGGAGGCCATCCTGGGGTCATCTTGACGCCTTTCGAGCCAACTGGAAGCGAAAAGGCGAGAAGGCCGAAAACATTGCTGTTCTATTGGGTTTTCTCTGATTTCCGACTCTCCCGGCCCTGTTGGGCCAGCCTTGGGCCTTTTCGGAGCTCGTCTGGGGACTCATTTGGAGCTGTCCTGGGGCTATCTTGACGCCTCAAGAGCCGATCGTAAGCGAAATACGAGAAGGCCAAAAACATTGATTTTCCCATGGATTTTCATTGATGTTTTATTTTTGGGACTTTCTTGGGCCAGCCTTGAGCCTCTTTGGGGCTCGTCTGGGGACTCACTTGGAGCCGTCCTGGGGCTATCTTGACGCCTCCCGAGCCGACTGGAAGCGAAAAGGTACCCGGGCACCCGGGCACCCGGGCGGGCCGCAGAAATCGGCGGCAAAGCTCACCTAACCATATGAATCCGCTAGGACCCCTACAGAGGCAAGCTCTGATTGGGGAACATACATGTGTGCACACGGAGACGTATACAATCACGCACGATACATATGCATGCGCTCTCATCGTCTGACGTCATAGATACAGCAAAATGCACATACACACATTCCTATTCTTCCATTTTGATAAGGCCAGGTACCCCAGAAAAAGCGTTCCCCCCCTTGAGAATTTGCCCCACCCCAGGCCTCTCGGGCAACCCTCCAGACGACCCGGGAAAACCCCACGAGAGCCCGAAGACGGCCCCAGAGGGCTCCAGGCGTTCCAGCGTGCTCCCGAAACGACCCCAGGCAGCCCCAAGACGGTCCACGACGACCTCGAAGAAGCTGTCATACCCCCAAAGATCGTTTCAAAACGTCCGAGCATTCTCAAGAAGGCCCCAAGAGGCACACTTCATTGATTTTCTGGCGGTTCTTGGTGAATTTTGGGGTACTCCTCTTTTCGGCTTCCCGACACTTCAAGACGGCGGTCTTCTGGGCGTCCGAAGCCGCCTGGGAGGCTCGAAAATCGCCCCACAACCATCCGAAAGGCTCCCAGGCAGTCCAAGAGAGCCCCAAGACGGCACAACAGGGTTTCAAGATGGCCTAAGAGACCCCCATGACGGCCCAAGATGGCCCCAAGACGCCCTCCGAAGCATTCCAAATCGTGACCCGGTCGTTCAGGGAGACCGCGGTTGGAGGCAGGGTGGCCCGAGGAAGCACCCAGAGGCCCCCAGAAGATGCCCAGGAGGCCTCCAGAAGGCCTTAAGAAAGCTTGAACAACTTTTGTGAGGCCCCCAGAGGCTCTCCAAGGAGGAGCCTCCGCAAAAAGAGCTGAGGAGGATGGGGAGACTACGCAGGGTATGGCGAGAATGAGGAAAAAGAAACACGGAGGAATGATAACGAATGACATTGTTGTAACGGCGACGCCGGAAAAGGCAACAAGAAGTTATCGCTGAGTTGTCAGTTTGACCTTCCTGCCATTCCACCTGCATACCAAACTCCAAGGACCAATATGCATGGCGCGAAGCGCCAATACGGTTGTGCATATATTCACACACACACACACACACTTATGTGAACGTCGAATAATGTGCGCGCATGTGTGCACCGCGTCTACTTGTATATGTCTACGCGTGCACAGACGCTTGTAGGTATACACGTGTACATGTGTGTGCACGCGCCTGCGCGCGCAGGGCCTCTGGGGAAGGTGGTGCAGTCCCACAACGGCTTGGGCCCGTGTTGGGGCGCGTATTGGCTGTGTTGGGCTGTTTTGGGGTCATGATCGGGCTTGCGACCCGTTTTCGAACTGCTGTGGGCTCCTTGTGGGATCGTGTGGGGCTCTTGGAAACTCTTTGGGCCTCCTGGGGCCTCTGGGGACTCTTGGGGGCCTCGTGGGAGCCTCATGGGGCCCCCAGTGGCCCTCTCGGGAATGTTTGGAGGCCCTGCTGGGCCGGCTCAGGGCCCTCGTGAAGTCTGTCGGGCCGTATTGGGGCAATCTGGGGGGGCTTCGTGAGCCTTTGAGGAGCCTCGGGAAGCGGAAAAGGAGAGAACCCTGAAAGGCACCAGGAAAGCTATAGAGAATCAACGAATTGTGCCCCTTAGGGCTTTCTTGAGAGTGCTCTTGGAGGCCTCGTGGGACGTTTTGGAGCGATCTTTGGGTGTATAACGGCTTCTTTGGGCTGTCTGGGCTCGTTTCGATGGCGCGCTGGAGCGCCTGGAGCCCCCTGGGGCTGTCTTCGGGCTCTCGTGGGGTGCTCCCGAGAGGCCCGTAGTGGGTGAAATGCATTAGGTGGGGGGGATCTTTTTTGGGACTCTTGGAAACCCTTTGGGCTTCCTGGGGGCCCCTGGGGATCCTCTTGGGGCCTCGTCGGGGCCTCGTGGGAGGTCTCGGGTCTCGAGGGGCTGTCTAGGGAATGTCTGGAGGCCTTCCTGGACTGGCTCGGGGCCCTCGTGCAGTCTGTCGCGCCGTCTGAAGGCGGTCTGTGGGGCTTCGTGGGCCGTCTTGGAGCCCCGTCAAGCCGAAAAGTGAAAAAAAACCGGCATGCACCAAAAAACAATAGAAAATCTACAAATTGTTCCTCCTTGGGCTTTCTTGGGGCTGCTCTTGGAGGCCTCGTGGGGGGTTTTGGAGCGATCTTTGGGTGTATGACGGCTTCTTTGGGCTGTCCAGGGTCGTTTCGGAGGCGCGCCATATCGCCTGGAGCCCTCTGGGGCCGTCTTCGGGCTCTCGTGGGGTGCTCCAGAGAGGCCCCGGGTGCGTCAAATGCGTTAGGTGGGTGGATTCTGTGGGACTCGTCGAAGAGGCCTCGTGGAGGCCTCCTGGGGCCTCCTGGGGCCCTCTCGGGAGTGTCTGGATGCCCTCCTGGGCCAGCTCGGGGCCCTCGTGGAAGTCTGTCGGGCCGTCCTACGGCGATCGGGGGGGCCTTGTGGGGCCCTTGGCGCCTCGGGAAGGCGACAAGGGGAGCCCCGAAATGTGTTAAACAAAAACGAGAGATGATCGACGCATCTTGCCTCTTGGGGCCCGGGAGTGCTCTTGGAGGCCTCGTGGGATGTTTTGGAGCGACCTATGGGGGTATGACGGCTTCGTTGGGTTGTCTGGGGTCGTTTCTGGGGCGCGTTGGAGCGCCTGGAGCCCTCTGGGGCCGTCTTCGGGCTCTCGTGCGGTGCCCCCGAGAGGCCCAGGGTGGGTCAAATTCGTTAGGTGTGTGTGTGTGTGTGTGCGTGTGCGTGTGTGTGTGTGTGTGTGTGTGTGTGTGTGTGCGCGTGCGCCTTTTCCGTGTGCGTGAATGTGTGTGTGTGTGCGTGTGTGTGTGTGTGTGTGTGCGCGCGCGCGCGTGTGTGTGTGCGTGCGTGCGTGCGTGCGTGTGTGTGTGTGTGTGTGTGTGTGTGTGTGCGCGTGCGCTTTTTCCAGGGTCTCCGGCGTTAGGGGGGGGGAGGGGGGCGCTTTTTCTGGGTTCCCCGGCCATATGAAAAATATGTATTTTGCTTCATCCTGGGACGTCAGGGGATGTGGGCGGCAGGGCCGGTTCCGAGCGGGAATTTGCGGGATGGGGGGTTCTAAGACCAAATTCCCAGAGACAGGTTGCAAGGGTCAGGGTGTCAGGGGGGGCGGTGGCAGGGTCGGTTCCGGTTAGAAGATCGCATCGTGAGGGTCCCCCAAACCCAGCTCCCAGAGCCTAGGGATAAGAACGTGTACTGGGATGAAGCGCAGACTATAGAGTACATAGTTCAGGTTCGGCCCCATACCAGAAGTCGTGCTATGCATGATGTTGTTGAGGAGGCATGCTGGGGGGTGGCCATGCAGTGAGAGGGAGATAAGAGACGCGGGGAGAGGTAATGATAGCTCAGTTCATTTCGAACTATCAAGGTGCGGCCTCTGGATTGGAATATGGTCCATAACGTTTGCTTAGCGTGTCGCGCCGCCAGTTCTGGCCCACCAAGCTTCCGCGCGACACGCTAACCGCGTCCATGATTCCCAGGAACAGATGTCCCTAGGTTGTCCTGGCCTCCCGCCCCGCGGAGCGGAGCGACACGTTAGCAGCTCGCAGGACATAGCGTGCCGCAGGGGCCGCTGCCATGACACGCTAAGCAAAAATTCCCGACCGTAAGAAAGTGTGTTGGAATATGGTTTCAAAGTGATCGAATTCGGTGAGTGTCAGATCACACCATCGTTAAGTCGGGCCTGTCCCTCTACAGGAAGAATCTTCAAAAATAGTTCAAAAGTAGTCTGGGGACGATTTTTCGATTATTGTTGGCCATGTTTGAACATGTTTTGGCAATTTTATTTTTTCGCCCCAAATTCGCCTGTAGGGGGACATGCCCGACCTAACACCATCGCCCGTCAACCTCCGACGCGTTGCAGGTTGCTGCTGCTTTGTTGCCTGCCACCCCAGGGGCGTGGTGCCGTCGTCGTCATCATCATGCCAGAGCCTTCTGGCTGAAGGCACAGTCGATCGTCGTCTGAAAGTTCTATTCCAGCGCGCCGCGATGGCGGCGCGGCTCCACTCCAAGACGCTGTCGGCCGCCGCTCTGGCAGCGGCCATCGCGCCCACGCTCTTTGGCTCCTCCATGGCCGATCGGCGGGCCATGGATCTGGGGAGTGGGAAGATGGCGATGGTCGTGCAGCACCGCCACTTGCAGCACGTCGCCCTGGCGCCCGCAGTGGCCGAGGAGTCGCGGGCGAGACGCTCGCCCAACAGGCGGAACGGGACGGAAAGAGACGTTTCCGAGCCGAGGTGGCCGGGCCAGAACGGGACCTTGGCCTTGGAGGTGGAGAGGTTGAACAGGACGATTCTGGACGTGCCGAACGAGACAGCGATGGAGGAGATGGTGGAGCGGGAGATCGAGAGGATGATCGATTCGAAGCAGACCGTCGGGAACAAGACGTTGTTAGTGATGCGGGACAGTTCTGCGGTGCATCAGGTGAGCGACGGAAGGGAACGGGGTCGTCTGCACGGATATTGGCGCGTAAGCGTCAACCGTCCCGCGCGAGGTCGCGCGTGAGCGCCCTCGTTTCCGATGTGGTGTGCCGCGCTAGCGGCCCGCGGCAGCCACCGCGCAAGGTCGCTATGCCATTTCGCGCAAGGCCCGTATCTTTGCGGCGCTCAGGTGTGGAGGAAGGTAGACCAGATGGTCCGGGCGAGCCGCTTGAAGGCGGCAATGCGGCTGTGTGCCATCGGCAGGGCGCCGGGCGGTGCGCGCGCGCTGCTGCCTGCCGTGCCCGGCGTCGCCCTTGCCTTGGAGCGCGATGCGGACAAGAGGGTGCGGACCAGGTCTGGGCCTCCCAGATGGGGTCGGAGCAGATCTGGGGTCAGAGGATCGCCGCATCGCCGATGCATCTGCGATGCTGCTCGATGTGGAGCCCGATTTTCTCCAACGCCGACGTCGCCGATGCATCGGTGATGCATCGACGATGGGGCGCGATGCTCCGACCCCATCTACTCCGATCTCATTTGGGAGGCCTCTACTAGGGCTCTGACGGTTTTGGGGCTGGCCGGGCCCGAGCTCGTCGAGCGGAAGGCGACCGTCGTCATGCAGGTGCTGCAGGCGGCCAGGGAGGACAAGGAGGCGGCCAAGGAGGTGCGCGTGGCAGCCTTGGAGGCATTGCCGCAGTTGCTGAGGCACGAGGACGCCGCACAGGCCGTGCCCGTCATTCTGCAGGCGGCGACCGAGGACACCGAGGGGAAAGTGCGCGCGGCGGGCGTGGATGCTCTGGCGAGGCTGGTCGGGCCCTTGGCCATAGAGCAGGCAGCGGACGCCTTGCTGGTAGCGGCGGCCAACGACACGGAGCCGCTCGTGCGCGAGGCGGCCCTGAATCATCTGCCAATGCTCGGGCCCAGGTCCGCAGAGCGGTCCGTGGCCGTCGCCCTGCGCGCGGTTGCCGACGAGAAAGACAAGGAGGTGCGGCAGGTGGCCCTGAAGGTTCTGCCGATGCTGGGCGGCATTGGGGCCGCCGAGCAGACCATGATCAACCTGTCGCGGACGCTCACCGACCGCCCGGACTGCTCCAACTGCTGGAGCAAGGAGAGGGCCGTTCGGATCCATAAGACATTCGTGACTTTGACGAGGCTCTCTGATCTCTTCTGGAGACTTGAGCCAGCGGCCCTGAAACCGTTGGTGCCCACGCTGGTGGTCGTACTGAGGGAATCCCTGCCGTACCTATCGTTGAGTATGATCAGCGGCAACGCCCATGTACCAGCAAAAGAAGTTGCAGTCATGGTCGGCCGTGCGCTGGCCAAGGTAGCCTCGGCGGCTGGGACCGATGTGTTGAACCTCCTGAACAAGGCGGAGCACGAGCCGGACGTGGACGATACTTATCTGAGGCGCCTACGGCGAATCGGGAGCTCGCCCAAGCCTTCTGACTACGTGTTCCCCCCAGCCGTTGCGGAAACCCTACGGGAACAGGCGGGGGAGAAATAATGACATGCAATATAAAGACAGAGAGAGAGGATACACATATTCGTGATATTATTGGTATTATTATTAAGGGACATTATAATACTCATACGAATAATATGCTTTTTGTTTGTTTTGTTTTGTTGAGCGAAAGTAGTAGCATTCATCTTATCGATCTGCTTTCTTATGATTTAAATTCGTATCTTTAGAATTACTACTGCTGCTCTTGTTACTACTACTACTACTACTACTACTACTACTACTGCTACTACTACTACTACTACTACAACTACTACTACTACTCCTCCTGCTACTACTACTACTACTACTACTACTGCTACTGCTACTACTACTACTACTACTACTACGACGACGACGACTACTACTACTACCACTACCACTACCACTTTTATTATTACTACTACCACTACTACTACTACTACTACTACTACTACTACTACTACTCCTACTACTACTATTACTACTACTACTACTACTACTACTACTACTACTTTTTCTACTACTACTACTACTACACTACTACTACTACTGCTACTACTACTACTACCACTACTACTACTACTACTATTACTGCTACTACTAGTACTACTACTACTGCTACTACTACTACTACTACTACGACTACTACTACTACTACTACAGCTACTACTACTGCTACTACTACTACTACTACTACTACTACTACTACTACTACTACTACTACTACTACTACTACTACTACTACTACTACTACTACTACTACTACTACTACTACTACTACTACTACTACTACTACTACTACTACTCCTACTACTACTACTACTACTACTACTACTACTACTACTACTACTACTACTACTACTACTACTACTACTACTACTACTACTACTACTACTACTACTACTACTACTACTACTACTACTACTACTACTACTACTACTACTACTACTACTACTACTACTACTACTACTACTACTACTACTACTACTACCTACTACTACTACTACCTACTACTACTACTACTACTACTACTACTACTACTACTACTACTACTACTACTACTACTACTACTACTACTACTAACGAAACTAATGCGAATGCTGGTGCGACTAGTACTAAGATTACTTAGGATACTACTACTCAAACATTGTATACTGATAGCAATGTTCGCACTATTAACCATACTGGTAATATCATCGCTACGGATCTTTCATATTAGTACTTTCACTCACGCTGTTATTACGATTCATGGTAAACATATTAGTATTATCATTGGTAAGAGTAGTATGGCTAATACTAGTCCGAATACTAATCCAAATGGCCATACTATTTCTAATGCTAGTAGTACCAATGAGAATACTGATGCGATAAGACGGCGGAACTGCGTATTACTAGCAAGGACAGAAGAGGATGTGAGGGAGGAAGCTGGAGGAGGAGGCCTCTTGGGAGCCTCTTGGGGCCCTCTTGCGGCCTCGTGGGAGCTTCCCGGGGGCCTCTTGGAGGCCTCTTGGGGGCTTCCTTGGGGCTCCTTCCTGGGGGGGCCTCTGGAGGCTCCTTAGCAGGCTCTTTGACCGTCTGAGGCGTTCCTGGCCCGTCTGGCGCCGTTGGAAAAGCCGTCTTGAGGGCTTCTCTGAAACGACTTGAGGCCCTCTTGGGGCGCTTCAGGGCTGTCTTGCAGGCCATCTTGGCCGTCTTGGAGGTCTCCTTGGCCGCCTTGGGGCCCTCTTGGGGCCGTTTTGGGGGCCTCTGAGGGCGCCAGGGGGCCATCTCGGATGCATTTTGGGCGCTTTTGGGGCCATCGTGGTGGCCTCCAGGTCTGTCTTGGGCCGTCGGAAAGTCGAAAATGAGTAAACGCCAGAATTTTTCAGCAATCTGAGGATAGTAATCTCTGAGCCTTCCTGGAGGCCCTCAGGGAAGCCTCTTGGAACGTCTTGGAGGCCTTTTGGGCCGTCTTGGGCCATCTTGAGGCCATCTTGGGGGTATCTCGGCCTGTCATGGGGGCATCTTGGGGCCATCTTGGGCTCTCTTGAGGCCGTCGTAGCCGTCTTGGAGACCATCTTGGGGCAGTCTGGAGCGGGAAGACCGATGCCGTGGGACGTTCACGAGTCTTTACAGGCAGTTGTAGTCGGCCCTGATTAGTAGGTCGACCATCCCGACCTGTGCAACCCGCATGTCCTTGTGGTGTTCTGGGGCCACGTTGCCGTCAAGCTCGCCGCCAACAGGAGGATCAAAGCGAGGGCGAGTGGGACAGGATGAGCCAGGGAAAAGAGGCCTCCTCCTCCCACCTCCTCCTCCTCTTCCTCCTCTTTCTTCCTCCTCCTCCTCCTTCTCCTCCTCCTTCTCCTCCTCCTCCTCCTCCTCCTCCTCCCCCTCCTCCTCCTCCTCCTCCTCCTCCTCCTCCTCCTCCTCCTCCTCCTCCTCCCTCCTCCTCCTCCTCCTCCTCCTTCACCTCCTCCCCTTTCTCCTCCTCCTCCTTCTCCTCCTCCTCCTCCTCCTCCTCCTCCTCCTCCTACTCCTCCTCCCCCCACAGGCTGGGGGCGCGGAGGTTTTCGGGAAGGCTTCAGAACGTTTCGGATGGGTCTGGAAGGGTCTCGGAAGGGGGTCGGGGGGGGTCGCAAGGCCCCCAAAAGTTTCGGACATTTTCGGGCAGTCTCGGAGGGTGCTCGGGGGGTTCGGCAGGGTTTGGGAGCGTATTGGGAGATTCTGGAGGTGTTTTGAGAATTTCGTGCGGTCGTGGAGGGCTTGGGAGGGCTCTGCGAAGGCTTTGGTGGTATTGTAAGAGTTTCGAGTAATTTGGGAGGGCTTCGAATAGCTTTGGGAAGGTTTCGATAGGATGTCGGCGGGGGCCAACAGTTTCGTTGTGTTTGGGAGGGTTTCGGAGGGTTTGAACAACTTCGGAGATGCTCGGGAGCGTTTTGGAAGGTTTCGGATGATGGCTTCGGACTTTCTCGGAACGCTTCGGAGGGGGTTGTGGAATTTCCGGTGCTCTTTGGAGGGAAGCCCGTGCTTCCACAGCACCCTCAACCTACACGTCCTTCTCCTCCTCCTCTTCCTCCTCCTCCTCCTCCTGCTGTTCTGCCTTCTTCTCCGCCTCCTCCTCCTCCTCCTTACCGCCCCTCAGGACGGATAGCATGAACCTCCCCCTTCCTGCTCGCCCTGCGCCTCCGCATCCATGTCCTCCTCCTCGTCCTCGTCTGGAGGAGGAGGAGGAAAGGGAGGAGGAATGTCTGGGAGGATGTCCCAAAGTTTCGGTTAAGCTTCAAAAGGCTTGGGGGAGGGCTTCGGATACTCTGGGGGGTTCGACGGTTTCGGATTGCGTCGGAGGGTCTCGGTGTGTCAGGAATGGTCTCGGAGGGGTTTGGGTGGTTTCGTGCATGTCTCCGATGGTTGCAGAACGTTCCTGTTGGATTCGGGCGAGAAGGAGGAGGGTCAAAGTAAGCCCAAGATGCATCAGCGATGTTGCAGGACACCCTCCCTCCCCATGTCCCCTCGTCATGAGTCTCTGCAAGCCTTCCTGTTCACCAATAAAGGAGCGCCTCCTGGAAAGACCCGCACCCTTTGCTTAGGCCTGCGAGGTCCTCGTCTTGAAAAAAGACATATGTGTAGCTGTTGTGCAGGGCTGAACTTCGGTCCCTCCTCCCCCTCCTCCTCCTCCTCCTCCTCCTCCTCCTCCTCCTCCTCCTCCTCCTCTCCTCCTCCTCCTCCTCCTCCTCCTCCTCTCCCCTCCTCCTCCCTTTCCTCTTCCCTCCTCCTCCTCCTCCCTCCTCCTCCTCCTCCTCCTCCTCCTCCTCCTCCTCCTCCTCCTCCTCCTCCTCCTCCTCCTCCTCCCTCCGGATCTCGAGAGGGAGCCCCTGCCCTGGACAGGAGCCACCCTCCATCCCCGTGACCGCGGCGGGCTGTTCGGGCACACGTGCGCGGCGCTCGCGCGGAAGCCCCAGGTTGTCACACGGGAGCCGCCCCCCCAGCCTCGAAATTGTGGCAGGCTCTTCGGACGAGAGCGAGCGGCGCTGAGGCGAGGGCACCACGTTGAGACCGGCCTCCATCCTTGCAGCTGTTGCAAGCTTGTTGGACGAGTGCGCGTGGCGCGGAAGCGGGCCCCATCTTCGAAGAGGGGCTGCCCTCCATCCCTGTAGGTGGTGCAAACAGTTAAGAGACGAATGCGCACGTTGCCAAGGCCGGAGCTCTATTGTGACAACAAGCCCCCTCCATTCTCGTAATTGTCGCAAGCTTTCAAAATCAAAGTGCGCGGCGCTCAGGCTTCATCCCTATTCTGTAAAGGAGCCGCCCTCCATCCTTGTCGGAGTCACACGCTTTCGAGGCGAGTGCGCGCGGTGCTGAGGCGAGAGCTCCATTTGGAAAACGATTGGACCCTCCATTCTAGTAGTTGTCGCAAGCCTTCAAAAACAAGGTGCGCGTCGTTAAGGCGAGATCCCCACTTTGAATACGCATTGTGCTCCGTCCTCTTCCTTGTTTCGACTTTCAAGCTTCAGGACCGAACATGGCGAGGAAGTCTCGTGCGAAACGCCCGGCGCGCGTCACGGAAGAGTTGTCTATACGGAGAAGAAGTGCATGAGGATGGGGGAGTGGATAGCATGCACTGCCGCTCCTCATCCCTTGTGAGCCGCTCGACCCCCAGGGAGCATGAGGCTTCTGGGGGAAAATTGTCCAGGGAGAATTCAAAATGCTCGAGCATCGCTTCGGGATAATTCTGGCAGGTTGCGGAAGTTATTCGAGGGATCTGAGGGCTTCGGGAAGGTTGTAGATGCTTTTTGGGAGGTTTGGACGGTTTTCGATGGTTCCGTAAGGGGTGTCGGAAGGTTTGGGAGTGTATAAAAGAGTTTCGGATGGTTTCAGGTGTTCTCGGCATGGCTTCGGATGACTACAGATGGTTTCAGATGGCTTTCGAAGGCGTGCCACATAGTCTTTGGGCGGGTTTTGGGCGCCATCCTGTGAGCCGCTTGGTGCGCCTGGAGCTGGTGTTGGAGCTTCTTGGGCCATCGTGGACGCTCTGAATAATTACCGGGAAGGCGGGAATGCGAACATCACGGAACCGCTGTTGGTGTAAAGAACGCCCACCCACAGACGTTGCGTCGACGGTGCCGCCCCCAGACCCCCCATTTCAATGTTGCGTTCGCGGCCGTTGTCGTGGTGTAGACATCGGCATAAAACACGCCCAGACATCCACCGCCAAGGCAGCCCCGTTGTCAACACTGAAGTTGGGGGGCACGGGGGTTCTGCACACGGTTGCGTTGTCCATGATGCATGTGGGCGCCGTTTACACCGACGGCTACATTACGTCCTCTGAGCGCTTCAGTGATTTTGATCTCTTGCGGCTGGCCCCGAGGGTCCCGTCCCGCGAAGCGTGGACTCCGAACCGCGCCTCTTGATGCCGTGGGGGAAGCCGTGCGGCGGGCCCCTTCGAGAAGAGTCGGGAGCGCCTAAGAGCAGCCAGAAACGCGCGGTATCAACAACACTCCGTATGGAGAGCTCGGAGGGACTTGAGGACACCCGTTCCGTGCCTTGCCGCACGGTGGCGGATAAGCTAAGCATCCGGCTCAGCCGGGAGCATGTGCAGGAGGCTTTAGAGGCGAAGTGCCGAGGATCTTTCCTCAGAGACGCCGGCATCGTCACAAGTGTGGAAAATCTTACGGCCGATATCCCGTTTGGAATCATGCTGGCTTCCGACGCCAGCACCAACAGCACCCAGGCGTACAAGTGCCCGAATCCCTACTCCTGCGCGATGCCTCGCCACCAGATGATGAGGCCCTCGCTGACCAGCAGCACAGGGTTCAAGGAGGGCGCTTGCCCTTTTCTGCTCGTCGCCCCTCTCGTCACCTCCAGCGGGATCCCCGACGAGGGCAGCTCCATGTGCGCCACCGGCATCGATGCTTCATCACTTGGCTGCACAAAATGTGCCAAGGATTTCGGGCGGAAAGATAACGACCCGTTCTCCTGCGAGCCGTGCGGCAAGCTGGACTCGGCTATGAAGTGGTGGGCCGCTTGGCTTGCGCAGCCGATGATTCTTTTTCTCCTCTCGATGCGCAGCGCCGAGAACGCGGCGGCGTCCAGGGGGATGGCGGCGGCGCTGGCCAATGACGTGGTGAAGATTGTTCTCGCCTACCTTTCCAGCATCAGCGTGGTGGTCTCATCTGTCACGTCCACTGACGCCTACCGCGAGCTGAATGCCGCGGACCGTGCCAGGCAGACGCTGCGCCTGACCCGGCAGACGGCGCAGCGCGGCGACGTCACCTATTCGTCAAGCAGCGACTGCCTGCTCATGGACGGCCAGGGCGCCGCGTCCGTGAACCAGCTCGTGGCGCTCTCCCTGCAGAAGCCCGCGTGTGTGCTCGCCGTTGCCGCAGCCCTGATCGCCATCCGCGCCTGCGGCCGGGCCGCTTTCTCTGGCAGCACCTTGGACCTCAAGGAGCTCAGGGCCGAGGTCCTGAACAGCCTGGTCACGTGCTCGTTGGTGGCCGGCAACCAATTCCTGCCGGGCGTGGCCGCGGCGGGCATGCGCGCGCTGCCGTGCTTCCACATGCAGACGGCCTTCGACGGGGAGGGCCCGCTGCAGTTCATGGCGTACGATCCCGACACGGCGTGCCGCGCTCACACGCGGTACCTGGCAACTTGCGGCCCCGCGCTGGCGTTCGCGTTCGCGGCCGGCCCAGCCTACTGGATGACGTTGCTGCGCCGCTGGCAAGGGGCACAGCAGGGTGGACCCCTGAGGTTCCTGACGGGGTCATACCGCGCGGGCTTCCACTGGTGGGAGTCGGGGCGCCTCAGCAAGACGATGCTGATCGCCTGTGTCGTGACGGCGTCGCCCAAGAGCTACTGCCCTCTCCAGCAGCTCCAGCTCTGCCTCCTCGTCACCGTCGCCTACGGCTTCTGGCACTGCTTCAACCGCCCGTACAAGCACCTCGTGCTCAACGTCGCCGAGGTCGGACGGGGCTAGGCCGATGATAAATTCGTCCCAGAGCTTTATAGAAAGCTCTCAGAGCGTTCCAGACCGCTCTGAGAAGACCGTGGCGCTGGACACATTCTCCAGAGCCGCCGGATTTCATATATTTTCGATTTATCTTCACCCGATTTTATCCTCGTCCTGGCTTCGTCCTACGAGGCCGGCTCGCTCTTCACGCTCAGCGTCGGCATGGTGCTCTCGGGAGTTCGACCATACGAAAGAATGACCTTTCGCCGCAGTGACCTTTGGTGCGGGCCCAGTGGGGTCCCCTGGTCGCTGAGCGCGAAGCGGCAGCGGCCGCGTGCGCGCTTGGCTTTGGCCCCCCCGCGCCCCCGTCCCCCCCCTGAAGCCGCGCACTGAAGGTCACCCCTGCCCTGGGTCACTCTTTTCGTGCGGTCGAGGAGTGCTGGCGGGCGGCGGGTGGTCGCTCACCCCGGGCTTCAGGCCGGAGGGCGCCCAAGCCGTGGAGTTCTCCAGAGAAGAGGGCCTCGCCCTCGGTGCGCCTCTCGCCCTCGGCAGCCTGCTGGCGGGAGTACACGCCGGTCCTTGAAAGTAGGCATGTTTGGACTCCCGGATCCCAGTCTACTTCAAGCGCCTTCCTACTTCAAGGATTGATCCGCTTGTGCGGTGTCTTTGTGATTCTCTGGGAGGGCCTGGACCCAACCTATTTCATCCGCCTTTTTATTTCATGTTCTTACCTGCTTCTTGCGACCGTCGGGTACACCCATCCGAAAGATTAAGAGAAGGCGTACATTTTCGTGGGCTCTGAAGAAAATCAAGGATCTGGGCTGGACCCTGGGCGTTTTCCTGGAGCCTCTTTTTTCTTTGTGTGATGTTCGCGTGTCTGGACCTACAACCCACTGTATTAAAAAGTTGGGACGGCGGGGTTCGAGAGAGAGAGAGAGAGAGACGCCGTTGGCCACCCGTTAGGCCATGGGGCCCAGGACAATGTTGGATTTGATGCCGAATTGGGAGTTTCAGACGCATACCTCACCCCCTTTGATATTATAAAGGCCACATGGGGCCGGCGTCTGAAAGTGGCATTCCGCCTAGGACTTCCTCAAAAAAGTTTCAGATCGCCTTCGCGATCTGAAATTCTCCCATGCAGTTT
>CAUYUJ010000628.1:20000-111294 GCA_963575745.1 Prorocentrum cordatum
GAGGCCCCGCCTGAGCGAGCAGGGTATTCGCACACCATGTTATTTATCAGGTTTCGTGCCCCTCCCACCCCTCCAGGGAGGCCCCGCCTGAGCGAGCAGGGTATTCGCACACCATGTTATTTATCAGGTTTCGTGCCCCTCCCACCCCTCCAGGGAGGCCCCAGAGCGGGCAGGGTATTCGCACACCATATTATTTATCAGGTTTCGTGCCCCTCCCACCCCTCCAGGGAGGCCCCGCCTGAGCGAGCAGGGTATTCGCACACCATGTTATTTATCAGGTTTCGTGCCCCTCCCACCCCTCCAGGGAGGCCCCGCCTGAGCGGGCAGGGTATTCGCACACCATGTTATTTATCAGGTTCGTGCCCCTCCCACCCCTCCAGGGAGGCCCCGCCTGAGCGAGCAGGGTATTCGCACACCATGTTATTTATCAGGTTTCGTGCCCCTCCCACCCCTCCAGGGAGGACCCGCCTGAGCGAGCAGGGTATTCGCACACCATGTTATTTATCAGGTTTCGTGCCCCTCCCACCCCTCCAGGGAGGCCCCGCCTGAGCGAGCAGGGTATTCGCACACCATGTTATTTATCAGGTTTCGTGCCCCTCCCACCCCTCCAGGGAGGCCCCGCCTGAGCGAGCAGGGTATTCGCACACCATGTTATTTATCAGGTTTCGTGCCCCTCCCACCCCTCCAGGGAGGCCCCGCCTGAGCGAGCAGGGTATTCGCACACCATGTTATTTATCAGGTTTCGTGCCCCTCCCACCCCTCCAGGGAGGCCCCACCAGAGCGGGCAGGGTATTCGCACACCATATTATTTATCAGGTTTCGTGCCCCTCCACCCCTCCAGGGAGGCCCCACCAGAGCGGGCAGGGTATCCGCACACCATGTTATTTATCAGGTTTCGCGCCCCTCCCAACATTCCAGGGAGGCCCCGCCAGAGCGGGCAGGGTATTCGCACACCATATGATTTATCAGGTTTCATGCCCCTCCCACCCCTCCAGGGAGGCCCCACCAGAGCGGGCAGGGCATTCGCACACCATATTATTTATCAGGTTTCGTGCCCCTCCCGCCACTCCAGGGAGGCCCCGCCAGAGCGGGCAGGGTATTCGCACGCCATATTTTATTATTAGGTTTCGTGCCGTTCCCGCCCCTCCAGGGAGGCCCCACCAGAGCGGGCAGGGTATTCGCACACCATGTTATTTATCAGGTGTCGTGCCCCTCCCACCCCTCCAGGGAGGCCCCACCAGAGCGGGCAGGGTATCCGTACACCATATTATTTATCAGGTTTCGTGCCCCTCCCACCCCTCCAGGGAGGCCCCACCAGAGCGGGCAGGGTATCCGTACACCATGTTATTCATCAGGTTTCGTGCCCCTCCCACCCCTCCAGGGAGGCCCCACCAAAGCGCAGACAAGAAGCAATGGAACCCCGTAACATTTTTATGTGGGGAACTCCGTTAGCATAATTTTCCCCTCACCTTCTTTCCCCTCCTTTTCTTTCTGAAGCGGCGGCCCCAGCACCCGTGCAAGTTTGGGACGGGTGCTCATTGGAGTCGGGCGTGTGAGCACGTCCGAGTGCCTTCTCTCCCCCTCTTTTTCTTCCGCCTCCCTCTCCCTCTCTCGCTCCCTCCCTTGCTCTCTCCTCCTCCTCCTCCTCCTCCTCCTCCTCCTCCTCCTCCTCCTCCTCCTCCTTCCCCTCCCTCCTCCTCCTCCTCCTCCTCCTCCTCCTCCTCCTCCTCCTCCTCCCACCTCCTCCTCCACCTCCTCCTCCTCCTCCTCCTCTTGCTCCTCCTTCCTCCTCCCTCGCCCTCGTTTGTCCCTCCTCGCTCTCTCGCTCCCTCCCTCGCTCCATCCTTCCCCCCTCTTTCACGGCAAGCATCCGCAACAGCGCAGTGTACGATGATGGCAGCGGCATTGGTGGCCTGGGCGTGCAGCACTCCAGCGACCTCGAGAGAGCCCGTCCAGAAACTGAAGCCATCCCACTGCTCCTCCAATCATTCTCCACCCTCTTGACGTGCCGCGACACCCCGAGTGGCCCCAAAGCTCAAGCACCCGGGGGGGCTGCACCCCGAAAGGGAGAGAGAACTAACAACAGGAGATGGAAAGCAGGAGAAGAAGGGGACAGCAACTAGCACGCAAGGGGAGAAACGGGGGTGTAGTCCCCGAGGTTCCATGGGCCGCGGCGCCCTCCTTGGGCGTGGCACGGTTGCCGCCTGCTGAACTGGCTGTTGCTCCTCGGCAGGACGCAGCAGCATGTCGCACCGCGCGCCCGGTCGGCGCAGGGTGCAGTGAGCAACGGATCGGGGCTCCTCCACCGCCCGATCTCCTCCGAGCAGACTCCACCCTCTGCTGCCCGCGGAGCTGGCCGCCGCCCCTGGACGGGACGCGGCAGCACGCCGCACCCCGCGCCCCGTCGGCGCAGGGCGCAGTGCGTGCCAGGTCGGGCCAACCTCTGAGGCGCCCCTCGCCCTCTGCTCGGCCCTGAGGGTCTGGCCGACCCGAGGGCGGGCAGATCCGGCGCACGGGAGCAGGGGACCACCGAGGGCCCACACCCCGCCGAGACCCCAGCAGCTGACCCCAGAGCTGTGGAGTGCCTGCCGCAGTCGTGCCGTCGTTCGCGCACTGAGCAGGGATCGAGAGGACTGAACAGCTGGGCTGCATCATCGGGTGGTGCCGGGAAAACCTTTCCAAGCAAGCTTCTGCAGGCAAGCCGCGCAAGCGTGGCTGCTGCTCTGTTTTTCCTCGCTGTTCTGTGGTCGCCGTTGCTCTCTCCGAAGCCAATTGAGGAGGGGTGCCAGCATGCGGGCGCTGCCCTCCCCACCCCCCACGGGAGCTCTCTTACCAGGCGCGCCGCCGCTGGGGTGTGAATGCGCAGCACCGTTGTCGGCTTCCGGGAGGGGGCTCCTGTGGGCCTCTGGTCGTAACCTTAGCTACTCCCTGCCTGGAAGGCAGGAGCCGCATCCCTGGCAGCATCCATCAGGACGATGCTCGGGGCTGCCACCAAGCTCGGGCTGGATGTTCCGGAATGCCTGGGACCTGAAAGGCCCAGCATACTGAAAGGAAAAGGATGGCCGTGCGCATCATATCATTTCCGATTGATACCTGCTCAGCCTCGCGGCCTGGAAGTCCGAGAAGGCACTACAACCAGTCTATGTCTCTGACTGGTCTTGGGCCGAACCGGTCCTTCTTATAGTTCCAGCAGGCCACACTCCATGTTTCAAACGGAGGCCCGCACAGAACTCACAGACTCTAGGACTGCGGATCAGTGAGGCCCAGAACCTTCTGATTTCGGGCCTCCCCAGGTCACCTGCAATAGCATCGTTCGCTACATCGATGCTCAAGACCCAGACGGGGAAGTCCCTCCCAGCCCCTCGAAAGCCTCCCGAAGGTCGTCAGCCCGTCGCTGCCCCGAAAAGAGGTGGAGGAGAAGATACGGTAGAGGGAAACAATTTGTGAACATCCCCCCTGTCTCCCCCAAACTGCGGTCCAAGTGCAACTCATCAGGCCCACCTCCAACTCTGAACGTTAGGGGGGAGGGGGAGGCGTGGACCGATGAATGTGACACGAGTATTCCCTACAGTGAGCGGCTTGAATAAGGAGCACTTACCTGTCAAACGGGGCTCGGTCGTTCCTTAGGTTAGCAGGCGTTATCTATCTTTCCTTGTGCGTCATCTATGACTTACCGTTCCTTATGCGCTATTCCCTGGAAAACAAGGGGCTTCGTTCCGTATTCATTGCTCCTTAGGTCAGGCCGATGACTGTAGGGAGGGTCAGGGCCGCGTCACCCTTGGAGCCACCACGTCCCGTTCCTCGTCCGCCTCTCTCTCCTCCCTTGGCCCAGGGCTCTGCCGCGCGGGCGGCGTGCGGAGCTAGCAGCAGACTGGGCACCCACAGATTCCCCCAGACCCTGCTTGGGCACGGAAGGCGACGCCTCCCGGCCAAAGACAAGCCGGCGGCGAGCGCGGGGGGGGGGGGGGGGAAGGCGCAGGAGAAGGCCGACGACCGCATGTTCTTCCGCGGCCTGCAGCGCGCACGAGGGGCGAAGGCGGGCGGGCGCGGCCCACGGCGGCGGCGCCTCCACGGCCCCGCGAGGGGGGCAGGCGGGGGCCCCTGGGCCCGTCGCGCCTCCGAGGCCCTCGGGATCATGGGGGCCTGCGGCCGTGGCCCGCAGAGCCTCGCGAGGGGGCGGGGGGCGGCCGCGGCAGGGTCGGGGGCGCGCCCTCCTCGGTCGGGTCCTCTGAGCTGCGGGCCCCTGCTCCTCCTCCTCCTCCTCCTCCTCCTCCTCCTCCTCCGCCTCCTCCTCCTCCTTTTCCTGCTGCTTCTCCTCCTCCTCCTCCTCCTCCTCCTCTGACCCCACCCTGCGTCCGGAAGGGGAGCGTCCACACGCCGCGCTCTCGTGTGAAAGTCAAGGCAGCATGCCTCACATTTGTTGTCCTCTGTCACGTACTCGGCGTCGTCTAGGCTGCGGTGGGCCTTCGTCATCTGGCCACGCCAAGCTCCACTGGTCGCCATCGTCCCTCCGCAAGTGTGACTCAAGAAGTAGGCCTTCCGCTGGCGCACTGGAGCGAACGGGACCTCGGTGCCGACGATCTGCGCGACGTTTCTGGCCACTTCCCGCTGCCGCAGTTTCATCTTGGCTCCGTCGTCAAGTGCTCTGCATGCAGCTCGCCACGCTGCCTTGATCATCGTGAGGGCCTGTGCTGGATCGTTCCTGAATATGTGGATCCACTCCAGGTCGTCACTTGCTTCGCTGTTTCGTCCGTGTAGTTCAGCATGGAGCGCAGCCATGGCAAGTCTTCGCGCAGCTGCCCTGTCCGACTCTGAGGGTGGTCCCACAAGGCGTCCAGTAGGTGGCACGACTGCCGTGGTCCGTCGGTGAGAACTTGCACAGCGCGTCGTAGCCGTGTGTATCTGAGGTACGTCCCCCCAAACAGAGCGTCTGGCTCGCAGCAGCACTTCCTCCTCGGTGACCTGCTCTTGCCCCTGGGCGCAGTCGCACTGCAGAGCCTTGCGGTAGTGAGCGTATTTCCCATGGCTTCGGTGAGCCACTGCCGTGCCCCCGCTTGCTCGGACTTCCGCGCGAAAGAGGGGCCTGGAGATCGGCGTCACCCCAACATGCTTGTACTATATGTGCGTCGCCCCCAAACAAGCGACGCGCGCGCCGAGAAATCTTATGGTATATGCGTCATGGCGGGCGCTTTCTGGCCACACCGCTCGGGAAACGATATACTACAATATGTGTATACTATACGTTCGGGATGGACGCGCGCCTCCAAGGAGGACATATAGTACTAGTATGTCTTTGTGCCTCCCATGGAGATGGCAAGGGCTTTTACTCGATTGTGACCCAGGTGCCTATCCCTTTCCTTCTGAGGACAGCTCGCGTGAGGGTTCCCAACACATCTGCTCGTGCGAGAACGCGGCCTGCAGTCTCAGGCCCTGCTTTTCCATCCCCACATCATATGCTGCCCGAGTGTTTGTATTGCTTGACGACGTACGCCCGTACTCGTCGGTCACGATCATCGGCGGCTACATCTCGTGCATCTGCTGCCATGCCACTTTCGAGTGAGGCCCGCGAGTTGTGACGATCGTCACGGCCTTGCCCTCCGCACAGTTGAGGTGCAGGCCATAGACCAGGACATTCTTGCAGGTTGCTGCGGCACACCGTAGGGTACACGCACTAATCAGCGAAGGTACCATCTTCACGATATGTGTCATCTGAGGTAGCTCCTCCAAAGGCTCTCGGGATCTTTTGCATCACGTTCTCGGGTCCCAACAACATCAGGAGGCCGCGCATCTTAAGCTCTCGTACAGTATTCGCGATGTTGTGAGCCATCAAAGCATATACCTATCCTGCTAGTGCATTTCCAGGCCTGCTGTCCGTAGCTGCAATCGCGTCCTGGTCGCCTGCAGTCGCAAGCCAGGTGCAGCGATGAGCCTCGGCCAGCAGTTGAGAAAGATGCGATGGCAGCTTCTCAACAAAGATCTGGGGCCTGTCAAGACCTTCATCGAGGGCGGACAGCAGCGCCAGCGGGACCTGAAGATGTTCCAGAAACTCTCCGTACACGCCGGTCGTTGAAAGGAAGTACTTTTGGATTTCCAGATTCCAATCTACTTCAAGCGCCTTCCTACTTCAATAATCGATGTGTTTTTGCTGTGTTGTGATTTTCTCCAATCTACTTTATCCGCCTTCTTACTTCATGATTTTGCCTGTTTCTTTTGACCGACGCGTATTCGTCCGCATCGATCCGTAGGTTCAGTGCGTTCTCGATGTCGACGGACGGGAGAATGCATGTGACATTGCGCGCCGCAGCAAGGTCAGTGACAGTTCGTACATGTTGGCTGACTATAGCCGTGGATCGCTTCTCCCGTCCACCACATTGTGCATCTTTCAGGAGGTGCACCGCCATTGTGACCATCTGACCCTTGATCGTCTTGTGGTAGAGCTTGCCGATTGTATTGTTCAGCAGGGTCTCGCGGTATCCAGTCAGGGCATTCTGCGGGAGGTTGGGCTTGGATCTGGCGGCTGCTCTACCTCCTGCAGAGGCCAAGGGCTCCTGCTGCAGGAGGCTGACCTTGACGTGCAGGGGGTGCAGGTGCTCGACGATCTCCTGGGCTGCCATCGTCATGACATCATCTGTGATGCCGTCGGGGCCTCCCACTTTGCCGCTCGGCGCTCCAACAAGGCCCTGCTGGATGTCAAGCTTAGAGGGGATGTGGTCCAGGTTCACGTCCGTGGTGCGCTTGGCCTCCTTCCCCCTCTTCTCTTACGTCTGGTGGAGCCCTTGGAGTGCGACGATCTGCGCCTCATCGATCTTCGCAAAGTGCCAGAGCTCCAAATCTTCTGACAGCTGCCGACAGCTTCGCGATGTTCATCAAGTCGTACGGGTAAGGTTCCTCCGTCTGCGTTCCTCTTGTGCCGCCTCCCCCAGTAGTTTCAAGCTTTTGCAGGGGCCGCCATTCTTTCTGTGCCCGGATGATGTTCACCGCCTTCTGGAGCTTTTCCGCCACTTCTGCCAAGTGCTCGGCCCGATCTTGCTTCGGACGCTGGGTGAGGAGCGGCTTGGTCTGGTCGAGGACGATTTGAGCAGCCACGCGCAGCCGGTTGACCAGGCTCCGCCTCTCGCACTCCTCGGGCTCGTCATGGTCCCGTGCTTTGCGTAGTCGTGCGAACCGCTCGATAAGCCCGGTGCCGATCTGAATCGGCTCTGCCGGCCGCTGTATCGCTCCACTGTTGCCCTGGATGTCCGCAGTGACCTGGGCAATGTTGCAGATCGATCTGGTGGGCCTGTCTTAACTCCGCGAGTAGGGTCCGCAGCATCCTGGCCATGTGCGGACTTCGCTGGCCGACACACAGGCCCAAGGTAAGCTGGATGGCAACAAGGGAACCCGAGTAAATAGTAACTGCATGGATCCACGGTGCCTTGACGATCAGAACCAGGGCCCACACATTCGCCGCCATCTCAGCTGCAGTATTCAATTTTGCTACACTCATCGTGCTTGCGGGCACCGTGTTTTGCACACGTGCTCCACGAGCTCCTTCATAAGACAATTATTCCACACTGTGCTCATCGACGGTGACCAGTACCCATGCTGAGTCCTCGTGATGTGAGTCTTTGAATGAAGAATCTATGAACATGTGGCGTCTGCTGGGGACCTGCCATGACGTAGTGAGTGTTGTGATGGCGGCTTGTGTATTTTCATGAAGTTGCAGCTCCATGCAATCTGCCAGTACCGGTCGGAATTCGCCTGCGTTTAACTTCGGATGAACTAGAGTATGTAGTCGTCGAAGCATGCGTCGAATTATATGGGCAGTTGTCCCGACCAACATGTTGAATGGTGTAGGCTGGTGTCCAAGTGCATCACGTAATCGATTATCATCGTTCTGCTTCGGACTGTGTATAGGGACTCTGTTGGGGTAGGTGCTGCTGCTGCCGCTAGGGTTGAGTCGAGATCAGTCTCCATCTCTGCCGTCAACTCGGCCTCGCTCAATCCGTAGTTACCCCATTGATCACCTTGCAATTGAAAGAAGTTTGAACAGCCACCCGAGTGGGTGCTGGATTAGGCTGATGCGCTCAGGATGAGCCGCGCAGTTCGTGTGCCAGGCTAGGTATCCCTTGTTGCCTCTGCGGGGAGCATCTTCTGGCAGCGCATGCTCCTCAGGGTTCTGGGTCAGATGCCTGCAGAGGCTGCCGCCGAGCCCCTGTCCAGGTCCGCCCCGCACGAGGCTGCACCGCTCGGGGCCTGTTCTCGTGGATGGCCGGCGGGATGCCTCTGGCTGCGCGGGCTGCCGCTGCGTCCTGCGTGAGGGCCTCCTCCTGGATGCGGAGCTCCTCCATCAAGCTGTCGTCCTCGTCGGCTCTCGGAGTACGTCCCCCTCGGAAGGCGGGGTTGTAGGAGGAGGGGGGTTGTAGGCACCGGGCTGGTGGGTGTCCATCCCCCTTGCTGCCTCCGCACTCGGGTGCCACTGCGGGTCTGTGACGCGCTCCTGGAGAGGACGACCCAGAGCGAGAGGGATCGGCGGGAGGTTCCCGGGCGGCGGCGGTGGGCCTGGTCCCCTGGCGTGGTCGGTGAGTCCGCCATCGCTGTTGGAGCCTCGGCTGCCTTCTCCTAGGACGCCGTGACAGGTGAAGCCTCCAGCGTGCGGATCTCCGAAGAACTACAAAACGGCATATAAACATAAACTTTTGGCGGTCCGCGCGGATTTCTTGGATCTGCGCTGGGACCCCCTGACGGCGCCTCTGGCGCCGCCCCCGGCGCGCGGAGCGCGCCAGCAAGGGGGGTCCCGGCGCAGATCCAAGAGATCCGCGCGGACCGCCAAACGAATATGTTTATATGCCGTTTTTTGTTTTTCTAAATTTGCTCGGCAGTCCAGGTCATCCCCGTCGCCCATCGCCATCACAGGAGTCCCTGGCGCTGCATGTCGCGGCGCCTCCTCTGCCTGCTGTCGCTGCTGCTTCGGCTGCCGCTGGAGACACGCCAGCTCCGCCTGCGGCGGCGCCACCTGCTGCAGCTGCTGGCCGGCCAGGCTCCCCACCTGCGCGTCGACGGTCCCTCCCTGCGCCCAGAGCTGCTGATGCAGGTTCGCGGAGATGGTCTGCCCCAGCTGGGTCGCGAAGGCCCGCTGCTCCGCCGACCGAACTCGGGCCTTCGCTTGCATCTGCTCGTGCACGCAGTGGAGCTTCTGGTCGACGTTCTGCTCCCACTGCCGGCGCACCGTGTCGAGCGCACGGGTGGCGCCGATCCGGCGCGCCCCGCACTGTCGCTGGGCGGTGAGGCCCGAGGCCGAGCTGGCAGCGCCAGCCCTGAGGATGAGGCGCTGCGCTGCTTCTGAGACCTCTCTGAGTCTGAGCTGGTCGGGCGGCCTTCGCCTGCCGCTCTCTTGTGGAACAACGGCGGCGAGCGATGGGGGGGGGGGAAGCGAGGCGGAGAAGGCCTTCTCAGAAGGCGGCGGGGCTCCTCAGAAGCCTTCGCGGCTTCTCTTCGCGCCTTCTGAGAAGTGTTTGGTGCCTTCGGGGAAGGCTTAGAAGGCTTCTCGGAAGGCCGGGGGACTCCCGAGCCTTCTGAGAAGGCCTTCTCCTTCTCATTTCCCACCCGGGCTCGCTGCCGAGAATACCTTCAGCGGGTCCCACTCGTCCGTGTCGTCCGCTTCTCGCCTCCGCGGGGCGCCTGGAGCGGGCGCGGCTGCGGGTGCCGTGGCTCTGCTCGACGCGCGGCGCCCTGTCGGCTTCGGCGGCCCCGCGGGGCTGCCGGCGGGGCTCGGGTCCACTGCCGTCCGCGGCGCCTCGAGGTCCTTGGCGATCTCGTGGAGCTCCGTCTGCTCGTTCTTGAGGTCGGTGTCCTCCTGCTGAAGGCCCGTGAGCTTCCGCGCCATGGTCTGCCTCCTCTCGTCGACCGTGCCGAGCCTCATGCGCAACGAGATGAGCTGGCTCGGCACTGGGCGCCTGTCGAAGGGGCTGTATTTGAGGATGGCAACTCGTCCCCCTCCTCGTTGGCGTCCTTGTTTGCCTCGCGCTTTCTCTTGATGACTCGCGCGATCTGGTATATGCGTGTGTCGGCTGTCTCCTCGAACTCCTTCTGATCCTTCACCTCCTCTGGCGGCTGCACCCACGACTCGTGCTTCGTCGCGCCCTGGGGGAGCGCTGGGGGGATCTCCTTGATGATGGAGTCGAGCTTCTTCTGAGCTCCTGTATCGTCCCTGACCCACGGGGGGTCTTCTGTCATTTAGCTTTGCCTCCTGGTGGCGATGTCCATGTCCACGCCTTGCCGCACGTGCACTTCCATGCCGAGGTTGGCAGCTTGTTGCCACACGCAGGGCATGTCCAATGAAATGCCATCGATGCCGCGTGATGCCGCCCGATGTTCCTTGCAGCCTTGCACAGTCTGAATCATATTCTGTCAGTCGCTCGCTTGTCGCCGGCGGTGCAACGCCGGCTCTGGTAGGCGCTCTCTCGGATGAGCGCGTGGAATGGTTGCTGGGGCGGCCGGCCGCATTGGCAACGCCAAGGGTCGGGCCGGGTTCGCCTGCACCCTGTGGGCGAAGAGCAGCTTCGGCCAAACGCCTTCCTCCTCCCCCTCCTTCTCTTCCTCCTCCTCCTCCTCCTCCTCCTTATTTCTCCCTCCTCCCTCCCTCCCTCGTTCCCTCCTGCTCCTCCTCCTCCTCCGCCTCCTCCTCCTCCTCGCCTTCATTTCTCCCTCCTCGCCCCCTCGCTCCCTCCTCTCTGCCTCCCTGCCCCCCTGCCTCCCGCGCTACCCCTGAAGGGCCCCGCCGACGCCTCGGACCTGCCCCCACCCCGAGGTGAGGTTCTTCTGGTCCGAGGCGCCCGACGCAGAGGCGCTCGACGAGGGGGCGCCAGGGCTGGTGGCCGGGCGAAGAGAACTACTCATGGCTCGGGAGCCTTGAGACGGGGGTCAATGCAAACGGGGGTCAGCCAGAGCGCCCGATCTTGCAGGATCCTGCAGGGCCAGGGTCGCATTGACCCGGGTTTGGGTGCAGGATCCTGCAGGATCCTGCAGGATCCTCCGCATTGACCCGGGTTTGGGTGCAGGATCTTGCAGGATCTTGCAGGATTCTGCAAGGCCTGACTGACCCAGGTCTGGATTGACCCGGGTCAGAAGATCCCGGAATGGCGCGAACATCGCAGAGCGGATCTCGTTCGGAAAACGACAGGGTGGGCCTGGGGTGTCCCGGATAATCTCGTTCCGGATTTCGGGGCGAATTTCGTGCGGATCTTTTCGGCCAGGAATGAAGACCAAAAAGAGTCCACGCGAAATTCACTTCGTTTGTCGCACGCCGCTTCGGGCAAACATCCACGCAGAAATCCACGCAGAAATCCGCTGCAGCACGTCTGCAAGGCCGGTGCAATGAAACTACGGTCGGGATCTGTTGGAGGTTCAAGGTTTTCGGACGTTGTTGCTGGTTCTCGGCGGCTTGCAGCCTTGGGGCGCCCTCCATCAGCTGCGCCTCGTCGACAGAGCTCCTGGGTCATGCCTGGATCGTCACGAACGGCCGCGGGAGAGCCGAGCTAGGGCCCGAAAACCACTAGGGGGTACGGTCGGGAGCTTTTAGTTAGCGTGTCGCGACGCCGGTTCTGGCCCACCACGCTGCGGCGCCCCACGCTAGCCACGTTCCTGTCCCCGAGCGTCAACGTCCCGAGCCTTTCCCGAGCCTCCCGCCCCGCGGAGCAGAGCGACACGCTGTACGCTCGCAGGGCATGGCGTGTCGCTAGGGCCGCCGCCGCGACATGCCAAGCACAAGTTCCTGACCGTATGCGCATACACCGACCCTGACCAGGCCGCCTGGGCCCGAAATCCGTCTCTCTCTCTCTCTTTCTCTCTCTCTCTCTCTCTCTCTCTCTCTCTCTCTCTCTCTATATATATATATATATATATATTATGCATCCCTGGCCAAGTCAGGAGGGCGTCTGCACCGATCTTGGGCTCAGGATGGGCCTGGCCAGGGCGCGCGGGCAGACATGCTTCACCGCCCACCAAACCACCCCAACCCAACCCGAAGGCCCCGATTGGCTCTCCGTTTCCAGTGTGGGGGGGTCGGGGAGCACTGGACAAACACATATGAAGCCCGTACCCCCCCCCCAACCCGAAAGTCGGGTCTTCGGGTGGGGTTGGGGTGGCCTGGCAGGTAGTCGATGCTCGATGCTGGCGCTGTTCGGACGGCGAGCGCGGGGAATGCGAGGGCTCGGGCCCGCGCCGGGGCCCCGGGCCTGGCCACGGCCGGCGCGCTCCCCCAGAAACGCCGACCACGGCAGCCCCAACACGGTGGAGGTCGACCGAGAGTTTCGGTGCGCGCCCGTGTGCGTACACGGCAGGTTCGCGTCGTGCCGACCGGCGGCGACCCCGCCGCGGGTGTTCAAGGTCGAACGCCGCCAGTGGCCAGGAGAGGCCCTATATACCGCATAGACCACCCTTCGGGTGATAAGGAGGTGAGGGGGGGGGGAGGGACCAACGTCGCACTCGATTGATCTCACTATCGAACTCACTACCCATCTCACAATCGATCTCAATCGATAGATCTCACAATCGATCTGACCGTCGATCTCACAATCAATCTCACAATCGATCCCACAATCGATCTCACATTCGGTCTCGCTATTGATCTCACAATCGATATCACAATCGATCTCGCATTCGATCCGACTATCGAACTCACTATCAAACTCACTATCGATCTCATTATCGATCTCACATTCGGTCTCACTATCGATCTCACTATCGATATCACAATCGATCTCACAATCGATCTCGCATTCGGCCTCACGATCGATCTCTCTATATCGAACTCACTTTCGATCTCATTGTCGATCTCACTATCGATATCACTATCGATATCACAACCGAACTCACAATCGATCTCACATTCGGTCTCATCATCGATCTCACTATCGAAATCACTACCGATCTCATTACCGATAGTGATCTCACTACTAACTCAATCGATCGATCTCACCATCGATCTGACTGTCGATCTCACAATAGATTCCACAATCGATCTCACATTCGGTCTCACTATCGATCTCACTATTGATATCACAATCGTTCTCACAATCGATATCCCATTCGATCTCACAATCGATCTCACTATCGATCTCATTATCGATCTCGCATTCGGTATCACAATCGATCTCACAATCGATCTCACAAGCGATCTGACATTCGATCTCACGTTCGATCTCACAATCAATTTCACTACCGATCTCACTATCGATCATCAAAACAAAACATCAACATCGTCATCATCATCACCATCATCATCATCATCATCATCATCATCATCATCATCATCATCATCAATATCATCACCATAATCGGGACACCGACGGGACACCTGCGGGACACCGCGGGGCCCCGGCCGCCCGGAAGGGAATCATTTCGTCCGGCCGCGCCTCAGCCACACGGGACACCAGCGGGACACTGGCGGGACACCGCGGGCCCCTGGCCGCCCGGAAGGGAATCATTTGGTCCGGCCGCGCCTCAGCCACAGGAGACTTTCTCTCGCCCGCCCACGCAGCTTCGCCTCGCCCGCACGCACGGCACGCACGAACACGAAACCGAAATCGATTTCCCGGTAAGGGGGCTCTCCGTTCCACTTCGATCTCACCCCCTCACCTCCGATGGAGCGATCTGGCGATCGAGAAGCCGCCGATCATTCAGGGTTGAACGATCCACGCGGTGTCAGAACCCAGCGCCAGGGTCGGCATGACACGAGCCTGCCGTAGTTCTCCTTCCTCCAGGCGGAGAGGCTGGTGGGCTGAGGGTCCGACGGACCATTGGGGCGTCGGCCACACAAGGGCTGCGCGCACGCTTGGACATCTTTTGCCATTAGCTCCGTGGCGGTCGCTTTCTGTCAGTGCCGCTCGGGGAAGGATGTGCTAAAAGATGTTTCTGCTCGCTGGCGAGCTCGGGGTGAAGTGAGACTGGGTTGGCCTCCTCAGAAGGCTCTGAGGGCCTGGGGCCTTGTGAAAAGGTTTCTAAGTCTTGCCCGAGTACATGAAACTCCTCTCAGAAGGCGATCGTTTTTATTCATTGTTTTGCCGATCGGCGCGGGCCCCCCAAACCCTTCCTCCCTCCCCCTGGAGTAGTAGATGATCTTGGCATTTTTTTGACGCCTGTTTCGAGCAGGTGGGGTCTTCCCCATCATGGACGCACTGTTCCAGATAGTCGCACAAAGCAGAGGTCCGGAGCCAGCCCCCATTTCCTCCCAATATCGAAACGCCGAGAAAGAAAACGCTCACAAGGCTGCAGGGCTTCTGAGAAGTCCCGTCGCCTTCTGAGGAGGCCTCCTCCTCCTCACTCCAGTAGATGGACAATATGTTCGAACCCTTACACATTCGAGGGAGATTCTCAGTCACCCCCGCGCTCCCGACATCAATGTTGATCTCAGTGAAGGCGGTGCTTTGGGGCTCGAGTATTTCCGTCCACTCACGCACCCCCAGTCGCCACGCCATCAATATTGATTTCGTGGGGTCGGGGGAGCATCTTGGGCCACAGGGTTCGAATACAATGTCCATGTGCGGTCCCCCGGCGGCGAGCGAGACGCGCGCAGGGGGCGTCCGCGTGGCGGTCGGGCCGCGGGGCCCGCCTCATCGGGGTTGCCTGGCCTCTGCTCCTGCGCCGCCGCCGCGTGCTCCCCGCTCCTCGTGCTCGTCGCTCCTCCCTCTCCCCCTCTGACCTCCTCCTCCTCCCTCCTCCTCCTGATCCTCCTCCTCCTCCTCCTCGCCCTCATTCCTCACAATTCCCTCCTTCTCCTCCTCCTTCTCCTCCTCCTCCTCCTCCATTATTTTCCTGATAGATAACTTCTCCCTGTCGCACCCCAGGGCCAGTTTTTAGGGCGGGCCAGGCGTTTCGCCTGAGACTTCCTCACCATGCATGACCTTGAAGCTTACAACATGACCAGTTTCATAGATGGAGGGCTGGTGGTTTTCAACAAGTGGGTCTCGCCTTAGCGCCGCGCGCATTCGTTTTAAACATGTGCAAGAGTTTCGCGGATTGAGGGCGACTGGTTTTCAAAATGTGACTCTCGCTCTAGCGCCGCGCACATTCGCTTTAAACATATGCAATTGTTTCACATATTGAGGGCGGTTCTTTTTCGAAACGGTGCTCTCTCCTTAGCGCCGTGGACTTTCGGCTTTAAGATTTGCAAGGGTTTCACGGATTCCCATGATCAGCGTACCAGAAATGGTGTCTTGGACGGATTCAGGATTATGAGGGTGCAGCAGTTACATTGATTCGCGGTGTTGAAGTCCCAGGAATGGCGTTCTGGCACGAGTCGGGATCGTCAAGACGCAACACTCAAGTTTATCCGTGGCGTTGGAATCCCGAGGACAATGTTTCGGCATGCTTCAGGGTCTTCAAACTGTTGTCTGCCAACAAGGCAGTTCCCTCAGTGGAAGTGACCCGTTGTAGGCGCCTAAGTAGAGGGAGCTTGGAGGGAGGGTTTATTCCAGCATCGTTGATGACTCTTGGGTTTACACTGGTCCTCCTCCTCCTCCTCCTCCTCCTCCTCCTCCTCCTCCTCCTCCCCTCCTCCTCCTCCTCCCTCCTCCTCCTGGCGGTGGCTCTCCCGACCAGAGGGGGACCTCTGCAGCATCAGGAGGTGAGATAGGCGGAGGTAGCTCTTCCTGGCTTAGCTGCCTCGATACGTCCGTTTTGAAACGCAGCGCCTACTGTGCTTTAAACGTCCCGGTCAATACGTGTCGTGTTGGCTCGGCGTATTGCCCCACGTTTTGGCGAACGCATCGCGTCAGACCTGCATTTCCAGTTTACGTGTGGAGCTCCGTATAGATACGCTGCGTGTTGCGTGCTGCGTATCGGGGCAGCTGAGCTTCCTGGGTGACGTCTTGCCTCCTCCATCGGTTACGGGCCATGTTCTCCCTAAGGGCCTTCCGACTTTTCGCCGATCGATTTGTGGGGATCGAGCCCGATAAATCCAGGCAGATTTGCATAAGTCGACGTAAATCCAGTTAAATCCATGTAAATCGGGGTAAATCCGGGTAGATCCAGGTAGAGCCAGAGATCTCCAGGGAAAGTTGGAGCAACTCGCGGCCGCTCTCAGCGCGAGTCGAAGGACGGCTGAAGTCGTTAAGCCTTCCACGATGTCCGGCCTCTGCAGGCCCGTTTCGGGCCCCCGGGATCGCCGGGACTTCTTTCTCCGGGGTGCAGGGATGGCCAGGACGGGCCCTGGCTGGGAAACAGGACTCCCGCCTGAGCGCCCGCGCGCGCTCGTCGTGACAAATCTTCCAGCAGTTTCACGGCGCCAACATCGCAGAGTGGATTTCGTTCGGAAAGCGATAGGGTGGGCCCGAAGTGTCCTGGAGAACGTCGTTCCGGATTTCGAGGCGAATTTCGTGCGGACTTTTTTTGGGCCCGGGATGAAGACCGACGAAAATCCACGCGAAACTCGCTTCGTTTGTCTCTCGCCTTCTCGGGGTTTTGCACTGGAGGAAATCCACGCCAAACTCCGCTGCAGTACGTCTGCAAGGTCGGTGCAGGGAACAGCTTCACGGGCGGCTGCTTGATTGTCGGCCGCCGAGCCCCAGCAGAAGACAGTTTTTGTATCGGTGGCCAAGTGCGTAACCTATGGCGCAATCATTCGCCCGCCGTTGCATCATCGGCGGCCGAGGGCGCTAGCTATGGTCATTTTCCGCGCTGTACTTTCGGCCGCCGAACGCACAGCCTGTGGCGCAACCACTAGCAAGCTGTTTTATCGAAGGCGCCTACGGCGAATCGTCGCCGCCTCTTGCCTTTTCGAAACGGCCACGCGGCCAAACGTTGGGCCGAAGCCTGGCCAAGTGTGTCATCCCTTAGCCGCCTGGAACCCATCGGGGGAACACTTGGGAGAGAAGAGAAAGGAGGAGGAGAAGGTGGAAGAGCAGGAGGAGGGCCTCCCGGGGGCTTCCTGGGAGCCTCTTGGGGCCATCTGAGGGGGCTCTTGGGGGCCTCCTGGAGCCTCTTGGGGGCTTCCTGGGGCTCCTGGGGGCCTCTAAGGGACCTTCGCCTTTGGAGGCCGTCCTGTGGTCCTCTCTGGACAGTCGTCGGTCCCTTTACTGTTAAAGGAAAAAACTTTACATCAAGAGTTGGGGGACCACTTTGAATACCCCCCCGCCCCCCACGGCCTTAATATTGAGCAGTTGGTCCCGGAGATGAGAGGCGAGAAACAAATTGAACCAAAGATCTCGATCGCAATGCAAGCCATCTTGGCCGTCTTGGAGGTGTATTTCTCCAGTGCGAGCCGCCGAAGGCCCACTGGGAACCTGTCAAAAGGAACAAACGCTACTTCAAGTCGCGCCGTGCGCCCCTGTGGTGAGCCAGCAGGGGGCGGCGGATTCTCGGCGGCCGAGCGCGCGAGCTGTGGCGCAACCGATGGCATCCCGCTCTGTTCCAGGCGGGCGCGTGCGCAACACGTGGCGCAGTCAGTCGCGATGCCCGCGTGGACGATCTTGCGCAGCCTGTGGCGCAACCCGTGGCTGACGCGGCCAGACATGCGCCGACGCACAGCTCGCGCAGCCCGTGGCGCACCACAGGGGTGGCACACACCCCTTGCAGCTTCTACTGGGCCACGCCCGAGGGATGCTCGTCGCTCGGGTCGGCGGTGGGGCCCGAGCGGCGAGCTGTCGGGTGATTGGATCCAGGGCTTCGGGTGTCGGCCCTGCAGATTGCCCGGGCCACCCCGGGCTCCCGCGAGCCCAGACACTCGACGACGTGAGCTCCCCAGCCCACGGGCCCCACCCGGTCCCGGCTCCCTGCCCCTGGGGGGCAGGTTTTTGCCCCGGGGCCAGCTCGGAAGGCCCCGGGGCCCGAGCGAGAAGAGCCCCCAAGCCTCAAAATTCTGACGTCGGGGCTTCCCCAGGTTCCGAGGCCCAGTCAGGACCCCCGTTGGACAAAGACTGCCAAAGAACGCCCGTCGTGTTTTTTTGACGTGGGGAGGCGGGGGAAAGCTTAACTGTTGGCAAGAACGTCCGGATTTAAAACGTGCATCCGCCGGAGATTCGGGAATCCACTACGGCTCCGCTGGCATCCTTGGCAGCGCGCACGCCCGTGTATCGACGGACTGAGGTCGACGAGGGCCTCTGCTGCCGCGGCACCCGCGCGCCGACGCGCGCTCGATTGTTTTCTCCTCATCCTCCTCACTCAAATAAGATGCTCTGCCGCCGTTTGGCTTAAACGCCGGCGCGTACCATACTGCATTGGTGAGTTGAAAAGCCCGCGTTCTGCATCCTATTGCCGCAGTACTTCCTCTCGTCAAGCTTCCCCCCCGCAATGTTGGCCGGTAGAATATATCATCGACACAGTCGAGCGTGTACAAGTTGTCCAGGACCCATGTGTTCTTGAGCGTCGCATATTCTCGCAGCACGTATCTATTTGGGCGCATCTCGTTGATCTGTGCACAACCTACGATACGCGGGAAACCACGCACTACGCTAGTGGCGCGTACGCCCGCCTGGACCGCATCTGCAGCTCGATCCCCTCCTGGGCCATTGGCTCCGTACAGCTCGCGGTCACGGTGCTCGATGACCCTTTGCGACTGCGCCTCCAAATAATCAGTGACCATGCTGCCGTCATGGTCCACATCGGCCCAAGGCCCGCGCGATCAGCTCACCGCCAAGTTATTCCCGAGACGTGGCTCTTCACCCCCAGTTTCGCGAAATTTGCGATCAGATGTATGTAAACGTCAATCTGTCTGTCCTGCCCACGGTCACCCAGTGGGAGACCCACGAGGAACTCATCCGGGAGACGGGGCGCATCGTGCGCAGAATGATTTTGAAGACCAGTCCGGACACCGACCTCGCGAAGAAACTCGCTGTGGCCTCTCTTGCACGAGCTGTAGCAAGACGATTGCGATCTCGCAAAGGTAGTCCTCATCAGCTTCTCGAAGGGCCGCAACTTTGTCTCTGTCGACGGGGGTCTTGTCACCCTGCGTAATCCCCGAGGCTTCGGGGACACCTGCGACGAGATCACCGCCGCCGACGCTGCCGCTGAAGCAGACCGTCTCGAGCAAGACGCCGCGGAGCACTCTTCCCCGACGATCGCCAAGAACCTTCGCCTCCAGGCACGCGCCATCAGGAGCAAAGCCAAGCTACACCTCACGTCGGGTAAGAAACTCGTCTTGGAGACCCTCCTGATCCCGAAGCCTCTCGGTGGCGACCTGCTCATTCGCCACCCGCAGGATCGGGCCGAGTCGCTGGCTTCAGCGTGGGCACCACACCTCGGAAAAAAAAACAGCAACCCGACGCTCGGTCACTGCAGCGCTCCTGCAGCGTTGGGCCGTTCCCCTCGATTGGAGCTCTGTTCCTCCTCCTCCTCCTCCTCCTCCGCCTCCTCCTCATCCCCCTCCTCCTCCTCCTCCGCCTCCTCGTTCTCCACTGCCCTCTTCACTCCCGCTCCTGCCCGCGCCCTCCACCCACCTCATCAACAGCTTCCTCAAGCACGTGGCCGATTCGAGCCCTGGCCCCGACGGCCCCGCATGCTCTTTCTGGAAGCACGCAGGCGACTGGGGCGCGGTGACGCTGCTCCGAGTCACGCTCCACATGTTCGCCAGTTTCCCGATGCCGCTCACCTTCAACATGCCCGAGTCCATCTTCCTACGAAAAGACTCCCAGACAGGCGACTCAGCTGAGATCGTCCCAAGCCCGCAGACACCAGATCGCTGAGCCTCAAAAGCGCCGACAACAAAGTTTGCTGTGGCATTGTGAACGTCATGTTGAAGGACTCCTCCTCCTCCTCCTCCTCCTCCATCCAGCGGGGCTTCGTTGCTCGAAGGCAGCTGACCCGGAGCATCGCCGACCTCGACTGCGCTGCCCGGGTGCACGGCCACCCCTGGAACGCGCCGCCTCCTCCCTCTCCTCCTCCTCCTCCTCCTCCTCCTCCTCCCCCCTCCTCCTCCTCCTCCTCCTCCTCCTCCTCCTCCTCCTCCTCCTCCTCCTCCTCCCCTCCTTCTCCTCCTCCTCCTCCTCACCACCTGCCTGTCCTTGCCTTCTGGGACATAGCCGCTGGTTTCCCCAGCTCGCAACATAGCCGGATCCTGGCCTCGTTTGCAGCACTCGGCATGTCGCGCGGGATTCTCGAGTTCTTCAGGACATTTGTCCACCTGATCATGGCACTCATCTCCGGCATGTTCGCCTTCTTCTTCTTTTTCGAGGGGGACTCCCTGCCGGGATGCCCGCTCAGCGGTTTCGTCTCCGCAGTGTCGACGCACCCGTTCGCGGAGAGGAGTAGACACATCGTGGATTTCCAAGGGCTTGGCACCACGCGCATTTGCGCAGATGATGTTGGAGCCGCGATCCTCGGCATCAGCACGTTCAGGGAGTGCACCAACCCATTCAACTACATTCGAAAATGTGCTGGCCTTGGGCTAAGACCCAACAGTGCCAGCTTAAACTTCTGTTCGCCTCGCTCGCGATTCAGATGCTTGAGTCGACCCGTGAGCAGCTGCAGGCGATCGTCCCCGAGTGGATCCAGTTCGCCATCGTGAAGGCTGCGACCTCCCTTGATTATCTCATGGGCCCCAACGTCACGGACGAGATGTGAGAGGCCCCGACATGCCTCGACGAGAAAGTGGCAAAAGCGAGCCGACGCATGCTCCGAGGCCAAGGGCTCCACCACCACCACCACCACCACCACCACCACCACCACCACCACCACCACCACCACCACCACCACCACCACCACCACCACCACCACCACCACCACCACCACCACCACCACCACCACCCACCACCACCACCACCACCACCACCACCACCACCACCACCACCACCACCACCACCACCACCACCACCACCACCACCACCACCACCACCACCACCACCACCACCACCACCACCACCACCACCACCCACCACCACCACCACCACCACCACCACCACCACCACCACCACCACCACCACCACCTCCACCACCACCACCACCACCACCACCACCACCACGATCACGGATTGCAACATCAAGGCCGTTCCTACCATATTGTGCGTCGCCCAATTCGGACTCGCGCCGCGCGCTCGCCTGCAGGCCGAGAACGGCATCATCAACACGCTCTGGCACGTGCCGCTGTCAACCCTGCACCACTCGTGGGATGCCTCGAGCCTCCGAGTTCGGCGCCGTCGACGGCGTCTCTGGCCCTCAGGATAGCGTTGCTGCGCCGATCCGCGCCGCGCCCACTTCACGAGAGTGGAAGGCGCCGTTGGCTGTGCTTCGACGGGCCTCCGCTTGGGCTGCCCCGGACCGTTGTGTCGCTGACCTCGCACGCCTGGAGCCGCGGGCCCCACGCTTGAAGACGCCGGCACCTGCATGGACACTCGAGCGTGTCGCTTTTAAGCAGGCTGTGCCCGTGCCCAGAGACCTCCAGAGGGCCATGGCAGCCGCCGTGAGCGAGATCACCAGGGGCCCAGACTCGAAGCAGGGTGTGCGGAAGAGGGCATGCGTCATGCGGAAGAAGTGTTTTTTTTGCTTAGCTCTCTGGAGATGCTCAGAGCCCGTCTGCACCGCCACTGGCCTTAGCAGATCAGCGACATCAGTGGCACCGACTTCGGCTCCCTGACTGCCACGTTGGGGAAGACTCGCGTTCGAAGATCATCTTCGTCCCTGGAAACTTGGATGGGCGGACAGACGACCAGTGCGAGGCTGCACGAGGGAGTTGTTTACCAGTGCCTGTTTGGCTGCAAGACGAAGGACGCTTGGGCTCACTACGCAGTCTGCTTGCCTCTGTGGTCTGCTGTGTACTCCACACTGCGCGCGCCCCCCGCCCGCCGAGAGTTGCGGATGCATTGGCCTTCGCGCGCCAAGCGGCCTGACGACCTCCACCCGACCTTCATAGCTTTCGAGACCTACCGCAAGCTGAAGCACGGACCTCTCCAAGAAGCTCACCGCGCGCGCAGACACGAAGACTATCACGTACTTCGCGCTCAGACGGACCGCCTGGCGATGGCAGCCGCGCGTCTAGTTCCGCAAGCTGCTGGCTTCCCGCAGTTGGTACGGGCACCATCAGTATCGTCCTGCTCCTCATCATCACGATCATCGTCCTCATCCTCAACGTTCTCATCGACTTGAGATCCTCATCCTCCTCATCCTCAACGTTCTCATCGACTTGAGATCCTCATCCTCCTCGTCCTCATCAGCCCCCTCCTCGTCCTGCTTCCCTCCGTCTCGTTCCTCTCGCCCGCCTCGTGGGGTGCCTCCTGCTGCCCGTCCTGCCTCTCATCACCCTGTTTCTCCCTCTCCTCCTCTTCCCCCTGCCCCCCCCCCCTTGGGGGACCGCGATCCACCGACCGCAGCGTCTCGAGGTCCCCCCCCCCCCCGGCGCCCCGGGCGCGTCCGGCCCGCCCGGCCAGTCGCGCGGGCGCCGCCGCGTCGCTCGCGGCCTCTCGCGGCGTCCGCGGCACGCCGCGGCCGCCGTGGCGCCGGGCGGAAGCCTCTGCAGGGATGGGCTGCTGCCTCAACCCGCTGCTGCTGCTGCTGCTCCTCCTCCTCCTCCTCTTCCTCGAGAACGGGGGGTTGTGGAGCCCCTCGGGATTCCAGGGCGCGCGCGAGGCTTTCACACTGAATTCGCGCGTGGGTCTTTCAGTGGTGTGCGTACTCTGTGGCGTCCTCCTCTCCTTCCGCCTCCCCCTCCTCCTCCTCCTCCTCCTCCTCTTTTTTTTGTTCTCTCTCCCCCCTCCCCCCCCGAAAGAAAAAGAACAACAAACGGACAAGTTTTTTTTTTTTTCTCGGGTGGGTGGAGGGGGGGGTCGACGGCGAAAAAAAGGGAATGCGACGTGGCCTCATTTGCCCTCCCCCCCTAGAGGGGTTTTATTGAATGAACATCTCCACAAGAAGGATTCATAGTGAAATCCTCTACAGAAGGATTCCTATCGAAATCCTCCACTGAATGGTTCCTACTGGAATCCTCCACAGATGGATTCCTATTGAAATCACCCGCAGAAGGATTGATATTGAGATGCTTGGTGAGATGCTTCCAAAAGAACCCCCCGTTGGCATTGCATTGGCATTGGTCTTGCAATGGTTTGGCATCGCATTGGCATTGCGTTGACATTGCGCTTGGCAGTGCGTTGCTAGTGTGCTTGCATTTCGCAAGCATTGCGCCTCCTCCTCCTCCTCCTTTTTCGCTCTCCCCAGTCCCCCCCAATAAAACGTTTTTTTTGTTTTTTGTTTTTCTCTCTCGGGGTGGGGTGGGGGGGGGGCGGCGGCGAAAAAACAAATGCGACGTGGCCTCATCTGCCCTCCCCCCTAGAAGGATTCCTATTGAACGCCCCCACAAGAAGGATTCATAGTGAAATCCTCTACAGAAGGATTCCGCTCGAAACCCTCCACTGAACGATTCCTATTGAAATCCTCCACAGATGGGTTCCTATTGAAATCACCCGCAGAAGGATTGATATTGAGATGCTTCCAAAGGAAGACCCCCCCCCGTCGGCATTGCATGGGCATTGGTTTGGCAATGGCTTGGCATCGCATTGGCATTGCGTTGGCATTGCGCTTGGCAGTGCGTTGCTAGCGTGCTTGCATTTCGCAAGCGTTGCGCTGGCGAATCCTAATTGAACCCTCCACAAAAGGACTCCGATCGAACCCTTCTACATACAAGAAGGACTCTTATTGAAACCCTCCACAAAACGGTTCATATTGACACCCTCCACAGAAGGATTCCATGCGAAACCCTCCACATAAGGATTCCGATTGAAATCGACCACAAAGGATTTCCCCCATTGGCAGTGCATTGGCATTGGGTTGGGATCGCTTCGGCATTGGTGTAGCATTGCGTTGGCACTGCGGTGGCATTGCGCTGGCATTGCGCTGGCGAGTTCCAACACCTCCCTTCGCATAATGATTTCTGTTGATCCCCCACAAGAAGGATTCCAATTGAAGCATCCCACAAGAAGGGTTCACATTGAACTCCCTCACATAAGGATTCCATTCGAAGCCCTCCATAGGAGGATTCTTCTTGAACCCGACCACAAACGATCCCCCCCATTGGCATTGCATTGGCACTGAATTGGGATCGATTTGGCATTGGTTTGGCAGTTCGTTGGTATTGCGTCGGCATTGCGCTGGCGAGTTCTAATGGCTCCCCCCGCAGACGGATTCCTATGCAAACCTTGCACAAGAAGGTTTTTTTTTGAAAGCCCCCACATGAAGGATTCAAAGTGACCCCCCCCACAGAAAGATTCGACTCGAAGCCCTCCAAGGGAGGATTCCTGTCGAAATCCTCCGAATAAGGATTCGTAACCAACTCATCCACATAAGTGAAATCTGTTGGAAGACAGGAATCCCGCCATCGGCATTGCATTGGCATTGGTTTGGCAACAGTTTGGCATCGCATTGGCATTGCGTTGGCATCGCGATGGCAGTGCGTTAGCAGTGCGTTGGCATTGCGTTGACATTGCGCTGGCGAGTCCCACTCAAACACTTCACAGAAGGAACTTTATTGAGCACCCCCACAAAAAGGATGCTTATTGAATCCCCCTCCACAAGAAGGGTTCAATTTGAAATCCTCAACAGAAATCCTCCATATAAGGTTTCCTATTTAATTCCCCTGAAGAAGGGTTCTCAGAAGGATTGCCATTGAAATCTACCACAAACAACTCCCCCCATTGGCATTGCATTGGCATTGGTTTGGCAAAGCGTTGGCACTGCTTCGGCATTGCGCTGGCGAGTTCAAAAGGCTCCCACCACAGAAGGATTCCTTACCTTCCACAAGAAGGGATCCTTTTGAAAACCCCCCACATAAAAGATTCATACTGAACCCCCCACGGAAGGATTCCAATCGAAACCCTCCACAGGTAGGATTCCTTTTGGAATCTACCAGAAAGGATACCCCACATTGGCATTGCATTGGCATCGAAGTCGGATCGCCTTGGCATTGGTTTGGCATTGCGATGGCAAAGCTTTGGCAATGCGTTGGTACTGCGCTGGCGAGTCCTAATGGCTCCCTCCGCAGACGGACTCCTACTGAAACCCTCCACAAGAACGATTCCGATTGAATCCTCCCACATGAAGGATTCCTAGTGGAACCCTCCACATGAGGACCCCTATCGAAATCCTACACATAAGCATTGCTATTGGAATCCTCCGAAGAAGGATTCGTAATGACATCATCCACAAACTATTCTTACTGAAATCCACCGAACGAAAGGATTCCTCCATTGGCATTGCATTGGCATTGGTGTTGGTTGGGAAAAGATTTGTATCACATCGGCATGCGTTGGCCTGGTGCAGGAGATGGGCAAAGAGAGAGAGAGAGAGAGAGACAGAGAGAGAGAGAGAGAACACTAGAGAACGATATAACGAGACAGTATTAGTATGAGGGGATCACGGCGAAAAAAAAAACAAAACTGATCAAACTGTAAGGGTGACAGAGCGTTTCACTCGATCAAGACCGTATGAAAACGACGAGGGGCTCCACAATCCCCCGGCCTCTCTTCCTCCCCCTCCTCCGCCTCCTCCTCCGCCTCCTCCTCCTCTTCCTCCTCATCCGCCCTGCAAAGCAGCCAGGCGTGTTGTCAGGTCAGTCCAGGCGTTTCGACTCAGATTTATTTACGCTGCGTTACTGTGAAGCTAGAAGGCTCACACAGTTGCAGGGACGGAGGGCTGTTAGTTTCCAAAATACGGTTCTCGCAGTAGCGCCGCGCACTCGCGTTTGGAAATATCCTGGCGGCTACACTGACAGTTGCCGGCTTTTCGTTTGAAACGTCTTCAAGTTCTATGGTCCGAAGTTCCGAGCTGCGCATCAGTTACACGGTTGCAGGGAGGCTCATTTTCAAAATGGGGTTCCCGCTCAGGGATCCGAGCTTATGCAGCAGCTACTCCGATAGTGTGATTCTTTTTACCTCGAGCTGTATCATGCTACCTCCCTCGATGCTCTTGCCTCCAATGATGGCGGGTGGCTCCTCTACAAAACTGGGTCTCGCCAGGCGCTCGTCAGTCGAGGAGGCCGCTTCCTTCGCGCGCAGTCGAGTGGGGCCCTCTCGTCCCCATCCTCCTCCTCCTCGTCGTCCTCCTTCTCCTCCCCCTTCTCCTCCTCCTCTTCCTCCTCGTCCTCGTCCTCCTCCTTCTCCTCCTCCTCCTCCTCCTCCTCCTCCTCCTCCTCCTCCTCCCCCTCGTCCTCCTCCTCCTCCGCCTCCTCCTCCTCCGCCTCCTCCTCCTCCTCCTCCTCCTCATGCGCCCTGCAAAGCAGCCAGGCGTGTTGTCAGGTCAGTCCAGGCGTTTCGACTCAGATTTCTTTACTCTGCGCTACCGCTACCGTGAAGCCAGAAAGACTCACACAGTTGCAGGAACGGAGGGCTGTTAGTTTCCACAAGCGCCGTGCACGCGCGTTTGGAAATATTCTGGCTGCTACATTGATAGCTGCCGGCTTTTCGTTTGAAACGTCTTCAAGTTCTATGGTCCGAAGTTCCGAGCTGCGCAGCAGTTGCACGGTTGCAGGGAGGCTCCTTTTCAAAATGGGGTTCCCGCTCAGGGATCCGAGCTTATGCAGCAGCTACCCGGATGGTGTGATTCTTTTTACCTCGAGCTGTATCATGCTACCTCCCTCGACGCTCTTAACTCCAATGATGGCGGGTGGCTCCTCTACTACAAAAATGGGTCTCGCCAGGCGCTCGTCAGTCGAGGCGGCCGCTTCCTTCGCGCGCAGTCGAGTGGGGCCCTCTCGTCCCCATCCTCCTCCTCCACCTCTTCCTCCTCCTCCTCTTCCTCCTCCTCCTCCTCCTCCTCCTCCTCCTCCTCCTCCTCCTCCCCCTCCTCCTCCTTCGTCTCTGAGCCCCGCCCGCTGGCCATCGCAGTTCTCTGGTGGCCTCCGGCACGTCCCGCTCGCCGTGTCCCCGTCGTGGACCCAAGGCTTCTGGGATGCCCCGTGTGGCCTGGCCTCCTGCCGTGCCCGATCCACCTTTGCTTTGCATTTCCCGCCTCACATCGCTGATAAAAGCATCTTTCTTTTGCCCATCGCTCCACATTTAGTCTCCTCCTCGTCCTGTTCGTCCTCCTCGTCCTTGTTCTCCTCCTCCTTCTCCTCCTTCTCCTCCTCCTCCTCCTCCATTCCTTCTCCTTATAGATAACTCCTCCCTGTCGCACCCCGAGGCCAGTTTTTAGGGCGGGCCAGGCGTTTGGCCTGAGACTTCCTCACCATTTATGATTCTGAAGCTTAAAATGTGACAACAGTTTCACAGATGGAGGGCGGGTGGTTTTCAACATGTGGCTCTCGCCTTAGCGCCGCGCACATTCGTTTTAAACATTTGCAAGATTTTTACGGATTGAAGGCGGTTCCTTTTCAAAATGTGGCTCTCGCTATAGCGCCGCTCACATGACATATACATAAAACATTGCATCAGTTTCACGGACTGAGGACTGTGGGTCTCGCCTTAGCGCCGCGCACATTCGTTTAAAAGAATTGCCAGAGTTTCACCGATTGAGGGCTGTTCCTTTTCGAAATGTGGCTCTCGCCTCAGCGCCGCGTACATTCGTTTTTCAAATTTGCAAGATTTTCACGGATTCTCATGATCAGCGTACCAGAAATAGGGGTTTGGAAGGATTCAGGGTTATGCGGGCGCAGCAGTTATGTTGATTCGCTGTGTTAATGTCCCCGAGATATCGCTTTCTGGGACGACTCTGGATCGTCAAGATGCAGCAGTCGGGTTGATATGTGGCGCTGAAATCCCGAGAACAATGTTTTGGCATGCTTCAGGATCTTCGAACTGTTGTCTTCCAACGAGGCAGTTCCCTCAATGGAAACGAACCGTTGTAGGGGCCTATGAAGAGGGAGCTTGGAGGGAGGGCTAATTCCAACATTGTTGATGCCTCTTGGGCTTCCACTGGTCCTCATTCTCCTCCTCATCTTCCTCCTCCTCCTCCTCCCTCTCCTCCCTCTTTCCCTCTCCTCCCTCTTTCCCTTCCCCTCCTCGAGCCACGACGGGGAGGAGGACCAGGAGAGCTCCCGGAGGCCCCCCCCTCTCAGGCGCCAGCGGCCCCGCGCGGCGCTGACTGGCATGCGGGCGAGGCGGAGCGCCGCCTGCCCGCCCGCCGACTGCACATCGCAGGGCGAGTCGTCCTCCTTTGGGCCTCCGATCCCTCGAGCCCCCTATCGAATATCCTCGAGCTTTTTTTTGATCACTCGAGCCTCATCGGGCCCCCTCGTGGCTCGAAGGATCGAGGTGCGAGGGATCGATGGATCGAGGTTCGAAGGGTCGAGGTTCGAAGGATATCGGAGGCTCTGGGTTCGAAGGGTCGAGGTTCGAAGGATCGAGGTCCGAGGTTCAGAGGGTTCTCGGCCTCTGGGGTACTGTTTCGGACTAGCGACCGTCGAAAATTGATGCGGGGTGGCTTAGCGGCCAGGAGGGGCCCTGGGAGGGGTGCGGGTGCCGACTTTGAGCGGACCTTGGGGTCCGGAGGAAAAAGACAGGGAGGTGGAAAAGGAGGAGGAGAAGGAAGAGGAGCAGGAGGAAGAGGAGGTGCGAGGAGGAGGAGGAGGAGGAGGCGGAAGAGGAGGAGGAGGAGGCGGAGGAGGAAGAGGGAACAGAAGGGAGAGGAGTAGGAAGGAGGAGGGAGAAGGAGGAAGAGGAGAATGAGGCGGAGGGGCGAGGAGGAGGAGGAGGAGGACGAGGAGGATTTTGATGTTGATTTGGATTTGGACTTGGATTCGGATCATAATCATAATGATGATGATGATGACGATGATGATGATGGCGAGGAGGAGGATAATGAGGAGGAGGGGCGAGGGGGAGGAGGAGGATTTGGATTTTGATGTTGATTTGGATTTGGACTTGAATTCGAATGATGATGATGATGATGATGATGATGATGATGATGATGATGATGATGATGATGATGATGGTGGCGAGGAGCAGGAGGAGGAGGAGGAGGAGGAGGAGGGATGATGATGATGATGGTGATGATGATACTGATGCTGCTGCTGCTGATGATGATGATGACGATGATAGTGACGACGATGATGATGATGATGCAGCTGCTGCTGATGATGCTGATGATGATGGGAATGATGATTCTGATTATGATGATGGTGAGGATGAACATGATGATAGTGATGATGTTGCTGATGATGCTGATGATGATGCTGATGTTGATGTTGATGCTGATGCTGCTGATGCTGATTACGAGGATGCTAATGATGATATTGATGACGATGTTGATGATGGCGATGATGAGGATGATGACGATGATGATGCTGATGCTGATGATGATGGTTATGATGCTGATGATTATGATGCTGGTGATGATGATCATGCTGATGCTCATGATGCTGATAATGCTGGTGATGATGATTACGACGATGCTGCTGATGATGCTGATTATGATGATGATGATCGTGATGATGACGATGATGACGATGCTGCTGATGATGATGATGATGCTTATGATGATGGTGGCGATTCATATCATAATGATGATTATGATGATGTTGTTGCTGCTGATGATGATGATGGCGATTATGATGCTGATTATGATTATGATGGCGATGGCGATGTTAATGTTGATGGTGACGATGCTGATGCGGATGATGATAGATGGTAGATGGTAGATGGTGGTGGTGATGGTGATGATGGTGATGCTGCTGATGATGATGCTGATGATGATGATGCTGATGCTGACGCTGATGCTGACGCTGATGCTGCTGCTGCTGATGATGATGCTGATGCTCATGATGATGATGACGTTGATTGTGAGTATGATTATGATTATGATGATGCTGCTGCTGATGCTGATTATGATGATGATGATGCTGATGCTGATGCTGATGCTGATGATTATGCTGATGATGCTTATGCTGCTGATGATGATGATGCTGATGCTGATGCTGCTGCTGCTGATGCTGATGTTGATGATGATGATGCTGATGATGATGATACTGATGATGATGATGATGATGATGATGATGATGATGATGATGATGATGATGATGATGATGATGATGATGATGATGATGATGATGATGATGATGATGATGATGATGATGATGATGATGATGATGATGATGATGATGATGATGATGATGATGAGATGATGATGATGATGGTGATGATGATGATGGTGGTGGTGGTGGTGGTGTTGTGTTGATGGTGGTTGTGGTGGTGGTCAGGAGGAGGACGAGGAGGAGGAGGAGGACGAGGACGAGGAGAAGGAGGAGGAGGAGAAGGAGGAGGAGGAGAAGGAGGAGGAGGGATGAGGAGGGGGAGGATGAGGAAGAAGAGGACCAGATGAGGAGGAGGAGGAGGAGAAGGAGGAGGAGGATGATGAGGATGAGGATGGAGGAGGATGGAGGAGGATGGAGGAGGATGGAGGAGGATGGAGGAGGATGGAGGAGGAGAAGGAGGAGGAGGAGGAGGTGGATGGAAGAGGATGGAGGAGGATGGAGGATGACGGAGGAGGATGGAGAAGGAGGAGGAAAAGGAGGAGGAGGAGGAGGAGGAGGAGAAGGAAGAGTGGGATGGAGAAGAGGAATAAGGCCACAGGTTTCCACCTCAAGTTTGTTTAACGTAGAACGGAGGAGGAGGCGGAGAAGGAGGAGGCGGAGGTGGAGGATGTGGAGGAGGAGGGGGAGAAGGAGGGGAAGGAGGAGGACAGGAAGGAGGCCGAGACTGAGACTGACTGCATCGGCGCTTCCAGCACCGCCCTGTACTTGGCGGAATCCGCCTCGGAGCCGTTGGCTGCCAGCGGGTCGGCCTCCTTGTCCTTTTTGTCCTTTTTCTTCTTCTTCTTGCCAGCTGACTCGAAGTCCTCGATGTAGAGCTCCGATGGGCCAGCCGCCAGATCACCTGCAGCTTTGACGTTGAGCTTCAGCACCATGCACTCCTCTTCGCCGTTGCTGCCGTCGTAGCCGTTGCCGTTTCCGTTCACGCCAGGTCCGATCCCCTGCACCAGGAGGAGGAGGAGGAGGAGAAGGAGGAGGAGGAGGAGGAGGAGGAGGAGGAGGAGGAGGAGGAGGAGGAGGAGGAGGAGGAGGAGGGGGAGGGAGGAGGGAAAGCTGCAGCTGTACAGCTTGCAATTTCGCCGCCCGTGAGGGGGGAGGAGGCGCCCGCGCAGGCCGCTCGCGGCCCGCCGCGCGGTGGCGCTGCGTCGATGGGCCCGCCCGCGGAGTTGCTGCGGCTGGTGCCCGCGTCGGGCGGCGCGAGCAGGCCCGCCGCTGCTCGGCTGGACCCCCCGCCTGGCGGGCCCCTCGCTCCGCCGTCACCTCCTCCGTCCGCCTCCGCCTCCGCCTCCGCCTCCTCCTCCTCCTCCTCCTCCTCTTCCTCCTCCTCCTCCTCCTCCTCCTCCTCCCTCTCCTCCTCCTCCTCCTCCTCCTTCTCCTCCTCCTCCTCGCCGCCGCGCCGCCCGTCGCTCAGCCAGGGGGGGATCGACGTTCTCGGACGCTTTCGCAGCTGCTCGGCGGCTCTCCAGCCTCGGGGCGCTCTCCAGCAGCTGCGCCTCGCCGGTCGCCTCGCCGAGTTTCGGGCGCCGGCGCTCTCACAGCTCGGTCCGGCTCGAGGAATGGCGCAGAGAGTCTGGGTCTAGGGCTCCGATTGCGATTTTTTCTCAAGCAGTGCTTGCACTGAAGGGGTTCTAGCGGAGGTTAAAAGATTTGGCGACAGTTCCTGGCCGATTTCGGTGGGCGGCCGTGTGCCTGGGCTCCCGGTTCTGGCTTCCCCGTTTCTTTGGGCCCACCTCGGTGGGTGCCGGGGTTCCCAGGATTCCAGCTTTTGGTTCCAGGGTTCCTGGGTTCCTGGTCGATCTCACCATCGAGTTCATTATCGATCTCACTATCCATCTCATTTACTCGATCTTACTATCGATCTGACTACCGGTCTCACTCTCGATCTCACTTTCGATAGCACTATCGACTTCACTGTCGATCTCACTGTCGATATCACTATTGATCTCACCATCGATCTCACGATCGATCTCACGATCGCTCTCACGATCGATCTCGCGATCCCTCTCAATATCGGTCTCACTATCGAGGTCATCATCAATGCCACTATCGACCTCACCATCGATGTCACTCAATCGATCGCACTATCGGTATCCCGATCGATCTCCCCATCAATCTCACAGTCGATCGCACGGTTGGTTATCATCAACATCACCCAATCGATCTTACTGTCGATCTCACTGTCGAACACACGATCGATCTCACGATTGATCTCACTGACGATCCCACTCAATGGATCTCACTATCGATCTCACAATCGATCCCACTATCGATCTTGCTATCGATCTCACCATCGATCTCAGTATCGATCGCATTCAATCGACCTCACTACCAATCTCACTATCGATTTCACTATCGATTTCACGGTCGATCTCACTTTCGATCTCACTCAATGGATCTCTTTATCGATCGTCGCATTATTGATCTCGCCATCGCTCGCATAGCATAGGTTAGCATATAGCATATAGCATATGTAGCGCGGGGCACCCCCGCGCCAGGGGACACTACGGGACACTACGGGACACTACGGGACACCACGGGACACCATCGGGACACCATCGGGACACCAGCGGGACACCATCGGGACACCACAGGGCCGCTTCTGGCCAACCTGGGGGACAGCAACGTTTGGTTCGGATTGGCCCTGGCAACGGCGGGTTCATTCCTCTTGCCCGCCCACGCAGCTTCGCCTCGCCCGCACGCGCGACACGAACGTGAATCCGAAACCGATATCCCGGTCGGGGGGGTCTCCGTTTCGCTGCGATCTCACCCCCCACCTTCCGATACCGAGAGAGATAGGGAGAGAGAGCGAGAGAGATACAACCAAACAACTAAGGTACATAAATAATGAGAAAGGCGGAGTAGAGAGAGAGAGAGAGACACATATATATAGAGAGAGAGACATCACGATAAAGTGCGTGTATGTCTGTCTGCCTGTCTGTCTGTCTGTCTGTCTGTCTGTCTGTCAGTTTGTCTCTCTATCTGTCTGTCTGCATGTATGCATGTATGTGTGCATGAATGCATGTATGGACGAATGCATGCATGCATATGTACATGTGCCTACTTACGCACTGTATTTGTATATGTGTATGTCTGTAGGTAGGTAGGTAGTTTGGTATGTAGGTATGTAGGTCTGTCTGTCTGTCTGTCGTAATGTCTGTATGTATGCAGGTACGTACGTATGTATTCGTGCATGTCTATGTATGTACGTATGTATGTGTGTCTGTATGTATATATGTTTGTTTGTGCGTATATATATAGATATATATGCGTGCATGTACTTATGTATATCTGAATGTGCCCAGGTATTCATGAATGCATGCATGCATGTATGCATGTATGCATGTCTGCCTGTATGTATATATTTATGTAAGTATGCATGTGTATATATAGGCATCTGTATATGTACATCTGTGTAGGTATGTATATGTGGTTTCATGAAGATATGTAGGTATGTACGTATGCATGTATGCATTCATGCATGCATGCATGCATGCATGTATGTGTAGGTGAGCGTACATGCATGCATGCAGGCATGTATGTATGTACGTCTGTATGTCTGTATGTCTGTATGTCTGTATGTCTGTATGTCTGTATGTCTGTATGTCTCTAAGTATGTATGCATGCATGTATGCATGCATGAATGTATGTATATGTGTATGTATGTATTCATGCATGCATGCATGCATGCCTGCATGTATGCATGTATGCAGGTATGCATGTATGCATGTAGACATGCATGTATGTATGGACGGATGTATGTCTGCATGCATGTATGTATATATGTTTGTCTATATCTATGTGTCTATGTATGTATATACACACATATATTTATGCATACATGCATGCACGTATGTATATATCTATGTGTGTATGCATGTATGCATGTATGTATGTATGTATGTATGTATGTATGTATGTGTGTGTGTATGTGTGTATGTGTGTATGTGTGTATGTGTGTATATGTGTGTATGTGTGTGTATGTATGTATGCATGTATGCATGCACGTATGTATGTATGTATGTATGTATGTATGTATGTATGTATGTATGTATGTATGTCTATGTCTATACAATGCGTATACGTATGCATGTATACAATGTACGTGCAAAAAAGCATTGGTACATAACATGTGGAGGGGATCCTGGGCCCCCCGGAGTGCGGGGGTGCCAGACGGGTCAACGGAGGGGGAAGGGGTGCGACGAGAGGGCCCGAGAGGGCGCCAAGATGGCCCAAGAGCGCTCCAAGAGAGCCTAAGACCGCACAATAGCGTTTCATAATTGGCCCAGCATGGCTTGAAGACAGCCCAAGAGGGCTTCAAGACGGCCGAGATGCCCTCGAAAGGACTCCCACAAGGCCCTCAGGAGGCGAAACGAGTAGTTTTTTTTCTAAGGTTTTTTGAGTTTTTTCGTGTTCTCGCTGTGTCGTGCTTCCGACAGTCCAAGACAGCCCACGATGCCTTAGAAATCAGCTCAAGACGGTCCAAGAGGCACCCAAAGAGGGCGCCACGACGACGCAAGAGAGTCCCAAGACGGCCCCAAAGCGCCCCAAGACGGCCCCAAAGGTGCCCAAGATCGCCCCAGTGGGCCCCAAGACGGCCCCAAGAGGGGCGCAAGGGGGGAAGACGAGCGGACAATTCGAGCCTTCCGCCTCAAGAGGCCCCCAGGAGGCCCGAGGAGGCCCCCAACAGAGCCCATAGGCCCCCTCGAGGCCCCCTAGAGGCCCCCTAGAGGCCCCCTAGAGGCCCGAGGCCTCCAAAACTGCCTTCAATAGGCCCCCGGGAAGGCTCTCACAATTCCAAACGAACTTCCAAAAGGCCTCTAATCCACATCCCAGTCACGGTGGCGGGATGGGCCGAAGGCCACTAGATGGTCCAAGACGCCCAAGACGGCCTCCAGACGGCCCAATAGGCCCACAAGATACCCAAGAGGCTTCCAAGAGGTCTCCCAACAGAGCTCGAAGAGGTCAAAATACATGTATTTCCCATCGGCTTTTGAACAATTCTGGCGTTTCCGCCCGTTCCGCTTCCCGACGCTGCAAAACGCCCGCCCCAAGACGGCCCAATCGGCTTCAGAAGCGCCCCAAGACGGCCCAACAGGCTTCAAAAGCGCCGAGGAGACATCCAAGATGGCACGAGAGGGCCCCAACGGCGGCCCAGGATCGGGAACGTGAGCCGAGAACACAGGAGACCCCCAGGAGGCTTCAAGAGGTCCCCAATAATCATGAAAGAGGCCATAGAATGGCCTCGAGAGAGGTCCCGAATGCACGTGAGAAAACGTGGATTCTAACATTTTTTTCTGTAAGTCGCCCGGCAGCTTCGCTACGCATGCAAACAAGAAGAAGGACAAATCACATTTCTTCCTCCTCATTTTCCTCCTCCTCTGGTTCATCCTCCTCTGCGGCTTCCTCTATCCTGTCCAACTCCTCATCCTCCTTCTCCTTCTCTCCCAGGGAGCCCCTGCACCTCCCCTTCTCCTCCCTCTGCTTCCGGCTACGTCCAGCCGCGGCGAATAAAAGTGCCCCCAGAGTGCCTTTTGGGTCTCTTTTAAGCCGTCGTGGGTGGGCCGTAGGAAGTCTTGGAAGCCACTCGGGCCGACCTCGTGGTTCTTGGAAGCCCCGGAGAAGAAGCGTTATGGAATAGAGACCCCCGAGAGTTCGACCATCCAGCCTGGCTAGAACTTGAGCGCGCTCGAAGCGCTCGCAATGGTTTGAGTGTGTGTGTATATTTACATACACATATTCTCATACGCACCTCTCCGAGGGAGTAGAGCTCAGAGGCGATTAATGCGCACGCGTCCGCGATTTTTCTGGGCGTTTCGCTCGGGACATCCTCGAAATTCTGAAAATCGGTGGCACCCCTCACGCAGATCGTGACGTCAGGGTCCAAAAACACATGGGAACTTCAACATTTTAACATAAAACCTTCAAAAACACATGGTAATTTCAATAATTGTGACGCCGATTCTCAAGGAATGGCGGTTTCGCTTGAAAAATCCTTCCAAAATCGAGCCCCAGACCCCGCCTCGGAGCCTCCTGGGGGCCTCCTGGAACCTCCTGGGGCCTCCTGGGACTTTCTGAACCTTCTGGCACCCCAGACCCCGCCTCGGAGCCTCCTGGGGGTCTCCTGAAACCTCCTGGGGCCTCCTGGGGCCTCCTGCGGCCTCCTGGAGCCTCTTGGGGCCTCCTGAAGCCTCCTGGGGTCTCCTGGGGCCTCCTGAGGCCGCCTGGGGCTTCCTGGGGCCTCCTGGGGCTTCAGAACTACATGCACACAGAGACACAAATCACGCCCAACACATCACACGCTAGACAAACATAACACACACACACACACACCTACAACACACAAAAAGCACGCACCACACAAAGCATACATCACACACACACACACGCACAACACTCACAATCCTGGGGCCTCCTGGAGCCTCTTCTGGTATCCAAGTCGGGCCTCCTGAGGCTTCCTGGGGGGTCCTGGTACACACATCGCAAGGTGTGGCAACCCCACTTGCGCTCGAGTGCGACTTCGATGTTGCATTTCACTCCTGCTTCAAACGCCCCTTCAGTTTTTTGTATGAGCCTGGGCACACGCGTGCCACTTGTATAGGCCCTGGGGGGTCAAAATCGGTGCCTCCGGTTCGCATGGGGGGCCCTGCGGGGCTCCGCGCTTCAAAGGGCCCTCCAGGGGGCACAGAGGGCACCAAGAGAGGCCCTCCAGGTGGCCAGAAAGCACCACGGCGCTCCCAGCACGCCGACCGCTGCCTCGGAACGCCTCACGTGGCCCCCTCGACGCCCCAGGAAAGCTGCCTGCTGATCCCCGGGCGAGGCTCCAGGGGCGAAGATCATTGCTTTCCCTACGTTTTTTTTTGTTTTTTTTTTGTTGTTTTTTTGTTTTGTTTGTTTTTGTTTTTTTTTTTTCTCTCTTTCTTTCTTTCTTTCTTTCTTTCTTTCTTTGTTTGAAAAAAAACCTGATTTCCCTACGGCTTTCAGGGATTCTCGTGCGGTCGCCCGCTCCTCCGCCCGACGCCCGGCGACGCTCCTCCTCCTCCTCCTCCTCCTCCCTCCTCCTCCCTCCTCCTCCTCCCTCCTCTTCCCTCCTCCTCCCTCCTCCTCCCTCCTCCCTCCTCCTCCCAGAGGCGCCCAATGGGGGCCCCGAGGCACCCGACGAGGGGGGCGCGAAGGCGGCCCAAGACGCGCCCCACGCCCCAGGGCGCCCCGGGAGGGCCCTGGGCGGCGCCCCGCGTGAGCTCGGACACGCCACAAGGACTAAGTCGGGCGTGTCCCCCTACAGGGGGATTTTCGACGAAAAATAGAAAATGCTCCAAAAATACCCCAAAGAGGCCAACAAAATATTCCAAAAATAGTCCCCAGACTATTTTTGGCATTTTTTGGTTATTTTGGAGGTATTTTTTGTTTTCGTCGAAAATGCCCCTGTAGGAGGACAGGCCCGACTTAACACAAGGACCTTAAACGAGGCCCCCAGGGCACCCAAACGCCCCCCAGCACGCCCATCATTGCTCCGATGCGGGCTCAGGGAGCCTCTGGGGCGCACCAGGAGGGCTTCAAGCCCATCCCCGAGACAGGCTCCAGGGGCGAAAATCGCTCATTTCCCGTGTCCTTACCAAGGATTTTCATGTGGTCGCCTGCTCCGCTGCCCAACGCGCGGGGACGGCACAAGAGGCGCCCAACAGGGCTCCAAGACATCCCAAGGGGGCGCCAAGACGGCCTACGAGGCGCCCAGAATCGCCCAAGCGGGCACCAGGTGGCTCCCCAACTGAGCTTAGAGAGGCCGCAAAGGTGGTCACTGAGGTCCACAGGACTCCCAAACTGCTCCAGCACGCCCACCATCGCTCCGATGCGGCCCACGAGGCATCCAAGACGGCCCAAGAGGGCTGTACACTGCTTTCCGAAACTGCCCCAATAGGGAAAGATCATTGATTCCCCTTGGGCTTTTCATTGATTCTCCAGTGGTCGCCTGCTCCGCTTCCCGACGCTCGCAGACGGCACGCGAAGCGTGCACGAGGGCCCCAACGCGCCCCAAAGTGGCGCCAAACCAGCCCAGGAGGCGCCAAAGAGCCGCTGCAGGCGGATCTCCAAATGAGCCTGGACACGCGAAGAGGGCCGTAAAGAAGGCCCGCAGGCTTCCCAAACGGCCCCAGAAAGCCAACCAAAGGCTCACGGAAGCCTCCACGAGGGCTCCCACACAGTCGCGCTTTCAGGTTCGTGTAGAGTTTTCCGGGAGCCTGAAGTCGCGCCAGTCATCGGAGCAGGAAGTTGCGATATGTATATGTTGATATATATATATATATATATATATAGGCATGCCTGTCTGTCTGTCAATCTGTATGTACGTATGTAGGTATGTACGCATGCATGTATGTATACTTCTATACATCCATCCATACATGCATGCATCTATCCATCCATACACACATACATGAATGTGTACACATACATTTACGCATACACATACACATACACATACACATACACATACATACATACACACATACAAACATACAAACATACAACCACACATACATACACACATACATACACACATACACATACACATACATACATACATACATACATGCATACATGCATACATACATACATACACACATACATACACATACATACATACACACACATACATACACACATACATACATACATACATGCATGCATGCATGCATGCCTGTATGCATACAAGCATACATACATACTTGCATACAGTCACACACAAACATACATACATACATACATACATACATACATACATACACACATACATACACATGCACACATTATACATACATACATACATGCATGTACGAGCACATACACATACACATACACACATACATATACACATACAACCATATACACATACACATACATACACACATACACACATACTTGCATGCATGCATGCATACGCACATACGTACATGCATACATACATACATACATACATACATACGCACATTCATATACACATGAGACTGCATTGGCGCTTCGCGCCATGCACCTTGGTCCCTCAAGCGTTGCATCTGTTGGCGCTTGGTGCCGTCCTCTTTGGGCTTTGAACTGGCCGTGTCCCGTCCAGTCCCCTCGCCCGTTCCTATTTGCTCTTGTCCTCGCTTGGTAGATCCGTGTGCCACCCGAACTTTTCTTGGGGTGCCTTTTGAATCGAATTTCGAGGCGGACCCGATCACATGGCGCGATAACGCCACCTGGAGGCTCCGCAAGTACGTCGGACCAAAATCGCGTGCCTTCTTCGCGCGATCCTGCGCTGACTGGTGTCGCAACGGCTTGCGCGTCGATTTTTGACACCGCTTGGATCGTTCAGCTGTGACCGATCGCGCATTTCCGTTCAACGCAGGCCGAGTCCTGACCATTGGCCGCGTTCATTCCGAACGCCCGCGCCGGGGTCGCCGCCGCGTCGAGACAACGTAAACTGACCGCTGCGGAGGACACATTGCATCCGTGGGGTGTTTTTTTGTTCCTCGAGATCTGCCGCAGATCTTTTTGTGGAGGCTCCTCATTGGAAAACCTCTTGGGGGCTTCACGAATGCTTCTCAAGGGCTTTGGGAACTTCTGGAGGCCTGCTGGGCTCCTCTTTGGGCCGTCTTGGGGGTTCTTTTGGGGCCCGTGTGGGCCGTCTTGGGTCCCTGTTGGGCCGTCCTGGGTCCTTCTTGGTGAACTTGGGCCCTCTTGGGGACTTCCCATGGCCCTCGTGGGTCGCTTTTGGGAGCCTTCTGGGGCTTCGTGAGCTATTTTTAGGCTGTCTTGGGGCAGTCTTGGGGTCCGTTTGGCCTGGCTTGAAGCCTTCTTCGGGGGCCTCGTGGGCCGCCTTGGGGCGATCTCGCAGGCTTCATGGGCCGTCTTGGGCGTTGGTACGACACAAAAGCGAAGCTGCTAGACATGTGCGTTTTCCTCAGGGAATGGGACGATGTTTGCCTCTTGGGGGCTCTCTTGAAAGCCTCTTGAGGGTCTTTCGGGCCTCTTGGGCCGTCTAGGGGGCTCCTTGGGCCGTTTGGAGGCCGTCTTTGCCGTAGGGCTCTCCTGGAAGACTGGGGCCCTCTTGGGGACCTCCCATGGCCCTTGTGGGTTTTCTCTTGGGAGCGGTTGGGGCCTCGTGTTTTTTGTAGGCCGTTTTGGGGCTGTCTTGCAGTCCTCTCGGCCCCGCTTGAAGCCCCCTTGGGGGCCTCGTGGGCCGCCTTGGGGCGATCTCGCAGGCTTCTTGGGCCGTCCTGCTACGATTAGAATTCGAAGAAGCTACCCACGCACGGTTTCCTGAGGGAAAGGGACGATGTTTGCCTTGTCGAGGTTCTCCAGAAGGCCTCTTGGGGCGTCTTTGGGGCATCTTGGGCCGTTTGGAGACCGTCTTTGCCGTGGGGCTCTCCTGGAAAACTAAGGCCTTTTTAGGGGACCTCCCATGGCCTTCGTGGGTCTCTCTCGGGACCCTATGGGGGTCGCGTGAGTTTTTTGTAGGCCGTTTTGGGGTTGTCTTGCAGTCCTCTTGGCTTGGTTTGAAGCCCTCTTGGGAGCTTCTTGGACCGCCGTGGGGCGATCTCGGAGGTTTCTTCTCCGTCTTGGACGCTGCTACGATACAAAAAGCGAGGATGCTAATCATGTGCGTTTTCCTTAAGGAATGCGACGATGCACTCCCCCCCCCGGGTTCAAAACATATAGGAAAAGGAACATGTGTAGATTCCTCGTCGTGCGGGAGCCACGGCCCTGGGTGTTGGACAGCGTTTGGGCCCAGGGGGCCCTCCCCTGGCCGTGGGGCTGTGGAAGACGGCTAGCGGCGAAGAGCCAGTCCACGGGAAGGGGTCCAGACCTTTGGGGTCCACAGTGTGAACAAATCACGACCTGGGGATGACCGATGGCGACGACGGCGCCGACTCCCTCTCCTTCCTCCCTCGTCGTTCTCGTCACTCTCGTCGTCGTCGTCGTCGTCGTCCTCCTCCTCCTCCTCCTCCTCCTCCTCCTCCTCCTCCTCCTCCTCCTCCTCTATTCGCTGTCTAATCAGCCCCTCCACGTCCGCTGCCACAGCGACGGGGGCCACAACACGGAAGCCAGAGCCACCCCAGCTGCCACTGTAGGGCGGTTGCGGGTTCACAGGAATTGGTAGCCTATCGCATTCGGGGTGATCTTCGGGCAGACCAAAGGCAACGACAGTTTGACCGCCGAGATCCACATGCTCCAACTCTCCCTGTTCTTGGTCTCGTCCCTCGCCTCCAGGGCTGACTCTGACAGCTTTTGCGACGTGTCGAGACCCGCTTTCACCAACACACTGCATACGAATCCATGTTTCATCCGGGTCCCCCCCCGGCAGGTGAACAGTTGTTCGGCCCACACCAGTGGAAGCCTCCGCCTGCACTGGTCTCCTCCCTCTCCCCCTTCCCCTGGAGCATGATCTCACCCTCTGCCGGATCTCGCCACTCCTGCTCCGGCACGCCCCCGTGGCACGGCCCGCCGTGTCAAGCTCACGGGGTGCCGACCTCCTCTGGTGCGAACGTTGGAGGGAGGCGCGCGGCAGAGGCGGCGCCGCGACCCCCTGCGCAGGCTCCTCCGCTCCGCGCCGAGAGGGCGGCTCGCTCGCAGCTCGTCCGGTGCGGCCTGCGGGTGTCCGCGCCGCCGAGCCTGTCCCTCTACAGGAGGAGTTTTCAAAAGAGTCAAGAAATAGTCTGGGGACGATTTTTGGCTCATGTTGTGAATATTTTTGAGCGCTTCTGTGGTATATTTTATTTTTCGTTCAGAATCCGCCTGTAGGGAGGGGGACACGCCCGACCTGACGCCAGTGCTGCGACTTCACGAGTGCTGCTGCCAGCAGCCTGGCAGGGTCGCACCCCGAGACGTGCTCCAGGGCTTCCAGGGCATGGCTTCGAGGGGGGCTTCGAGGGGCACGTGGAGCGTCCCCCGTCTGCTTTCACTGCGACGGGAGGTGTTTGGCTGTCTTCGGCCTCCCGGGGTCTTCGCTGGGCCCCGGGGCCGTCGAAGGACAACCCCGGATGGAAAACCGGTCACGGGGAAGGGGTCGAACCAGGGGGTCCGACGTTGCGAAAAGATGCGCGACGTCGGAGTTCTGGGATGCCGAGCAGGTCCTGTTCCTCCGCGCTTCTCTCTGTTCGGCGAAGCGTGAGACTCGAGTGCGCCGGAACTCGGGTTTGCCGACGCTTTTTGACGAGCGCGTCCTGGTTTTGGACGGTGCAGTTTTCATGGGATGCTTGCAGCGGTAGCTCGCGTCAAGTTTCAGACTGGGCCATCTTCATTTTCATGATGGCCCCCGTCAGGCCAACGCGAGTGGCCCGAACCTGGGTCTCACGTCTCTCCCATGTTGTGTCGCTGTCGCACTGCACGCTGGCCACTCAGCTCCAGGGTGCTCTTGCAATTAGCTCCATCGCTGGTGCAGCCATCCTGCCTCGCCGCCGGCGATAGAAATTGCGTCGCTGCCGCTCGAGCTCCCAGGGACCCAGGCCCCCGACGTCGTGATTTTCTCACAACGTCGACCCCCAGAGGTCTGGACCCCTTTCCCGTGACCAGTTTTTCATCCTGAGTCGCTTTTGGATGGTCCTGGGGCCCAGTAAGGGCCCCTGGAGGCCAGAAATAGCGAGAAACCTCCCGTCGCGATTTTTTCACAACGCGAGGGTGTCTGGGGATCGGGCCCCTGCCGGCCCGAGGAGATCTCCGGGGCTGCCGCAGCGGCGCCGCGCTGCAGGCGAGGGCGCCTCGCGCTCGACCCGGCCAGCGGCGCGCCTCTGGCCCGACGGGGGGCTGGGCGCCGCAGGGCTCTCTGCGGCAGGATCTGGCCACGCGCAGGGTTGCAGGGGCCCAGGGATATACACACACGCACACACGTAAATACACACAAGTCCCAAGGTTTCCCATACCTTCGCACATCTTCTAGGTTTTCGCCCTCCCCCTCCCTAGCTTCCCATATTTTCCCCTCGTTTCCGTGGGATCGACGATTCATTGTGTCTGCGTTCTTTCCCCCTCCTGAAGAGAAGAGTGGGGTAGAGGCAGGGGGGAAGGCTTCTCAGAAGCACCTCTGCTTCTTCGAAGGCACGGGCCCTGTCTGTAGACGTGAGGCCCGCGCCTTCAGAGAAGCAGCCTCCTTCCGAGAAGCCTTCCCCCCTCCCCCTAACCCTCCTCTGCGCGTGGCCAGAGGCTGGTGCCTTCGGGGTCAGGCCGAGGTCATCCCGAGGCCGAGCTCGAGTTGTGCTGCCAAGAGGGCGGGCGAGCTTGAGCCCTCGGCCTCCCCCCCTCGGGATGGGGGCCAGCGGGCCTGGCCCCGGTACGGTCGGACCGGGGCATAAGATGCAGGTCGGTTCGGGGAGGGCACCCCCATGTTCTTCGTGTCTGTTGGCTGTTCTTGTGCATCCTGGGGGAGGGTAACCCTCGAGTGCTCTTCGGTGTGGTTGGCGGAGGATCTCATGTCCTTGAGGGATGTTCTTCTGTCCTGGGTCCGACCGTAGTCGTGCCGCGTACCGCTGCCCGCCCCCGCTGCGGGGCTCTCCGAGCGAGCAGCACTTCGCGCTTGCGCGGCACGGTCACGACGCCGCGAAGGGGGCCACTTTGGGTTCATGAGGGGCTCTTGTTTTCGGGCCGTTCCTGAGATCTGTCCGGCAGATCTGATTCCGGGCCGAGGTTCGCCGTGACCAGAGAAGCCCCTTCGTTCTTTATCTGGCCTTGCGGTAGCACGATGTCCGTGGGCTGGTCCGCCACAGCGCCTCGGCGGGTTTGGCTGGAGCGGCCACCTCTTGCGTGGCTCCCGCGCGTGTCCTTGGCGAATGGAGGACCTCTTGCATTCTGTTGGTGCTCTCGCTGCGGGCGGTGCGCAGATGCCGCTCCCGGGCTTCTTCTCAAGGAGCGCGAGGCCGATCGGTTCGGCCATTTTGAGCCGACTCGGGCCCAGAACACCGCCCGCGATTCGGCGGGACTGGAAGAAGCTGCTGCTGGAGGCGGTTGTTCGCTCGTGGGGGCCAGCCTGCTCTGCCTGAGGTGGGGTGAAGCCCTCGGGCCCGCCTGCGGTCTCCTTCCCTGCCTCCCGTTGGGAGACACAGATAGACGCTGTGCAGTAGGTACACCAAATCAGAAACCAGCCTGTCAGCAGGTGCCTCACGAAAATGTAATAACTCACGATGGCCCCAGGGACCGCCAGTACACAAAGTCCAGGGATCAACGAAGCACGTGCCCGTTGTTTTCTCATGGCAAGCTTTCTTACGGGAGGGGTTGTGTTCCGACGGGGCGCAGCCTGGGGCTCAGTGGTTTATCTCCCCGTGTTCTTTCGACGTGCGCGCTTTCAGCGTGTCTACAGGGCGGGTGCTCCTGTCTGCCAATCGTCTATTCTCGAATCTGCAGCTCGGCGTGGCGGCGGTCCCTAGCAAAAGACTCGTCCTTCTCCTCATCCTTGAGCTCGAGCTGGTGGCCTTTGATCATTGAGGTGATGTGCAGCCATCGCTTTCCTCCTCGTGCTCCTCCTCCTTCTCCTCCTCCTCCTCCTCCTCATCATCATCAATCATCATCTTCTTCGTAATCATCATCCTCGTCATCATCACCACAATTATCAACATGTTCACCACCATCACCACCACCACAATCATCATCATCATCATCATCATCATCATCATCATCATCATCATCATCATCATCATCATCATCATTATCATCATCATCATCATCATCATCATCATCATCACCATCATCATCATCATCACCATTAGCAGCAACACCACCATTACCATCATCACCATCACCATCATCACACATCATCACACATCATCACCATCACCACCTCATCATCAGTCGTAGCATCATCATCATCATCATCATCATCATCATCGTCATCATCAACACCAGCATCATCGTTGTCGTCATCACCACCATCAACACCAATCACCACTCATCATCATCATCAGTATCATCATCATCATCATCATCACCATTATCATCTTCACCATCATCATCAGCATCATCATCATCATCATCGTAATTGTCGTAGTTGTCATCATCGTCATCATCGTCACCACCATCATCCTCCTCATCATTACCATCATCATCATCATCATCATCATCATCATCATCATCATCATCATCATCATTATCATCATCATCATCATCATCAGCATCATCATCATCATCATCATCACCATCATCATCATCATCATCATCATCATCAACATCAACATCAGCATCATCAGCATCATTACCATTCTCAGCATCAGTGTTATCATCGTCGGCATCAGCAATCGTGAGTTCCCAACACTCAATTCATCATCATCGCCATCATCATCACCATCATCATCACCACTATCATCACTCAATCAATCAATTATTCCTCGTTGTCCTCCGCGGCCTCCTCCTTCCCTGCTCTCTCCTCGCAGACCTCCGAATCCTCATTCCTCATTCTCCTCCGCCCCCATCTCCTCCCGCCCTGCCCCTCCTTATTCATTCCCCCATCTCCTCCTCTTCTCCCCTCCCTCCTTCTCCATCCTCCCTCTATCCCCACCACGGTCACCAGAATCGCGACGATGACGACGATGACGGCCACGGTCACGAACGACCACGATGACCACGATCACGACAACGACGGCGACGACGACCACGGCCGAGACCACGACCACGATGACGACGACCACCGCCACCACGGCCACGACGACGACCACGACCACGACCACGACCACGACCACGACCACGACGACCAGCCGCGACGACGGCCACGACCACGACCGCGACAACGATGACGGCGACGACCACGGCGGCGACGACCACAACGAGGGGGCACGCCACCGAGCCCTCCGGCGCGCTGCGGGCCCCCCCCCTCCTATGCCCTTGTGCAGGCCCTCCCCGCCGGCCCGCCGGGCGGCCCGGGCGGACCCGCGGGCTCAGGCCAAGGCCCGCCCGGGGCGGGGGTGGGGAGGCCGCTCGGCCACGCGCAGAGTGGGGTGGGGGGAGGGGGAAGGCTTGTCAGAAGCACCCCTGCTTCCCAGAAGGCGCGGGCCTTGTCTGTAGATGTGCGGCCGGCGCCTTCTGAGAAGCAGCCTCCTTCTGAGAAGCCTCCCCCCCCCCTCTCCCTACTTCCTTGTGCGCGCCGCCAAGCCGCGCTGGGTCAGTCGTCGGAGGCGTCCAAGAGGGGGGTGATGCCAGAGGAGGGTGGATAGCCTGGCCGTGGCCACGAGACCTCCCCGGATTTCACGGCCCCCTCTCTTTGTTTCCTTTCGGGGGCAAGGACAGGGGGGGATAGGCATAGGGGGGGATGCATCGACCCCCAATCGCCCATTGATCGCCGACACGGGTCTGATAGCCCCACCCCGCCCAGCAAGGTGCGGTTGTGCGATTGGAGGGCTATCGCCGATGTATCGACGATGTGTCGCCGATTTCAGGTCGATACGTCCCCCCCCCTTATGCCAGACCCCCCCTATCGTTACCCCTCATGAATGCGTCCCATAGCTCTCCCCTCGTCCGCGCACATGCCTCGGGGCATGCTGCCAGAACCCCCGTCTTGGACACCCCCCTTTTGGACGCCCCCGAAGTCGATCGGGCCAGAGGCGTCCAAGACAGGAGGGCGGCGTCGTCGTCGTCGTCGTCGTCGTCGTCGTCGTCGTCGTCGTCGTCGTCGTCGTCCTCCCCGTCGTGAGCCCCGGCGCCGCGCGGGCCAATCTGGAGTGTCCTCGTCGGTGGTGGGCCTCGTTTTTTCTGTCGGGTGGCCAGTCATTCGGGTCAAGGGCGTCCACGAGGATGGTGAGGATGGTGAGGACAAGGCTCTAGGCTTCCCAGATGGGGTCCGAGCAGAAGGGGTCGGAGGGTCGCGCCGCATCGCCGACACATCGGTGATGCGGCATAATGTGGAGCTCGATTTTCTTTTTGCCGACGTGGCCGATCATCGCCGACGTCGTCGATGCCTCGCTAGTGCATCGCTAGTGCATCGGCGATGCATCGGCGATGCGGCGCGATCCTCCGACCCCACCTACTCGGACCCCACTTGGGAGGCCTCTGAAGGCGGGGGAGAGGAGATATCGCCGTCGACGGGGGGGGGGAGTTTTCGTTGGTTCTCGAGGGCCTTCTCGCCTCGGGGTGCTTTTCCAGCAGCTGCGCCTCGTCGAGAGCATGGCAGGGGTGCCCGTGTCGTCCCGAAGGGTGTCGGGGGCCCGAGGTATGACCCGAGAATCACCGGGCGTCGAAGAGAGGGGCGCCGATATCATGGCTGGGGTGATGGGGTTTCCCAGATGTCATCCACCTCCGCTTCTTCTTCTTCTTCTTCTTTTCTTAGCATTCCTTTTCTGCCCTCCTTCTTCTTCTTCTTCCGCAGATCTGTTGGCTCAGGTCACCAGGTCAAGGCTTGGCTGGCTGCGTGCCCAAAGGGCATTTTTTTTCCTTTGCCAGCGCCCTACATGCCTGTCGCCTTATTAATTCTCCAGGTTCTATCGGTTTTGGCAGCGGTGCAGTCTGCTTGCGCATGCTACTTCATTGCTTGCTCACTGCCCAAGGGGAGCATCTGCGCTGTGTGCAAGAATGTTGAGCACCCGCGCAGGATGCTGAAAACTTTGCTCATGCATTCTGACACAGACCCATTGGACCAGAAGATAAAGCAGATGGTCGTCATATCACGGGTTGACCTCTTCCGAGCATTGCTTCCTTTTGTAGCAGGATTGAATACATTTCTATTGCTCGACCATTTCGTTCGTAACCGCCTCTGGGCCGTATTCGTTTGGTCTTGGTGCGGGGTACCCTCCGAAGTAGACACGACGCAGCTGAGGAGTCTGTCGATGGTACTGGTATTTAGGCAGTTCGTTGCGATTCTCTGGCTTGCCTTCCCGCGCCTTCAAAATCCCAGCTGCATCCGTTTGGGAATGGCTCTGGTGTACGTGCGCCTTGCTTGTGAGGCGCACATGCAGGGCACGGCGGACATCGCTGCTTGGATGGCCGTCACAGCGCCGGTTCGCCTTGGGGCTAGCATCATGCTCGGCGAAGTTCCTATGACCACATGCTTGAACGTGTTGCTATCCACGGTTGTCTGCTGCCATTACACCGCTGGGTGGCACCTTACTTACCATCTCTACACCTGCGCCGTCATATTCTTCGTCGTGTACGCCATAGACTGCGCGCGCTACGCGCAGTTCAAAGCCGTGCTGGAGGCTAGGATGTCCCACAGTGTGGAGGTCGCGGCGGATGGGCTGCTGAGCCAGCTTTGCGACGCGGTGGTGCATTTGGGAGAGGACCTGCGGATGACGCAGCCGTCGCCCCACCTCGCCGCGCTGCTTCTCCGGCCTTTCTCCTGCGGCGGGATGAGGAATGTCTCTTTCCTCGACCTCTTCTCCTGCAGCGAGGAGTCCGAGCGTGTGCGGGGGTTCCTCCTCCGCGACATCCCAGGCGCTGACATGCTTCACTCGTCCATGAAGGATTCCAACGGTGTCGAGGTGACGGTCCAGCTGTTCCACATATGCGGCAAGGACTTCGACGACCAGATCTTCCACGTGGTGGGCGTGCGGGAGGATGCGGAGTCGTTTCGGATGCCCCCCCCGTCGAAGGATGTTCCAGAAGATGTTCCGCACGCCACCCCCGCGTGCTCCGATCCGCTCGCGGAGCACTCGCCCTCCGACGGGGAGAGCGTCAGGACGCTTCAGCTGGAGAGCGACACCATGGACCTGGCCGTGTATTTCAGGCTGTTCGAGGCCGGCCACCCGGTGGAGAAGTGCTCCGCAGGCTTCACCGTGCTAAGCGGGCCGTCGGCGCTGGGGACGAGGCTGATGGAGTGGATGGTCAGCGCAGACAGCTTCGCCGAGCGCGTGCAGGAGCTGTGTGAGAGCGCCCTGCGCAAGGGGCGGGACCTGAACACGGAGCGATCCGTACAGGTGAGGCTCAGGCCGCCGCACCTGCATCGGCTCCATAGGGAGCTCAGCGCCGAGGCCGTGCTCTCGCTGCTCCACAACGACGCCGACGCGGCCGTGCATCTGTGGACGGCCAAAATGGAGCTGTACGACACCAAGGTGGTCAGGAAACGCGGCAAGAGCGAGAAGATGCACATGCAATTCAGGACGCTCTCGAAGAGGCCAGCCTCCGTTGCAAGTATTGAGGAGGTCTCGGATGAGCTCGACTTGCCCGAGGAGATAGACGTGTATTTCAAGGTGCTCGAGGACGGCTACCCCGTCACCGCGTGCTGCCCCCGCTTCGCCTCGTTTGTCGGGCTGCCCGAGAGTGGGTTCAGGTTGCTGGACCTGTTTGTCAAGCCAGAGGACTTCATCTTGCGGGCGCAAGCAGTCTTCAGCGCAGGGTATCACAGCGGGGACTTCGCTTCCTCGCAGATGTGCAGGGGCGTTCGCCTGAAGCAGGCCCGCAAAAGCACGGGTCAACTGAGCTATGGCTTCAAAGCCACCGTCGCGCTCAGCATGGACCACAACGTCGGCGTTGAGGACGCCAACGAGTGGACGGTGAAGGCAAGATTGTCCGACGTCATGAAGGCCCCGCGGCACGCTCGGAGCGGAGGGGCGCAGTCCGCCGCGCTGGAGGGGCACTGCACCGGGGACCCGCAGCCCGTTGGCGAGAGTCCGACTGGCAGTCTGCATCGACGGCGGGCACGGACTTCTCCAGCAAACCATGACGTCTAGCGGCTTTGCAGCCAAGGCAGCTTTTACGTTTTACCGGCGGTTCGTCTTCCTCTTCTTCTTCTTCTTCGTCTTCTTATTTTTCTTATTCATCTTCTTCCTCTTCCTCTTCCTCTTCTCCTTATTGTTGTTGTTCTTCTTCTTCTTCTGCTTTGTCTTCTTCTTCGTCTTCTTCCAATACGTCCCCGGGCCTCCCCCCTTCGCCCGCGCGCGCATGCCTCGGGCTGTGATGCGCCAAGCCCCCTGTGCCTGGCCCCCTCTCCTGGCGCACCCGAGCCCGGCCAACTGCACCGGGAGGGTCGAGGTGGGCACTGAAAGCACGGCGACGACCTGGCGACGACAACGGGCGGGGTTACGCCAGGGTGTGGTCTGCGATCGGCGCGGTCGGGGCTTGTAGGGGAACGAAGAATGACATAAACATACAAACTCGGAGGTCCGCGCGGACCTCAGAGTTTTTATGCTTATGTCATTCTTCGTTCTCCTAGTTGAGGAGGTCCCCACGTTGCGCCACGCATTTGGCGAGCCCTCGTCGGAGCGCGGCAGAGGTCTCTGTCCAGGTCCTCGCCCGCTCCCCAAGGGCGCGGGTTGCGAGGCGCACCCTCTGCAGAACACACCCGTCGGAGTCGTCGAACGAGGGCTGACGGCAGATCCGGCCTCCTCCATTTCCTCCCCCTCCTCCTCCTTCTTCTCCTCCTCCTCCTCCTCCTCCTCCTCTTATACACTTCAGGGACCATGCTAATCTTCTCTGCATCGTTCCAATGTTAACGGATGATCCCCGAAGGGAATCCGAACAATTGTATACGTTTCTCGATTTGTGTGTGTCAGACTTGCGCAGGGGCAATGCTACATCCCCAGGACGAAAGTTTTTTCCTCTTGGGCCCAGAACGACGGTGTGAAGTCTGGAGCAGACCCGTATGAGATAACCGCCGTCGGATCTCATGAAGCTCTCGCGGATCCAAATGTGGTTTTGGTGTTTGTTTCGGTGGATCCGATTTCCGTCCGTACGGATCCGATTTCGGATTCGCTGGATCCGTGTCCGTTTTTTTTTTTTTTTTTTTTTTTACGGCGGATCCGATTTCTACCCTGTTTAAAATTTATAGTATTAAACCAGGGAGCCGGAAGAAATCGGATCCGCGGACCCCGCAAACCGCCCGTGTTAAGATTCTATGGGGGATGGGGGGTTCGGTCATCAATTTTCCACGATGGGCCCTGCGTCGTCTCGCGCACTCCCATCAACTCCCCGCGCGAGCGGGCTCCATTCAACATGAATACATACATACATTCCCCCCCCCCAGTTGCTGCAAACAGCTCGTCTGGTCGCCGTCCGTTCGGCGGCGCCGACGTTGTCTCGCGAACTCCTCATGGCCATTTTCACCTCAAGAGGAAAATCTTTCGTCCTGCGTAAGTGCGTTTCGGCCCTGCCTCTCCTCACCCAACGGATTGCCTTTGAGATGTGGTGTCGGCTGTGTGGTAACCAACAACGGATTGCGTGTGAGATGTGGTGTGTCTGCTATGTGGTATGCAACAAGTCCGAAGGCCAAAACGCTAGTGCGTTTCGGCCTTGCGTCTCCTCACCCAACGGATTGCCTGTGAGATGTGGTGTCGGCTGTGTGGTAGCCAACAACGGATTGCGTGTGAGATGTGGTGTGTCGGCTATGTGGTAACCAACGAGTCCGAAGGCCAACACGCTCATGCGTTTCGGCCCTGCGTCTCCTCACCCAACGGATTGCCTGTGAGATGTGGTGTCGGCTGTGTGGTAACCAACGGATTGCGTGTGAGATGTGGTGTGTCGGCTATGTGGTAACCAACGAATCCGAAGGCCAAAACGTTTCGGCCCTGCGTCTCATCACCCAACGGATTGCCTGTGAGATGTGGTGTCGGCTGTGTGGTAACCAACAACGGATTGCGTGTGAGATGTGGTGTGTCGGCTATGTGGTATGCAACAAGTCCGAGGGCCAAAACGCTAGTGCGTTTCGGCCCTGCGTCTCCTCACCCAACGGATTGCCTGTGAGATGTGGTGTCGGCTGTGTGGTAGCCAACAACGGATTGCGTGTGAGATGTGGTGTGTCGGCTATGTGGTAACCAACGAGTCCGAAGGCCAAAACGCTCATGCGTTTCGGCCCTGCGTCTCCTCACCCAACGGATTGCCTGTGATGTGGTGTCGGCTGTGTGGTAACCAACGGATGCGTGTGAGATGTGGTGTGTCGGCTATGTGGTAACCAACGAATCCGAAGGCCAAAACGCTGCGTTTCGGCCCTGCGTCTCTCACCCAACGGATTGCCTGTGAGATGTGGTGTCGGCTGTGTGGTAGCCAACAACGGATTGCGTGTGAGATGTGGTGTGTCGGCTATGTGGTAACCAACGAGTCCGAGGGCCAAAACGCTCATCCCCAGGACGAAAGTTTTTTCCTTTTGGGCCCGGAACGACGGTGTGAAGTCTGGAGCAGACCCGTATGAGATAACCGCCGTCGGATCTCATGAAACTCGCGCGGATCCAAATGTGGTTTTGGTGTTGTTTCGGTGGATCCGATTTCCGTCCGTGCGGATCCGATTTCGGATTCGCTGGGTCCGTGTCCGTGTTTTTTTTTTTTTTTTTTTTTTTTTTTTTTTTTTTTTTTTTTTTTTTTTTTTTTTTTTTTTTTTTTTTTTTTGTTTTTTTTTTTTTTTTTTTTTTTACCTGTTATAAATTTATAGTATTAAACCAGGGAGCCGGAAGAAATCGGATCCGCGGACCCCGCAAACCGCCCGTGTTTAGATTCTATGGGGGATGGGGGGTTCGGTCATCAATTTTCCACGATGGACCCTGCGTCGTCTCGCGCACTCCCATCAACTCCCCGCGCGAGCGGGCCCCATTCAACATGAATACATACATACATCCCCCCCCCCAAGTTGCTGCAAACAGCTTGTCTGGTCGCCGTCCGTTCGGCTGCGCCGACGTTGTCTCGCGAACTCCTCATGGCCGTTTTCACCTCAAGAGGAACATCTTTCGTCCTGCGTAAGTGCGTTTCGGCCCTGCGTCTCCTCACCCAACGGATTGCCTTTGAGATGTGGTGTCGGCTGTGTGGTAACCAACAACGGATTGCGTGTGAGATGTGGTGTGTCGGCTATGTGGTAACCAACGAGTCCGAAGGCCAAACGCTGCGTTTCGGCCTTGCGTCTCCTCACCCAACGGATTGCCTGTGAGATGTGGTGTCGGCTGTGTGGTAACCAACAACGGATTGCGTGTGAGATGTGGAATGTCGGTGGTATGCAACAAGTCCGAAGGCCAAAACGCTAGTGCGTTTCGGCCCTGCGTCTCCTCACCCAACGGATTGCCTGTGAGATGTGGTGTCGGCTGTGTGGTAGCCAACAACGGATTGCGTGTGAGATGTGGTGTGTCGGCTATGTGGTAACCAACGAGTCCGAAGGCCAAAACGCTCATGCGTTTCGGCCCTGCGTCTCCTCACCCAACGGATTGCCTGTGAGATGTGGTGTCGGCTGTGTGGTAACCAACGGATTGCGTGTGAGATGTGGTGTGTCGGCTATGTGGTAACCAACGAATCCGAAGGCCAAAACGCTGCGTTTCGGCCCTGCGTCTCCTCACCCAACGGATTGCCTGTGAGATGTGGTGTCGGCTGTGTGGTAGCCAACAACGGATTGCGTGTGAGATGTGGTGTGTCGGCTATGTGGTAACCAACGAGTCCGAGGGCCAAAACGCTCATCCCCAGGACGAAAGTTTTTTCCTCTTGGGCCCAGAACGACGGTGTGAAGTCTGGAGCAGACCCGTATGAGATAACCGCCGTCGGATATCATGAAGCTCGCGCGGATCCAAATGTGGTTTTGGTGTTTGTTTCGGTGGATCCGATTTCCGTCCGTGCGGATCCGATTTCGGATTCGCTGGATCCGTGTCCGTTTTTTTTTTACGGCGGATCCGATTTCCACCCTGTTTTAAATTTATAATATTAAATTAAACCAGGGAGCCGGAAGAAATCGGATCCGCGGACCCCGCAAACCGCCCGTGTTAAGATTCTATAGGGGATGGGCGGTTCGGTCATCAATTTTCCACGATGGACCCTGCGTCGTCTCGCGCACTCCAATCAACTCCCCGCGCGAGCGGGCCCCATTCAACATGAATACATACATACATCCCCCCCCCCAGTTGCTGCAAACAGCTCGTCTGGTCGCCGTCCGTTCGGCGGCGCCGACGTTGTCTCGCGAACTCCTCATGGCCATTTTCACCTCAAGAGGAAAATCTTTCGTCCTGCGTAAGTAATATTCTCTGTATCGTTCCAATTCTCACGGAGGAGGAGCGAGCGTTCGCCAGGGACGCTCGCTCCTCCTCCTCCTTTTCCTCCTCCTCCTTCTCCCCCTACTCCTCCCCCTCCTCCTCGTCCTTCTCCTCTCCCTCCTCCTCCTCCAGTCTGCACGCAGCTCGCGCCGGTGCCGCTCCGTCGGCTCGGGGCAAAAGCGTGCTGTCGGGCCTCGCGCCCATTTTCTCCATCCCCACCTCGGTCGTGCCAAATCGGCGGCGACTCGTCGTCGATGTCGTCGAGGAGGAGGCCTGTTTGCCTTATGGGTTGTCCGAGATTCTGCCGTGCTCTCCGGAGGTTTTCCAAGGCCCTGGGATGGTCGGGCATGGAGAGAGCGCCCACCCAGACAAGTCTACCGACAAAATCTGCACCAGTTCATTCGACATTGGTATTCGAGCGTGCTGGTGCAATCCCCGGTCGGTTTCGCCAATCGACGTGTCTCTTACCGGATACGTTCGGTTGTTTTGGGACGTCGGTTGGTTTTTCTGCCTTGATGCGCTCGGATCGCGGTGGCGCGCGCACATGCGGAGTGCCCCCGGCAGCTGTCAGTAAAGGGCGTTTTGCTGAAAGGTGTTGTGTCAATGGGGCGCACTCGCCTTCGAGGATCGAATGGGTTGACACCTCGTCCTTGGCGGGAGGCCGGCGGAGGTATAACAGGCGGCGAAAGACGGGAAGCTCGGCGGGAGCAAGACCAGCCCCCCCAACAGATTACAAATTGAATTCTTCATGGGTTCCGGGTTTCCAGAACCTTCGCCCGTCCTCTCGTCAATTTTCGACGGCCAGGCCCACCTCCTCCCTCCGCCTCCGCGGCCGCCCTCTGCTTCTCCATCCGCCCTTGCGCGCCCCTGGCGCGGTCCGCGCTGCCGATTAAAAGAAAGGTTTCCAGAACCTGCCAGATGGTGCTCCTGCAGCTGTGCCTCTTCGAGAGGCGGGCGCTCTTGGCCCTCTGGGGGGACCCTCTCGGACCGCTGCTCTTCTCCCTGGCGTTGCAGCGCGCTGCGGAGAGAGCCATCCGCCAGCCCGCCCCCGCGGCCGAGGGCGCCTTGGACCTGACTTTCCTCTTCCTCGACGACGGCACCCTGGCAGGCGACTGGCAAGCTGTGGCGCGCCTGGTCCACCAGCTCGCCCCCGCTGGCGGCGAGGTGGCCCCCGCTGTCGGCTACGACAGCGAGGTGAACTTGCAGGCCTTCCCTCCTGGCTGCCGCATGGTGCTGCGAACTCCTGGGCGCGCCGATCGGCAATGACGCCCTCTGCCGCGAGCACACCCAGCAGCGAATCGACAAGGCCACCGAGCTCCTCGACGCGTTCGGCGCTCTGCAGAACGTCCAAGTCGCGCTCCACCTGCTGCGACACTGCGCCGGCTTCTGCAGGCTGAACTACTCAGCGCTGGTTGTTCCGCCCAGCGTGCACACAGAAACGCTGATTGCTCTCGACAAGGCAATCTGGGCCAGTCTGGAGCTTGTGAGCAGCAGCTCCCCGACGGACGACTCTTGAGCTCAAGCGCAACTCGCCCTCAAGGCAGGCGGCCTGGGGCTGAGCTCAACGGAACGCCACGCACCCGCCGCCTACCTAGCTTCCCGCGCGGCCTGCTCTGCGCTCTGCCGGCAGCTTTGGGCTAGCTACTCCGACGACGACACTGGCGCCGACGGCGCTAGGCGCTGCCGTGGCGTCCTATAACGCCCAGCTACCGCAGGCGGGGAGGATCGAGTTCGACGCAGGCCAGCTCGGCGACCAGCGCGGTTTTTCTGACAAATTAGACGAAGCCGCCAAGGCCGAACTCTGGGAACGCGCCAGCCTCACCACCAGGGCCCACCTTTCGCTGGTCAGCGCGGAGGACGCTTGCGGCTGGCTGCAGGCGCGTCCTTGCGCCGAGGTCGGCACGGACTTCCCGCGCGGCCTAATGCAGGTCGCCTTGCAGAGGCGGCTGCGGGTGCAGTTGGCGGACGAGGAGGCTTTCTGCCCAGCCCGCGACGGCGTCCTCGACGTCTACGGGGACCACGCGCTGGTGTGCCCCTGCCGCGGAGACCGCGCGAAGCGGCGCAATGCCTTGCGCGACCAGGTTTCCTTCGCCGCGCAGGCCGCAGGCTTCCGCGGCGCTGAGCTCGAGCGACCGGGCTTGATGCAGCCCCGCCTGCGAGGCGAGAGCCCCGCCCCCGAGACGGAGGAAAACGGCGGTGGGCTCGACGAGGGCGCCTGGCGCCCAGCAGACGTGTACATCCTCCGTTGGCGCAGCGGCGTCCCGGCCGCTTTGGACTTCGCGGGCGCCTCCGGGCTGCGGGGGGATATTCTAGCTGCCTCCGGCTGGGCGTGCTCCGCCGCCGCCGAGCTCTACGAGTAGCAGAAGTGCCAGTTTCTCGACGCGGCGCGCAGCTGCCGCGCGGCAGACATCACCTTCCGACGGTGATGGAGGCGCACGGTGAAGCATGGGGGAAGGAGGCGCGGCTCGCGTTGGCCGCCCTGGCGAAGCGCGCGGCGGACGCCGCTGTGGAAGACCCTGCGCAGGCGGCGGCGGAGCACGCCCAGCGACTCTCGCTACTCCTTCACAAGAAGAGTGCGCGTGCCGTGCTCCGCCGCTAGCAGGCGCCACGCGGAGCGCCCGCGGGCAGGCTGGCCGCGGCGACAGCGGCGCAGGTGGCGGGCGCCGCGTGAACGGCCGCCACGCCGCCCCCCCCAGCCCGCGATGACCGCCCGTCACCCGGCGACTCGCGACGACCACCAGTCCCGCGACGACCCGCGACGACCCCCCGACCGCCGCCGCCGACCTTCGCCCCTTCCCCCGCCCCCCGCCCGCCCCCAACGTGCTTGCTTGCTGCTGCTTTTGCCGTCCCCCTCTCCTTCTTCATGTTCGCGTCTGCTCGCCTTGTGTTTCGCCCTCCTCCTCCTCCTCCTCCTCGTCCTCCTCCTCCTCCTCCTCCTCCTCCTCCTCCTCCTCCTCCTCCTTAGTGTGGTGCCGCGCTGCCAGTCCAGAACAGCGGGCTGGGCGCTCCGCCTGCGGTATCTATGCGAGCGTGCTTGTGACAGCAGGCCAGCCAGTGGGGTTGCTCGATTTTGACATTGTGCGGTAGGCCGACGTGAGCGACCCAGGGCACCCTGGAGGCAAGCAGGGTGCTTCTGGGCATGGGCCCCCGCTGTATCCGCTCTGGTCGAGGGCGCCAGGGTCGACTCCTCTCCCTTTTTCTGTGGTTTTCGATGCCCCGACGGCCCTTCCGGTTAACAAAGTGGCGCTGCCGTTGCATCGTGGGCCGCTGGGCAGGCGAACCTTGGATGTGCCAGACCTATTCCTCCTCCTCCTTTTCCTCCTTTCCGATTTCCTTAACGACGGATCCTTATTCTTCGGCCGCGCGCGTGTGCGCTGGGGCGCGCGCGGAGGACTGGTGATGATTTCTGTCCACCTGGTCGGCAGCGCTGGGTTCGGCGTCGTCAACCAGGGGGCCCTGTTCACATTGGTGTTCTACCTGGTGCAGCTCAACGCCGCGGGCTACGACTGGGTCGTCGGAGGCGATTTCAACATGGCGCGGGAGCTGCTTGAGCCTCAGTGGGGCGAGGAGGCCAACGGCATCTGGGCCATCTGGGCTGTGCCCAAGCAGACCACGTGCCGCCCGCAGCTGGAAAACGCGTCGACGATCGACTACTTCCTGGCTCGTGCAGGCTTGGGACGCCGTGCTGGACGCCGTAGTGGGCCGCTGCGACAAGGTGGGAGAGTAGATGCACGAGTTTGTCGGCAGGTCGGGCCGCCTGGCGACGGCCCTGCGACCCGCGAAGTGGCGGCCGCCTGCGCGGCGGGCGCGGCCTGGCCCGCTAGCTGGTGCCTGCCGTGCTGCGGCGGGGTGGGCGCGTCGCTTGATGGGCGCCAGTGCGTTCGTCGCCAAGTCGTCGCGCCTGCTGTAAGCATCGGGCGCTGTGCGCGTGCTTTCGTCGATGCAGTGCTCCAAGCTGGCCTGCTCCAGCGGCTACCTCGACAAGGTGGCGAGACACCGCGAGATCATCGCGATGCTGCCGCAGTGGGTGCAGGACTTCCTCTTGGCAGCCGTGCGCGTCTTGCTGCGAGAAGACTTCATCAGGGTGGCGGGCGACGTCGTGGAAGGCGATGGATAGCAAGCAGAAGGCGCGGGTGCGCTGGGCCCAGGACAGCTTCCTCAAGGGGACTGGTCGGGCGCACAGGGCGACCGGGCCCCGTGCGCTGCAGCAGGTGCTTCACAGGCGGACGGAACGCGAGAGGAACGCCAGCCCCGTCAACGCCTGCGACAAGGAAGCGAAGGAGTGGGCCAACATCTGAAGGTACCATGATTTGGAGCAGCTTCAGAGACCGCGCGACATCGACCAGTGGGGGCTTCTCCCCACGCTCACAGTGGGTGGGCATGCTGCAGGCTGCTGCGCTTTCCTTCTCGACCTCCATGGCGATTGGGCCCGCGCGCATCGGCGTGCGGGCGCTGGTGCACTTGTCGAAGGTCGGGGTCCATGTGTGGGCTACCCTGTTCACGTGCTGCGAGGAGGTAGGGGCGTGGCCCGACGGCTGGATCTGGCGCAGGATGGTCAGGCTGCCCGAGCCGACTGGAGGGTGCCGTCTGATTGCGCTCCTGCGCACGTTGGTCAGGCGGTGGTCGCGAGCGAGGGCCAGTGTCTCCAAAGCCTGGCTGTCCGTGCACCCCGGCGCTGGCATCTGATCTGGGGCATGGGGGGTGGCAGGAGCTCGTCGGGCTCGGCCTTCGACCGCAACGTTGAGACGGAGATCTCTGCGGCGCTCGCTGAGTGCGCGCTCACGGTGCTCATGGGCGCCTGGAAGTTCTTCGAGGCGATCGTCCCCGCGGCGCTGCTGGTGGAGGCGCGGGAGCTGGGCATGCCGCTGCGCCCCGTCTGGATGCTGCTGGAGCTCTATCGGCAGCCGAGGAGGCTATGTGCGTTCGGGTCGATCTCGTACGATGTGGTCGCTTGGCATGGGGTGCTGGCGGGCTGCGCGCACGCCTGTGCGATGGTCTCGCTCCTGCTCCACAGGCTGCTTCGAAGCATTCGTGGCCTCGGTGTGGTGCCCGGAGCGCTGATGGGCGATGTTGCCCTGCGCGTGGCCGACTTCCGGGTGCCCGCACTCGACAGGTTGTGGGCTGCGGTCACCAGGTTCCGCGAGGGCGCCCGTGAGCTCGGCATCATCATCCAGAGGGGTCTGGCTACGTCACCCCGGCCTCGGCCGCGGCGCAGCGCTGTCGACGGCGTGGCGGAGCGCGAGGACTCAAGGGCAGGTGCTGGGTCTGGAAGCTGGGCCATGACCTTTGCGGCCGTCGCAAGGTGCGGCGCCAGGCCGCCGAGCGGTCGAAGGCGCTGGCTGCGCGCGGGGGCGGGCTCTTGCTCTTCGAGAAGGCGGTGGGCAGGAGGTTCGCCCAGCGCTGCGCGCGGCGCGGGAGTGTCAGGGGTCACCGACGCCGCGCTCGGCAAGTTCAGGGGCAAAGCGGGCTTGCTGGTCGGGGCCAGGCAGGGGCCCTCGAGCGTCACGGTCGTTCTGGCGACGCAGCGAGCCAAGGAGTTCGACCCCGTCTACGCGGCGACCTGTGACCTGATCTGCCGCTGCGCCAGCTGGGTGTGGGAGCAGCGCACCTCGCTTGCGCGCCTGCACCACGCTTGGGCCGATGCCACGGCCAGGCTGGTGGCTTCCCTCTGCTGAGCGCAGGCTCGCGGGCCCGTCGCGTCCGCGATCCTCACGCTGCGGCGCGTTGGCTGGTTCGTGCACTCGTCCACGGTGCGGGTCCCGGACGACGAGAACCATGTCAATCTCTTGGCGGAGTCGCCCAAAGACGCCAGGATGCACCTGGCCATGGGCATCGAGCGGTGGCAAGGGTGGTAGATCCTCCAGCACCACCCGCAGTGCGACCAGCAGGCCAAGCTCTGGGTGAGGGCGATGAGGCGCTGCGTTGGCTGCCCCAGGGCTGCGGTCGCCGAAGGCCCGGGGGCCATGTGCCTGCGCGTCCATTGGGCCGGGGTGCCTTGGACCAGGCAGGCGCAGCTAGATGCGAAACTGGCCACCTGGGCGGGGTCGGACACCCCTGGGCACCGCTTCTTCGGCTGCGAGACGCTCCTGGAGCCAGCGTTCCTGGGCGAGGAGAAGGGTGGTGTGCTCCCCGAGAGGCGCGACGTGGCTTGGTTCTTCGTGCGCGACCAGAGCCTCAATATGGGCGGTGGGCCGCAGGCTTGGGGCGAGTTTGCGCTGTCGGCCTGCCTCCCATGCATGCCGCCGAGCGTGCCGCCTGCGAAGCGCACCGTCAGGGTGCGCTACTGGGGCGACTGGGGCGACGACCCTGGCGCGACCGTGGGCAACGTCGTCTTCGCAGACGGCGCGGGCCCGGCCTCGTCGATGCCCGAGCTGCGGCGATGCGGCTGGGCAGCGGTGCAGGTCTCGACGCAGGGACTGCCTGTGCGTGCCGCGTGCGGGCCGCTGCCTGGCCCCCCTCCAGGCGGCGGGGCGAGCTGAGCGGCGCGCCCTGCTGCAGGCGCTGCTGGTCCTCTCGTCGCGGCGCGGCAGGCCCGCCGTCGACGTCGTCTTCGCGGACCTGTTGGGGCTCGTCGAGGAGGCGACTTCCTGGGGCGCGGAGCTCGAGCGGGCTGGCGCGACGCATGCCACGGTCAGGCGGCGCCTGCGCGCGCAGCCTGCGCGCCCTGCGGCGTGCTGGATTCCCGCGCACACTCAGCTCAAGCAGTTCCAGGAGCGCGGGCTGCACCCCCCCTGTTCATGGGGAACAGATTGGCGGACTTCTTCGCGAAGGAGGGGGCCAGGGCCCGCGCGGTCTTGAAGGGCTACGCCGACTTCTGCGGGGTCGAGATCGAGTGCCACAAGCAGGTCGCGGCCTACATCGCGTGGGCAATGCGGCGCATGCTGAAGATCCCGAGCTGGCAGGCGACGGACTCGGCAGTGCGGCCCTGCAAGGGGCTGCCGAGCGCGCCGCCCGTGGCGGTGGTGCGGCGCCAGCTGGTCATCCTGCGCGGCGGCAGGATCGTGCTGTGTCGGCGGTGCTGCAGATCCACTGCGGCCAGCAGTGGTCCGCCGCGGGCGCAACACCTGCGCTCTCCATGCTGCGCGAGCGAGGTGGCGAAGCTCAGGGCGGAATCCATCGTCGAGCACGTGGGGGCGACGTGGGTCCAGGCGTCCGCAGAGGGCTCGTTCGCCATGGTTGCGCTGTGCGCTTCCCAGGGGCCGCTGGGCCCAGGCGACCTGGGCGAGGCCCCGTCCACGCTCTGGGCCCTGGGCGACACGGCGGTGGACGTGCAGGGCCATCGCTTGCACAGGGCGGGCCCCGCCATTTTCTGCCAGGTGTGCGTGGCCTGGTCGGGCAGCGGCGCGTCGCGTGCGCTGCTGGAGCCGTGCCGCGGCTTGCCCACTGGAGAGGGGCGCGACGCGCGGACCTACCTGTCCAACCTGAGGTCGAGGCTTCGGAGGCTTGAGGCAGGCAGGCGCCCGAAGGGCGGAGAGGCCATTGCTTGGCCTGGTGCTGGTGGCTGAAGCGTGGGTCGGGGCAGAGTCTCGCGCATGCCCTGAAAACGTGCCGCCTGGAGGGGCGGAGTGCGCCAGTCGGAGGATGCGCTTTGTCGTGTTTGGGCCTCAGCGAGTCGTTCTTCGGGAGCGAGGTGCTGAGGGCATTTGTTTGGCTGCGGCATTGTCGGCTGGTGTCTGATCGGCCGACGGTCGGCGTGCCCTGGTGGCGGCGTGTTGGTCTAGAGGCGGTGTGCGGGTGAGGAGGCGGCGCGCTGGCGCCCGGGCCCCCGCCGCCTGCGAGAAGTGCTGGGGGGCGCCCCCAGTCCAGGCGGGCCGGGCTGAGCGATGCGGTGAGCGCCGTGCACGTGCAGGTCGGCGTCATCGACGACCTGATGCCTTTCTGAGGCCGCCCGACCGGGTAACGCGAGCGTCAGTCGGGCCACCGTCGGATACCTCTCGCCGTCATCTCCCGTCATCTCCTCCTCCTTCCCGTCCTCCTCCTCCTCCTCGTCCTCCTCCTCCTCCTCCTCCTCCTCCTCCTCCTTCTCCTCCTATTCCTATTGTAGGGAAGAAGGGAGGAAGGGGGGGAACGTTCCGACGGGGCGCAGCCCGGAGCCAGGTGGCGTCTCCCCGCGTGTTCTTTCGTCGTCTGCGCTTTCAGCGTGTCTGCTGGACGGGTGCTCCTGTCTGCCAATCGTCGATTTTCGAACCTGCAGCTTGGCGTGGTAGCGATCCCCAGCAATCATGTCATATGCATATAAGGGCGCACTGGGCCTGGGGGCCGAGGGCCGGAACCTCGACCGCAAATGTGGGTCCCGGGGCCGAGGCCCGCCTCTGGGAGGCTTAAAATCGCCCGGGGGAGCCCTCAGACAACAATTTCGGCGGCCCCAAACGGTTTCGAGACACCCCCAAGACGCCGTCCAGGGGTCTCTGTCGATACACGATGCGCTTTGAATTGCCCCTGAGGTTCCCAAGACGCCCCAGGAGGCTTTTAATATGCCGACCAACAGCGCCCCAGGAGGGCAAAATCGTAGATTTTCAGTTTTTCCCAACCATCCTGTGGTGTCTTGGGTCGTCGTTTTGAAGAGACAGCGCCCCGCGTCCCACCTTCCTCCGCCCTCCTCCTCCTCCTCCTCCTCCTCCTCCTCCCCCTCCTCCTCCCGCTCCTCCCTCCTCCCCCTCTCTTCCCTGCGTTCCACCTACCCGGGGCAGCGTGTCGTAGCCCCATAGGGAGCTCCACCGACGGCCCCAGTGGGGATGCCCGCATGCGGTTCCCCCACCCAGGGCAGCGTTTCGTGGCCCCATAGGGAGCTCCACCGAAAGCCCCAGTGGGGGTTCCCGCATGCGGTTCCCCCACCTAGGGCAGCGTTTCGTAGCCCCATAGGGAGCTTCACCGAAGGCTCCTGTGGGGGTGCCCGCATGCGGTTCCCCCACCCAGGGCAGCGCTTCGCAGCCCCATAGGGAGCTCCACCGAAGGCCCCAGTGGGGGTGCCCGCATGCGGTTCCCGCACCCAGGGCAGCGTTTCGTGGCCCCATAGGGAGCTCCACCGAAAACCCCAGTGGGGGTGCTCGCAAGCGGTTCCCCCACCCAGGGCAGCGTTTCGTAGCTCCTTACGGAGCACCACCGAAGGCCCCAGTGGGGTGCCCGCATGCAGTTCCCCCACCCAGGGCGGCGTTTCATAACCCCATAGGGAGCTCCACCGAAGGCCCCAGTGGGGGTGCCCGCATGCGGTTCCCCCACCCAGGGCAGCGCTTCGTAGCCCCTATAGGGAGCTCCACCGACGGCCCCAGTGGGGGTGCCCGCATGCGGTTCCCCCACCCAGGGCAGCGTTTCGTAGCTCCATAGGGAGCTCCACCGAAGGCCCCAGTGGGGGTGCCGGCATGCGGTTCCCCTACCCAGGGCAGCGTTTCGTAGCCCCATAGGGAGCTCCACCGAAGGCCCCAGTGGGGGTGCCCGCATGCGGTACCCCCACCCAGGGCAGCGTTTCGTAGCCCCATAGGGAGCTCCACCGAAGGCTCCAGTGGGGGTGCCCGCATGCGGTCCCCCCACCCAGGGCAGCGTTCGTAGCCCCATAGGAAGCTCCACCGACGGCCCCAGTGGGGGTGCCCGCATGCAGTTCCCCCACCAGGGCAGCGTTTTCGTAGCCCCATGGGGAGCTTCCACCGAAGGCACCAGTGGGGTGGCCGGGCATGCGGTTCCCCTATCCAGGGCAGCGTTTCAGTAAACCTCATAGGAGCTCCACCAAGGGCCCAGCCTCATGGGGTCCCGCATGCGGTTTCCCTCCCCAGCCACCAGGGCGGCGTTTCGTAGCCCCATAGGGAGCTCCACCGGGTTGCCCAGTGGGTTGCCCCGATGGTGTTCCCCCACCCAGGTGGCAGCGTTTCGTGGCTTCATAGGGAAAACTCCACCGAAGGCCCCAGTGGGTGTGCCCGCGTGGGCCCCCCCTGAGCGTTTTCGTGGCCCCTATAGGGACTCCACCGACGGCCCCAGTGTGTGTGCCCGCCATGCGGTTCCCCACCCAGGACAGCGCTTCGTGGCTCCATGGGAGCTCAACCGAGGCCCCATGGGGGTGCCCGCATGCGTTTCCCCCACCCAGGCAGCGTTTTCGTGGCCGCCCATAGGGAACTCCACGAAGCTCCTGGGGGGGTGCCCGCATGCTGTTCCCCCACCCAGGGCAGCGCTTGGTTCGTAGCCCCATATGGGAGCTTCCACCGAAGCCCCATGTGGGTGTTCGCATGCGCTCCCTTCACCAGGCACAGCGTCTCGTGTGCCCCATAAGGAGCTCCACCGAACAGGCCTCAACCGGGGTGTTCGCATGCGTCTCCCCCGCCCAGGACAGCGCTTCGTGGCCCCATAGGGAGCTCCACCGAAGGCCCCAGTGGGGGTGTCCGCATGCGTTTCCCCCACCCAGGGCAGGGTTTCGTGGCCCCATGGGGAGCTCCACCGAAGGCCCCAGTGGGGGTGTTCGCATGCGTCTCCCTTACCCAGGACATCGTTTCGTGGCCCCATAAGGAGCTCCACCGAAGGCCTCAACCGGGGTGTTCGCATGCGTCTCCCCCACCCAGGACAGCGCTTCGTGGCCCCATAGGGAGCTCCACCGAAGGCGCCAGAGGCGCAGTTCGCATGCGTTTCCCCCCACCCATGGCAGCGCTTCGTGGCCCCATAAGGAGCTGCAGCGAAGGTCCCAATGGCGCAGTTCGCATGCGTCTCCCTTGTCCAGGGCAGCGTTTCGTGGCCCCATAGGGAGCTACACCGAAGGCCCCAGTGGCGGTGTCCACATTCGTCCGCGCCACCAATTTCGGCGCACCCCTCACAAGTTTCGTGGCCCCATGGGTCCTTCGTCAGGCTAATGTGGTTTTGTTTTTTGTCCGAACCATTCTGTGGTGTTGGGTCCTCGTTTTGAAGAGACAGCGCCCCGCGTCCCACCTCCTCTCCTCCTCTCCCTCCTCCCTTCCCATCACCATCACCATCACCATCACCATCACCATCACCATCACCATCACCATCATCATCATCATCATCATCATCATCATCATCATCATCATCATCATCATCATCATCATCATCTCATCATCATCATCATCATCATCATCATCATCATCATCATCATCATCATCATCATCATCATCATCAGCATCGTCATCATCATCATCATCATCATCATCATCGTCGTCATCAGCAGCAGCAGCAGCATCATCATCACCATCATCCCCTCCCCTTCCCCACACCATCGTCACCATCATCACCATCACCCATCATCCATCAGCATCATCATTTGCAGCATCATCCTCATCCACGTCCTCCTCCTCATCGTCGTCATCACCATCATCCCCACCGCCCATGTCGTCACACCCCTCACACGGTGCGTGGCCCCATAGGGAGCTCCACCGAAGGCCCCAGTGTGGGTGCCCGCATGCGTTCTCCCCGTCCACCGCAGGCCCATTTCGGCACGCTCCTCACACGGTTCGTGGCCCCATAGGGAGCTCCACCGAAGGCCCCACTGGCACAGTTCGCATGCGTCCTCCCCGCCCGCCGCAGGCCCATTTTGGCACACCCCTCACACGGTTCGTGGTTTCATAGGGAGCTCCACCGAAGGCCCCAGTGGGGGTGTCCGCATGCGTCCTCCCCGTCCACCGCAGGCCCATTTCGGCACGCCCTTCATACGGTTCGTGGCCCCATAGGGAGCTCCACCGAAGGCCCCAGTGGCACAGTTCGCATGCGTCCTCCCCGCTCACCGCATGCCCATTTCGGCACACCCCTCACACGGTTCGTGGCCACATAGGGAGCTCAACCGAAGGCCCCAGTGGCACAGTTCGCATGAGTTCTCCCCGCCCGCCGCATGCCCATTTTGTCACACTCCTCACACGGTTCGTGGCCCCATAAGGAGCTCCACCGAAAGGCTCGCCCTTGGCGGGCCCAAAAAAACCAAAGTTTCGCATGCGACCTCCCCGCCCACCGCAGGCCCATTTCGGCACACCCCTCACACGGCTCGCGGCCCCATAGGGAGCTCCACCGAAGGCCCCAATGTGGGTGTCCGCATGCGTCCTCCCCGTCCACCGCAGGCCCATTTCGGCACACCCCTCACACGTTTCGTGGCCCCATAGGGAGCGCCACCGAAGGCCCCAGTGGCTCATTCCGCATGCGTCCTCCCCCGCTCACGCGCATGCCCATTTTCGGCAGCACCCCTCACACGGTTCGGTGGCTTCCATACATAGGGAGCTCCACCGAAGGCCCCAGTGGCACAGTTCGCATGCGTCCTCCCCGTCCACCGCAGGCCCATTTCGGCGCACCCCTCACACGGTTTGTGGCCCCATAGGGAGCTCCACCGAAGGCCCCACTGGCAGGGTTCGCATGCGTCTTCCTCGCCCACCGCAGGCCCATTTTGGCACGCCCCTCACGCGGTTCATGGCCTCATAGGGAGCTCCACCGAAGGCCCCAGTGGGGGTGTCCGCATGCGTCCTCCCCGTCCACCGCAGGCCCCTTTCGGCACGCCCCTCACACGGTTCGTGGCCCCATAGGGAGCTCCACCGAAGGCCCCAGTGGCACAGTTCGTATGCGTCCTCCCCGCCCACCGCAGGCCCAGTTTGGCACACCCCTCACACGGTTCGTGGTTTCATAGGGAGCTCCACCGAAGGCCCCAGTGGGGGTGTCCGCATGCGTCCTCCCCGCCCACCGCATGCCCATTTCGGCACACCCCTCACACGGTTCGTGGCCCCATAGGGAGCTCCACCGAAGGCGCCACCCACTCGGGGGGTCCGCCGAGGTCTCGCCGCGTCGCCGCCCGTGACCGCCTTGTTGCCGTTTGCTTAGGGGTTCCGCAGAGGCTTCGCCGCGTCGCCGCCCGTGGCTGCCTCGTTGCCACCATCCACTTGGGGGGTCCGCCGAGGTTTCGCCGCGTGGCCGCCCGTCCACTTACTGGCTTTGGTCCGCCAAGATTTCGCCGCGTTGCCGCCCGTGGACGCCTCGTGGCCGCCTCGTTGCCGCCCGCCGCGCTTGGGGGGGTCCGCCGAGGTTTCGCCGCGTCGCCGCCCGTGGCCGCGTCGTGACCGCCCAATGCCGCCCACATACGGGTTCGGTCCGCTGAGGTTTCGCCGCGTGGCCAGCCGTGGCCGCCTCGTGGCCGCCTCGTCGCCGCCCACCGCGCTTGGGGGACCGCCGAGATATCGCTGCGTCGCCACCGGTGGCCGCCTCGCTGACGCTCGCTTGGGAGGTCCGTCGAGGTTTCGCCGCGTGGCCGCCCGTGGCCGCCTCGTGGCCATTCACTTGTCGGGTCCGCTGAGGTTTCGCCGCATCGCCGCCCATGGCCGCCTCGCTGCCGCCCACTTGGGAGGTCCGCCGAAATTTCGCCGCGTCGCTGCCCGCTGCCACCCACCGCGCTCGGGATCTCCGCCGAGATTTCGCCACGTTGCCTTCCGTGGCCGCCTCGTTGCCGCCCGCCGCGCGTAGGGTCCGTCGAGGTTTCGCCACGTTGCCGCCCACCGTGCTGTGCTTGCACTTCGGGGTTCTTAGCGGACGCACACACAGAGTGCAAGAGCTCACTGTATGGGGTCCACGCTGGCAACCACTGTTGAAATCACAGCAGCGACAACAACAGCAGCAGCAACAGCACCAGCAACAACACCAGCAACAACGCCAACAACAGCAACAGCAACAGCAACAGCAACAGCAACAACAACAACAACAACAACAATCATTTTACCCGAACGCTCAGTGTTCTCACCAGTGCCAGGGTTTTCATGCGACGCGAGACAATACCCCCACTTCGTGGGGGGGCAGTTCAAGCTCTACCAAATATCCAAACGACTCTTCGCGACCACCCAAACCCAGCTTCCCGCCCTATGACGTTGGGACACTTCACTTCGTGGCGTGCGGACGACCGTGGCTACTACACTGGCGTGGGTTACACACCCACAGAACTTGGTCACTTATTCGGGGCGCGCGTGTGCCCAGCATCTTGCAATTGTGACATACAATACATGACACAGACAGACAGAGAGAGAGACAGAGAGCAGACAGAGAGAGAGACAGAGAGAGCGGAGTTGGTCACATTTTTGGGGCAAGTTCCTGAGATCGTCGTGTTTTTTGTTGGTCTTGCGCGCGCGAATTTCCACTTTACTTTTTTTTGCAAGGGAGTATTGAAATTTGATTATGTTAGAACAAGAAAAAGTAGCTCGCGCGAGCTCATGTAACATAAATGTTGAAAAACCATTGGTTTTGTGGGAGTCGGACAGCGCGCGCGGGATGAAATTTGGACATTTTTTTTTGAAAACCATTGGGTTTTTGATGTTTTTATGTTGAAATCGTTACGAAACCTAAGGTTCTGGAAGGATTTCGTCTTGCGCGCGCGAATGTCCACTTTACCTTATTTTTTGCAAGGGATTATTGAAATTTGATTATGTTAGAACAAGAAAAAGTATCTCGCGCGAGCTCATGTAACATAAATGTTGAAAAACCATTGGTTTTGTGGGATTCGGACAGCGCGCGCGGAAGGACATTTTGACATTTTTTTCTTAAAAAACCATTGGGTTTTTGATGTTTTTATGTTAAAATCGTTACGAAACTTTTTAAATTGTTTTAAAATTTATTTGTGAGCTAAGGTTTTGGAAGGATTTCGGAGGGGGAGGGCGAAGCGCCACGAAATGTCCACTTTACCTTATTTTTTGCAAGGGATTCTTGAAATTTGATTATATTAGAACAAGAAATGTCATTTATAGTGTTTTTTGCAAGGGAAAGCGGGGGGGAACAAAACAACCGGATCTTGATCACATCGAATTACCTGAGGCTTCCTCACGAAAATGATGAAAATGTAGCTGCGGCCTAGGCGGCGCAGGGGGGCCGTGCACCAGGGGCCCCAACAATAATTATTCTTTAGAATTAATAAATGTTCAACAACAACAACAACAACAACAACAACAACAACAACAACAACAACAACAACAACAACAGCAACAGCAACAGCAACAACAAGAACGAGGCGCAGTTGACCGGCCCGTCCACTGGGGAGCTCCACAGCGCCTCCTCCCCTAGGGACAAGGCCGACTTGACTGGCCCGGGGGCAACCGCGGGACCCCAGCAACCCCAGCAACCCCAGCAACCCCCAGCAACCCCGAAAGCTTACCTCCACAGACCAAGCTCTCAACGCTACGTCCTCCATGCGGATTCTGACAGCACGACGCGTGTGCGCACCGGTGCAGCGAGCTCTTGAGGAATCCTATAGGATCCTCGAGAAATCCTATAGGATCCTATAGGAAATCCTATAAAATCCCTAGATACTACTTAGGATTCCTTTAAGAATCCTAAGGAAATCCTATAGGACGCCTTTGGAATCCTATAGCAGTTCCCTTTAAGGAATCGATAGGAATCCTATAGGACTCCTTAGGAATCCTATATAGATTCTTTATGAATCCTATGAGATTCTTAGGAATCCTATAGAATCCTATAGGATCCTTAGGAGGAGCATGGGATCCCTTAGGAATCCTATGGGATCCCTTAGGAATCCTAGAGGATCCCTTAGGAATCCTATAGGATTCCTTAGGAACCCTGTGGGATCCCTTAGGAATCCTATGGAATCCCTGAGGAATCCTATAGGATCCCTTAGGAATCCTATAGGATTCCTTAGGAACCCTGTGGGATCCCTTCGGAATCCTATAGGATCCCTTAGGAATCCCATAGAGGAGCTCTATGAGCTCTATGAGGAGCTCTGCTAGAATCCTATAAGATCCTATAGGATCTATAGGATCCTCTAGAAATCCTATGAAATCCCATAGGAAATCCTATAGGATCCTATAGAAATCCTATAGGATCCTATAGGAAATCTATGAAATCCTATAGGATCCTCTAGAAATCCTATAGGATCCTATAAGATCCCTTAGGAATACTATAGGATTCCTTAGGAATCCTATAGGAATCCTATAGGATCCCTTAGGAATCCTATGGGATCCCTTAGGAATTCTATAGGATCCCTTAGGAATCCTATGGGATCCCTTAGGAATCCTATGGGATCCCTTAGGAATCCTATTGGATCCCTTAGGAATCCTATGGCATCCCTTAGGAATCCTATAGGATCCCTTAGGAATCCTATGGGATCCCTTAGGAGTCCTATAGGATCCCTTAGGAATCCTATGGGATCCCTTAGGAATCCTATGGGATCCCTTAGGAATCCTATAGGATCCCTTAGGAATCCTATGGGATCCCTTAGGAATCCTGTGGGATCCCTTAAGAATCCGATGGGATCCATTAGGAATCCTATGGGATCCCTTAGGAATACTATAGGATTCATTAAGAACCCTAGAGGATCCTATGGGATCCCTGAGGAATCCCTTAGGAATCCTATTGGATCACTTAGGAATCCTATAGGAATCCTATGGGATCCCTTAGGAATCCTATAGGAATCTTATAGGATCCCTTAGGAATCCTATTGGATCCCTTAGGAATCCTATGGGATCCCTTAGGAATCCGATATGAGCTCTATGAGGAGCTCTGCTAGGAGCTCTATTAGGAGCTCTGTTAGGAGCTCTGCTACGAGCTCTACTACGAGCTCTATTAGGAGCTCTACTACGAGCTCTAATACGAGCTCTACCACGAGCTCTAATACGAGCTCTATTAAGAGCTCTACTACGAGCCCTACTACGAGCTTTACTACGAGATCTACTACGAGCCCTACGAGGAGCTCTACTTCGAGTTCTACCACGAGCTCTACCACGAGCTCTACTACGAGCTCTACCACGAGCTCTACTACGAGCTCTATTAGGAGCTCCGTTTGGAGCTCTGTTAAGAGCCCTGTTAGGAGCTCTACAAGGAGCTCGCTTAGGAGCTCTACTACGAGCTCTACTACGAGCTCCATGTGGGAGTTATAGCTGCGTGCTCTTACCAGGAGCTCTGATGGTAGGATCGATGGGGAGGTTTTTGTTCTGGGTGCTACGACTTGTACGGCGCGTTTTGAGAGCGAGAGGGTGTTGAGTGGTACTGCCATAATGCTCGAGGCGTGCTCGTCGAGGGGCTGCAGTCCTCGGTGCGAGACGAGGGGCGCTGTCGTCAGAGCGAGGGGTGGTGCGACGAGTAGGTGCGCAAAGGAGGGCTTATTAGTCGTGGTCGACGGGGGTTCGTCGTAGTAGTCGTAGGTAAGTGTACAGTAGACGTACGCTAGTCGGTCGTCGTCGTCGTAAGGGACGCCGTCGAGGATACTGACGTCTACGTAGTTCTAGTCTTCTTACGGACACTCCTCGGGGCTCCCTTTTATTTTTGTTCCCACTACTACTACTACAACTCTACTACTACTACTACTACTACCACAACTTACTACTATACTTCTCCTTTTGCTTATCTAATTTTCGATCTACTACTACTACTACTACTACTACTACTACTACTACTACGACTACTACTACTACTACGACTACTACGAATACTACGAATACTACTACTACTACTACTACTACTACTACGACTACTACTACTACTACTACTACTACTACTACTACTACTACTATTACTACTACTACTACTACTACTACTACTACTACTATTACTACTACTACTACAACGACTACTACTACCATCACCACTACTACTCCTACTACTACTACTACTACTACTACTACTACAACAACTACTACTACTACTACTACTACTACTACTACTACCACTACCACTACTACTACTACTACTACTACTACTACTACGACTACTACTACTACTCTACTACTACTACTACTACTACGACTCTACTACTACTACTACTACTACTACTACTACTACTACTACTACTACTACGAGTACGAATACTACTACTACTACTACTACTACTACTACTACTACTACTACCACTACTACTACTACTACTACTTCTACTCCGACTACTACTACTACGTGTGTGGACGCACGCGATTGCGAAGCGTGCGCATGTCCGCGCATTGCTTGCGATGTTGCACCAGCGTGCGCGGCGCGGGCACCAGAGCCCCGCTACCAACGCGACGGGCACCAGCCCACCGCTACGACTACCAGCTCCGCTACCAGCGCGACGGGCACCGCTACCACCAACAATGCAACAAGTTTGGCGGGGGCAACAGAGCTCCGCTACCAGCACGACGGGCAACTACACCCGAGCCATTCGCGCAATACGGCGCGTTTCTGCATCAAGCCAAAATGGCAGCCATTCGCTCTCCTACGGCGCGTTTCTGCATCAAGCCAAAATGGCAACCTCCTCCTCTCCTCCTCTCCTCTCCTCCTCTCCTCCTCTCCTCCTCTCCTCCTCCTCTCCTCTCCTCTCTCCTCCTCTCCTCGCCTCCTCCTTCTCCTCCTCCTCTCCTCCTCTTTCCTCCTCTCCTCCTCTCCTCCTCTCTCCTCCTCTCTCCTCCTCTGTCCTCCTCCTGTCCCCCTCTCCCGTCCTCCGCCGCCGCGGGCGCATCTTCGAACCAACGTGGGCCTGCGGGGGCCTGGAGGGTCCTCCCGAGGTTTCCTGGGGCCTCCTGGGGCCTCCGGGGGCCACGGGGGGCCTCCGGGGCCGCCACGGGTCTTCGGGTGTTGGGGCAGCAGGCGGGGGTCTCACCGTACCCCGCTCCCTGTAACTGCTGCCCCTTGGTTTCCTTCGCAGGGGCTGGGGGTGGCGTCGCCTGCGCCTGCTGGGAGGGCGGCGTCGCTCGCGGGCCTCGTCGCCGCTCTCTCTCCCGCAAGACGCGTGCGGCGCGCGGAAAGGAGCCGCGCCTCCTCGGGGGTCTGCCGCGCCCGACGGCGGGGGGCGGCGGCGGCGGGGGCGCGGCGGCGGCGACGACGACGGCGGCGGAAGCGACGACGCCGGCGGAAAACCCGCGCGAGCAACCACGGGCAATAACTGTAGCGCGGGCGAATATCCGACGCAACAGCAGACACAGAGCGCTACATTCCAAGTCTCCGACACGCACTGTTCGCTCCAACGGCGAGTCACCAGGCCAATGTAGCCGAAAAGGGGCACCAGAGAGAATGGCTCGAAAACCGCCGCGCGCTCGTCGTGCACGCAACGACACCGAAAGTATGATCACAAAAGGTGCGTTCACTCCTGGTATGAATTGGTCACGATGGGAACGCCATCGGATGCCTCCGGAGCGCCCTGCCGAAGGCTGCCTCGTCTAGAATGGCGGGTTCACGGAGGCTGTCTACGTGCCACACGCGGTCGTTGTGCTTGAGAATCCGCCACCAGGCCTCCAGAAATGTTGAGGCGGAAAACCCCCACTCGACCTCCCCCTCTCCTCCTCCTCCCCTCCTCCTCCTCCTCCTCCTCCTCCTCCTCCTCCTCCTCCTCCTCCTCCTCCTCCCCCTCCTCCTCCTCCTCCTCCTCCTCCTCCTCCTCGTCCTCGTCCTCGTCCTCCTCCTCCTCCTTCTCCTCCTCCCCCTCCTCCTCCTCCTCCTCCTCCTCCTCCTCCCACTCGTCCTCGTACGCCCACACATGCGGACGAGTAGGCCCATCATGCCCAGCATTGCGCCGGCACGGCGGCGGGATTCGCCGAAGGCACCTGGATAGCCGACCAATGGACGTTGTTATGGTTCACCAGCGCCCCCAACATGTCGTCGCTGCTCGTGAATGCCTGCCACGAAGACGGCAAGAGAGGCCGCAACAACATTCGCCACGACGGAGGGACGACGGAATCCAGAACAGTCGCCAGCACGGAGTGGGAGTACCATCCTCCATCGCTCACGTGAAGGTCGGGGGGATCATCTGTCTGAGCCACCACAATGCCGCGTGCCACCTCCAAGTCGCCGTCCGAGAACTGCGGCGCCCCCAACAAATTGTTCAAGGCATGCCGGCCGCACACGGGAGCGCTGCCCTGGCGCTCAAGATACCGATCGCCCCACAGGGCGCCCGCGTGCCAGGCTGGCGGCGGCGGGAGCGGCCATGGGGGCACCCACGGCTCCGCCGCCGGCGGCGCGGTGGGCCCGCGCGCGGGGCCACCCTGCCCGTCACGATGCTCGGGGCCGCGGCCGTCGGCATGCCCGTCGCGATGGCGTGCGGGTGCCTCTTGGGAATGCTCTTGGGCGCGCTCCTCCCGCTGCTCTCGCCCCTGTTCTTCGGGGTGGTTTGGCCCGCGCTCCTCCCGACGATCTGCTGGGTTGGCTTCGGCGGCCAAGCGCTTCCCCGCTGCCAGAGCCAACTTGCCCGCTTTCCCCGTTGCCAGACCCAGCTTGAGCTTCGCTCTGGAATCGGCGCATTTCGCCCACTCCCTGGCTGCGTCGAGAAAAGCCGACCATCGATCGTCGTTGCCGACCAAGCGCCGCCATTGCTGAGACCTCACGTAGCCGTCCGTCCTATCGACGTCCTCCACAGTGCGGGCAGTCAGGTTCCGTGGCAAAGGCTCCTTGAGAAGATCCCATTCTTTGTCGATCGTCATCGTGCCAGCCATAGATCCCCTCGTGTGGCCCGTGTCGACGTCGGCGACGACCGCGGGGATGGGCCGGGAAAACTCGGCCTTCGGCTTCCTGGAGTGGTTCACGCTGTGGTGCTCCTCGAACCGCACGACGCAATCCGAGCAGCGGCACTTGTAGCAGCCCGCGCCGTCTGTCATGAGCAGCAGATTGTACTTGCGGTCGCCAAGGATCTCCTTGCAGAAAGCGTGATACGCCTCGGACGATTCGGGGGCCACGCGGCCCTCGCCGGTGGATTATCGGAGGAGGGGGAGTTGACACACTGGCACCTCAGACTCAGAGCACAATCGCCTCCCGGACCCTCCCCGGGGCCAACGAACGGACGTTTTCCGAACTGCGCCCGGCCGTGGCGACGAGAGCCCGGCCCCCCCTCCGGAGGGGACTCCGCCGGTGTCTCCAATGCCCCTCCTCTGAGATTTGCTCACGCCCAGCGGCATCATGGCGAAGTGGGACGTGCTACCTCGCTGGCGAATGCCAATGAAACAGTAATATGAATGCGTCAGCTCGGCGTTCTCCTCGGCTTTCCACTTGCAAATGACCGTGGCATCGACCTCCACCTCGACCGTTCGAGAAGAGCCGGTGCCCCACTGAATCCACCGCGCCCGCGCGGGGCGGCAGGCGTCGCCCCTCTCCCCTCGCCCCGGCGAGGGGTTCGTACCCCGGCAGTCGGGTTCTAGTAGTACTCGTAGTTAGTAGTAGTAGTAGTAGTAGTAGTAGTAGTAGTAGTAGTAGTAGTAGTAGTAGTAGTAGTAGTAGTAGTAGTAGTAGTAGTAGTAGTAGTAGTAGTAGTAGTAGTAGTAGTAGTAGTAGTAGTAGTAGTAGTAGTAGTAGTAGTAGTAGTAGTAGTAGTAGTAGTAGTAGTAGTAGTAGTAGTAGTAGTAGTTAGTCGTGGTAATCGTGTGTTAGTAATTAGAGTAGTAAGTAGTGTAGTATTACTAGTAGTAGTATTAGTCGAGTAAGTAGTATCGAGTATGTAGTAGTAGTATTAAAGTAGAAGTAGTAGTAGTAGTAGTAGTGTAGGAGTAGTAGTCGTTGTAGTAGTAGTAGTAGTAGTAGAGTGGTAGGAATTGTAGTGTATTAGTTAAGTAGTATCGTAGTAGTAGTAGTAATATTAGTAGTAGTTGTAGGTAGTAGTAGTGGTAGTAGTAAGTAACTACTCGTGTAGTTAGTAGTAGCAGTGGTAGTACAGAAGTTAGTAGATACTAGTAGTAGTAGTAAGGTAGTAGTAGTGTGCTGGGAGTGGTCGTATTAAGGTTTAGCGTAAAGTAGTAGTAGTAGTAGTAGTAAGTAGTCGAAGTTATAACTCGTAGAAAAGTGTAGTAGTAGTAGTAGAATTTGTAGTAGTAGTAGTAGTAGTAGTAGTAGTAGCAGTAGTAGTAGTAGTAGTAGTGGTATTAGTAGTGGTTGTACTCGTAGTAGTGGTAGTAGTAGTAGTCGTTGTAGTAGTAGTAGTAGTAGTAGTAGTGGTAGATGTAGTAGTAGTAGTAGTAGTAGTAGTCGTAGTAGTAGTAGTAGTAGTAATATTAGTAGTAGTGGTAGTAGTAGTAGTGGTAGTAGTAGTACTACTCGTGGTAGTAGTAGTAGTAGTGGTAGTAGCAGAAGTAGTAGTACTAGTAGTAGTAGTAGTAGTAGTAGTGCTGGTAGTGGTCGTAGTAGTTGTAGCAGTAGTAGTAGTAGTAGTAGTAGTCGAAGTTGTACTCGTAGAAAAGTGTAGTAGTAGTAGTAGAATTTGTAGTAGTAGTAGTAGTAGTAGTAGGAGTAGTAGTAGTAGTAGTAGTAGTAGTAGTAGTAGTAGTTGCAGTACTAGTAGTAGTCGTGGTAGTAGTAGTAAGTCTTAGTAGTAGTAGTAGTACCAGTAGTACTAGTAGTAGTACTAGTAGTTGTAGTAGTAGTACTAGTAGTAGTAGTCGTAGTAGTAGTAGTAGTAGTGTAGTAGTAGTAGTAGTAGTAGTAGTAGTAGTCGTAGTAGTAGTAGTCGTGTAGTAGTAGTAGTAGTCGTAGTAGTGTAGTAGTAGTAGTAGTAGTAGTAGTAGTAGTAGTAAGTCGTAGTAGTAGTAGTAGTAGTAGTAGGAGGAGGAGGAGGAGGAGGGGAGAACGAGGAGAAGGAGGGGGAGGGGGGGAAAGGGGAGGGGTAGGATAGGATAGGAACTGGGACTGCTGCTGCTGCTCCTCCTGCTGCTGCTGTTCCTGAACCTCCTCCGCCTCCCTCCTCCTCCTCCGCCTCCTCCTCCTCCTCCTCCTCCTCCTCCTCCCCCGCTGTGTCCCCCCCGTCCTCCCCTCCTCCCCCCCGCCGTCACCCCTGCCCGACACCCCCCTCCTCCCCGGGCCGGCGACAGCCTCCCTGATACCCCTTTGCATGCGAATCGCTGCCGCAGACATGATCGCGCGAGCCCGGGCGTAGTAACCTTGCACGACGCCCTCATGGATATTGAGCTGCCGCACTGCCACCGACTCAGGGACCCCTTCAGCGGCTAGCCACCACGCCATCACGCACATCGACACGCCCTTGCTGCCCTTCCCAAGCAGGCCAGAGAACAACGGATTGTGCAGAGCCACGGATTGGTGCACGCGGCACACGCCACACGCGTGCCACGCAGTCTCAATGATAATATCCTGCCCCTTTTCAGCATTGCATCGCAATTGGCCCAGCTCCTTCTCGGCGCCCTCGAGGAAGCTCGACTTCTTGGAGGATTGGCACTTCCCTCGCGGGCACGGCGTCCCTTTCAAGTCGTGCAAAATGCCAGCGGACACGAGGTAGTGGACGAACTCTTCTGGGGACCACCGTGCCATTTGCACAAAGTCCGTGTCAATCGGGGCCCTCGCCATCTTCTTCGCCCTCTCTTCGTACTCCCGCGTTCTGATAGATATTTGCGTGTACTTCAGCCTGGCGACAAGTGCAGCAGATCGGCGGTTCCGCATGTAATCCACGACGGCCTGGCTGCGGCAGTCCTCCACGACCTCGCCCTGCAGCGATTTGTTCGGGCACTGCGGCCGCTTGTGCTCCACGCTCCCACATCTGGAACAGTGCGGGAGAAGGTACCTGGCTGCCGACACTCGTTTTCTCTTCTGCTGCTGGTCCCGCGGGGGCGCTGCAAGCGCCGCCACGGCAGTCTCGCTGGAATGCATGGCCAAGATTTCGGTGGCCTCGATGTGCTGCGCGACCCGCAACTTGGCGATTTCCGGATGCAGGGGCTTGTCCTTGTCCTCCGCCGCCTTCGCGATCATCCCCCGCGCTCTCTCGACCATCAGCTGGGGCCTCTTCGCCAGGAGCCCCTCGAGGAGGCCCTCCTTCTCAAGAGCACACCTCAATGTCAGCTTCTGGTCCAGGATGTTGTTCCTCCAACTCATCAACCGATCAAGGTAGCCAGGGTCCTCCTGAAGCACACTCCTCAAGGTGGAACCAGAATGTTTCCCGAAATCAAAGCGGTACTCCTCCTGAGATTGCGGCGCCTCCGGAGGTTTCCACCCCGCGTGGTGCCTAGCCTTTGCCTTTGCAACTTTTCTCTCCTTGGCCAAAGCAGGGTTCGCGAGCTCCTCCACAAACTCTTGACGCAGCTGCACCATCTCCTCCGGCGTCAGCACGTCGCGGCTGTCGGCGTGCGCCTTGCAAGGTGGCCTGCGGCTTTTGCGGCCTGTCCAGTCTCGGAAAACTCCGACGCATAGTCCGCAATCCGCCACCCATGCTGGGCCCAAGCGCTTTGAAGTGCCATGCGCTGTCTGGCAGGGGCGTCGGCTGTTCTTCCCTGGGGGGCCCCGGGAGGACCCGCGCGGACCGCCACTCCCCGCGATGCTGCGCTGGCACGAGGGCGGGGCTGGCTGTAGCCAGATGGATAGCCTGCGCGCTTCTTGATGACCATCCACTTTTCGAGGTCCGCGGCCGAAAACTCATCGTCCTCCGCCTGGCCCTCCGAGCCCTCCGCGCCAGCCGCCGCTGCGGCGGCGGCGCCTGCCGCCGCAGCAGCCGCCGCGATCCGCCGTGCGCCCTGGCCGCGCCCCGCGCCGCCGGACGCCTCGGCCTTGGCGTTCGCCGCCGCCGCTGCCGCCTGTAGTAGGGCACGGCCTCGGCGAAGCCGTTGCCGTCGCCACCGCCGCCGCCGCGTGCACCAGAACAAACGCGATCGCTCCCTGCCGAAGAATATCGCGGTGGTGTCTGTGGTGTTGTTGCTGTGGAGCTCCAAGACGCCCAAGTCGGAGCCGGTGATGATCGTGATGGTCACGGTGCTGCTGCTGAGGTCTGGCGTGCTGCTCACGGCGAAGCCAACTGGATCCTGCACGCGAGAAGGCAGGTAAGCATACACCGCCACCACGCCAGGCCAGGGCCATCCTGGACCCCGGCATGGTGTATGCGCCCTCCTGCCTTGGGCAGGAGGGTCGATACAGCATCCTGCATCCCAGGATGGCCCTGCTGAGGCATGGTGGAGGAGCTTAGGAAATCAGCTTGCTGAAAGCCAGGGCGCAGGGCGCCACTCGAGCCAGCCGATGACATGAGGGCGATGGCGACCACGACGACGCAGACGACCGCAGTCGCGACGACATGGGAACTGGCTGCTGACATCGCGTGGGTCGTTCACTCTTGAGCGATCTGCGCACCTGGAGGCCGTCCTGGAATCATGATTTCGGACCGCGGGTCGATTTCCGTGAGTCCTGGGGCCCGAAGAAAAAATACCCTGGGCGCATTCAACCATGCGCGCCCACGCTGGAACGCAAGGAGGAGGAGACCCAGGAGCAACAACAACAACAACAGCTTTGCCCAAGGTGTTCGCGGTGGGGTTCGCCCAAGAGGCCTGGGGCAGAGTGGCTACGATGTTAGCCAGCGTGGGCCCAAACCGGCGAATCCCACCAGCACTTTAGGGCGTGAGTGGTCTAAGGAGCTCGTTCTGCTAAACCCCCTTTTTCCCCTTCGGGGAGGGGGTTCCCCCTCCCCCTACCCCCTCCCCCTGGACCTGGAGGGAGGGTGCCGCGAGCGGTTGGAGCGTCCAAGATGGCCCAAGATGGCTCCAAGCGGGTCCCAGAGAGCCCAAGATGGTCTCCAAGATCGCGCAAGATATCCCAAGATGGTTCAAGATAGCTATCAACATGCATCCAAGAGCTCTGGAGACCGCCCCAGGACGGCTCCAAGTGCCTTTCGAGCCCTCCAAGGAAGCCCTCAAGAGGCCAAAATCATTCAAATCCTGTATGTTTTTCCGATGTTTTTTGCATTGTCACCCTTTCGCGCCCGATGGCCTCTTGAGGCCTCAAGATGGCTTCTGGATGGCCCAAGAGGGCCCCAAAAGGGGCCCAGGGGGGCCCCAAGACCGCCCCAAGAACACCCAAGACCGCTCCAAGAGCGGCCCACGAGGGCCCCAAGAGGTTCATTTTCGGGCCCCGACGGGGGGACGCAGTTAAGGACCCCCCCGTCCCCGACTCGACCATGTCCTATTGAATTCCGATTCAAACACAAATAAATGATTAAGGAATTCCTCCGGCGGCTGGGACTCGACCATTTCCTATCGAATTCCTATTTCAGCGTTCCGAAGGATCCAACCTGTTTATACTAAGTCCCCGCGCAGGTCACTCCGATGCCCCCCCCCCCCCCCCCAGCAGCCCTCGAAAGTGGCGACAGTTTCGCAGACCGCAGCCCCCCCAGGGATGGCGAAGTCAAATCTGTAGGGTCCCTTGGGAATCCTATGGGGTCCCTGAGGAATCCTATGGGTTCCCTTAGGAATCCCACTGGGGATCCTATAGGAATCCTGTTGGAATCCTATAGTAATCCTATGGGATCCCTTAGGAATCCTATGGGATCCCTTAGGAATCCGATGGGATCCCTCAAGAATCCTATAGGATCCCTTAGGAATCCTATAGGATCCCTTAGGAACCCTATGGGGATCCTATAGGAATCGTACGGGAATCCTATGGGATCCCTTAGGAATCCTATGGGATCCCTTGGGAATCCTATGGGGTCCCTGAGGAATCCTACTGGGATCCTATGGGAATCCTATTGGAATCCTATAGGCATCCTATGGGATCCCTTAGGATTCCTATGAGATCCCTTAGGAATCCGATGGGATCCCTGAGGAATCCTATAGGATCCCTTAGGAATCCTATAGGATCCCTTAGGAATCCTATGCGGATCCTATAGGAATCGTATGGGAATCCTATGGGCTCCCTTAGGAATCCTATGGGGATCCCTTGGGAATCCTATGGGGCCCCTTAGGAATCCTATGGGATCCCTGAGGAATCCTATAGGATCCCATGGGATCCCTTAGGAATCCTATGGAATCCCTAAGGAATCCTACAGGATCCCTTAGGAATCCTATGGGGTCCCTTAGGAATCCTATGGGAGCCCTTAGGAATCCTATGGGATCCCTGAGGAATCCTGTAGGGTCCCTTGGGAATCCGATGGGGTCCCTGAGGAATCCTATGGGATCCCTTAGGAATCCTACTGGAATCCTATAGGAATCCTATGCGGATCCTAAAGGAATCGTATGGGAATCCTATGGGATCCCTTAGGAATCCTATGGGGATCCTATGGGTATCCCTTAGGTACCCTGAGGAATCCTATGGGATCCCTGAGGAAGCCTATGGGATCCCTTAGGAATCCTATAGGAATCGTATAGGAATCCTATGGGATCCCTAAGGAATCCTATAGGAATCGTATAGGAAACCTATGGGATCCCTAAGGAATCCTATGGGATCCCTGAGGAATCCGATAGGGATCCCTCAGGAATCCTATGGGATCCTACCAGGACCCCTTCCGCGGCCGCGGAAGGGTTGCTGGGGTTGCTGGGGTTGCTGGGGTTGCTGGGGTCCCCCCGGGCCGGTCTAATCGTCCTCATTCAACAACAACAACAACAACAACAACAACAACAACAACAACAACCAACAACCAACAACCAACAACCAACAACCAACAACCAACAACCAACAAACAACAAACAACAAACAACAAACAACAAACAACAAACAACAAACAACAAACAACAAACAACAACAACAACACCAACAACAACAACAACAGCAACAACAACAACAACAACAACAACAACCGCCGCCTCCGCCGCGGCCCTGCAATTTCTTGAGCTCCTGCGCCCGCCGATGAATATCCTGTCACAGCGCGGCCTCGCCGCCCTGAGCATGCGCGGCGCGCTCCTCGCGGAGCTCGCGTCGCTCCTAGAGCGCGCCCGCCTCGCGGCGGAGCTCGGCCGCGACGTGACCCTGCAGCTCGGGCACGATCATCAGGTGGCCACGTGTCTCGGACGTGCCCATCATCAAGAACACGTTGTCGGCGCCGCCCACCCTGTGGACCCGGCCGATGACCCGCTCGCGGTGTCGATGCTCGATCAGCTGGGCCCGCCTCGCGATGCACCCGAGAGACGCGAGCTGAGCTCGCTGACGTCCATCTGGGCGAACGACATCGCGACGCCGAAGACCCCCATGCACAGCTCACGCTCTGCGACGCCAGGGTCGGACGAGGAGAAGCTTGTCTCTTGCTTCCACTTTGCGTGGCGGCTACGCGGGTGAACGTCCTGACAGCATCTTGGTCCGCCAAAACCTGAGGCACCACCGCGTGATTCCAGGTCCCCAAACTGGGCAATACGGCCACGTCGTCTCGACGATCAGGTTGGCCGAATCCTTTAACACCCGGCGCCGCTCACCCTCGGAGCCCATCTGAAAGCTCATCGCCTGGGCGTCGAGGTCCCCGTCGCCACCGAGCTCGTCCCGATTCACCATCCGCACGACCTGGAGCTCCTTCTCGAGCAGCACGATCCCGGACCCGCCAGACACCGCGAAACCGTCGCACGCGCCCCCCTGGTATGCGGTGCGCGCCGCGTCCGAGCTGGTGGATGCCAATATCTCCCAGCAGTAGCCGTCTGGGGGCTTCGGCAACACCCGCGCCCACCTCCAGGTCAGTCGGTATCTCTGGGCCATCCGCGGAGGACGCCGACGCCCCCGCCACCGCCTGCTTCCCCCGTCAACCGCCGCCCCGGCGTCCCGTCGACGGAGAGCGCCCCGGGACGGCAGGAGCGAAAGGCCTGCGCGCAGTCGAGGGGTATCGGCTCCCAGTCCTCCCCGTGCAGCTGGTGCTCGCCCGGCCCGAACCTCCGATCCTCAAGCGAGCCGTTGATGGGCTGGCCCGGCGCGTCGAAGGCCGCAACCACCCCCGCCAGAGGAACGACTGCCAACAAACGAAGGCTGACGTCCGCGTCGGGCGTTCAGCAATAGAAGCACTTCGTCACCAGAGCTACTGGAGCTGGATCGCCGAAGACCTCGGTGCACTCGCCAGGTGGGCACACGCACACGGTGATTTTCACTTGCCAGGACTTCCCACTTTGCCAAAGGACGCCGACCCGCTGACCAGCTGCCATAGCTCACGACACAGCAGCAGCGCCCACAGCCGACGCCTCCGACAAAGAACACCAGGAACGCGCCGAAGAGGCAGCCCCCGAGGCGGCCCGTCGCCTCGGCCAGCAGCCAACAGCCGCTGGCGTCCTCGTGTCCTGGGGCGAGGCCTCGGACGGACAGGGGCAGCTGCTCCAGCGCGAGTGGCACCAGACGGGCGATGGCTGAGGAGTGGAGCCCCATGCGCGGCTCTCTGCATGCCGCAATCCAGCGGCCACGCTCGCACATGCAAAGCAATCACTTCCGAAGAAGGCGGCTCGGAAGGGCAAGGGCGCGGTGCGACGGCCCCCGGCGGCCCAGACGGCCACACGTGTGATGTTCAAAGTCACAGCTGCTGCCCAGCCAGGAGGAGCGAGGAGTGGAGGCGCAGCGGGAGCGGTGGGGACATGGCTCGGGTTGTGAATGCCACGACAATGGACACCCTAACAGTCCCATCATTGAATTAAAAATGTGTCCAACATGTGTTTCACATGTTCAAAAAATTGTTTGAAACATGTTCTTTACATACTTAAAACAGTTTTAACACATGCTTTAGACATCTGGACATTACTTGGCAACATGCTGCCTCTCCATTGATCGTCCTCCACAAGGCTGGGGGACCTAGACGGAGGCAAAGGTGCTGGCGGCCACTGGCGGCAGCCCGCGGCGGCGCTCGCCGCAGCCGCGGCCTCGGGAAACACCGCTGCGGGGGGGGCGGCGGAGCTCCCCGCGGCACAAGGTGGCGCACGCCGGGCCTCCTCCCGAGAGCCAAGGTTGCCTCCCCGGCGTGGGCCCTGGGCACTCCGCGCCCTCCGAGCGCAGCATGCGGAGCCCCTCCGATAGGGAACCGAACTCTTTGCACCAACGCTTTTTCCGGCCCTGCGCTGAAACTCTCACAAGAAAGCGGATCCTGGTGTATATGGAGCTTTGGTGTATACACGTTTCGTTGCTTCCCCAGGGAAACGGAGAAAAAGTATACACCACACCACCCCGACGTCGTCCCCGAACCTCGAAAAGTCCTGGGATTGAAAGAGAGCCCGCCACTGGTAATGTATATGTCTCAGTTTCCGACTCCGAGCCCTCGCGCGGCGTCGGACGTCCTGGGCCTCACAGGAGACCCCCAAAGAACTGACGTCTCGATCTTTCAGACGTGGGGTCCCCGGAGGTCCCGAACCCTTTTTCCCCAGGGCTGGCTAGAAATCCTGAGCCGTTTGCTGACAAGCCCAGGAGGAGGACGAGGAGGAGGACGAGGAGGAGGAGGAGGAGGAGGAGGAGGAGGAGGAGGAGGAGGAGGAGGAGGAGGAGGAGGAGGAGGAGGAGGAGGGGGGGGGGGAAGGGGGAGGGGGAGGGGGGGGGGGAGGAGGACAAGCTAGGTGCGCTCGCGTCATATCTGACGTCCTACCCCTCCCTCCCATCCCTTACCATGGCGCTGATTTTCTCTATCCGCGGACGCGTGTCGTAGCGGACCTGTGGCTCCGCGCGCGCGTGCGTAGTGGGTGGTGGTGCGCGTGCGTGCGTGCGTGCGTGTGTGCGTGGTTGTGGTGGTGGTGGTTGGTGGTGGTGGTGGTGTGGTGGTGGTGGTGGTGTTGGTGTGGTGGTGCTGGTGCTGGTGCTGGTGTGTGGTGGTTGGTGCTGGTGCTGGTGCTGGTGCTTGGCGGTGCTGGTGCTGGTGGTGGTGGTGGTGGTGGTGGTGGTGGTGGTGGTGGTGGTGGTGGTGGTGGTGGTGGTGGTGGTGGTGGTGGTGGTGGTGGTGGTGGTGGTGGTGGTGGTGGTGGGTGGTGCGGCGCGGTGGTGGCGGGCGGATGGGCGCGCGAGAAAGAGGCCCGCGCTGGGGCGAGAACGCCATCCTGAACGACGGAGGCCAAACACCGATCCGAAAATGAGGCCCACGCTGCAGCGGGAGCACGATTCGGAACGATTCGGGAGCAGAAATGAGGCCGGCGCCTCAGCGAGAGCAGCATTTTAGAAAAAAACACAAGCGAAAACCCAACTCCGGGGAATCCTGTGTGTAAAAAACAGTACGCGGGGGGGTGCCGAATATCTTCCGGACGCCATCAGGGGAAGTGGGAGAGTATTTTCATATTGTGTAATTGTGGAGGAGGAGGAGGAGGAGGAGAAGAAGGAGGGGGAGGAGGAGGAGGAGGAGAAGGAGGAAGAGGAGGAGGAGGAGGAAGCCAGAAACGCCAACATATAACCTTTCATACGCTAGAGTTCTGGGCCTGCGAGGCCCCCTCGTCGCACCAGGCACCGAGCCCGAGATCGGACGCTGCGGAAAGAAAAACACAGCATCGCGAAAAACCACGGCCAAAGCACTGGGCCCCAACTTCCTGTACTGCATTCCTCGAGCTGGCTCGATCCGTGAGGGTCACGGGGTCCGAAACTGGGCGAACACGCCGAGAGCGAAAGAATTGCAACACCAGACTCGCATGGGCAAAACAAAATGTACCAATACCGCTACTCCCCGGACCTCTCCCAGGGTGTGTTCCGACGAAGATTCCGAGGGTGCTAACGAGGGCCTCCCAGGAGGCCCAAACAAGGGAAAACGAAGGAAGTGTAGCGGTATGGGTACCTGAGCGGCAGCGATGGGGGGGGACTGGCATAGGGGGGGATGCATCAACCTGGAATCGGCGATACGCCGATAGAACGGCGATAGGCCCCCGATGGCGAGTCCGACGATTCCTGTGCATGCTAGGGCTATCAAGCACCTATCGGCGATCAATGGGCGATTGGGGGTCGACGCATCCCCCCCTATGCCCGTCCACCCCTATCGTTGTCCCCGAAGACTTAGATGCTCGTTCTGGGGACCTTCCTGGAATACCTCTTCCTCCTCCGATCTCAAAGGACCGTGATCCCTTGGTTGAGCAGGGACCGACCGTCCCGGCATTCCTACAGGCCTACCGCGACATGTTCTCAATGTTCTTAGAACCCCAACATGCTCTAAGAACGAGACACATGTGTTCTTAGAATATCAACCCGATGTGCTAAAAACAACACAGCCCTAGCCACAAATGTTCTAAGAACACTTCGCAGAAGCCACAACAAAAAGAGGTTCTTAGAACACTGGTTTGGTGGGCCTATAGGCACGCAAGGACGCTTCGCCACTGCTTGGAGTTTGGGGCGCCTCATCCTCCTCCTCCTCCTCCTCCTCCTCCTCCTCCTCCTCCTCCTTCTCCTCCTCCTCCTCCTCGGCCTCCTCCTCCTCCTCCTCTTCCTCCTCCTCTTCCTCCTCCTCCTCCTCCTGGTTTGGGGCGCCTCCTCCTCCTCCTTCTCCTCCTTCTCCTCCTCGTCGGCGCCCGCCGGGCGAGCAAGCCGGCCGACCGCGCGCCCGCCGGCTTGTAGAAGGGGGGAAGGGGGGGGAGTGTATAGGGGGGCGGCTCGTTGAGCTGGTGCTCGTCTCGCTGGTGCTGGTGCCGCTCCTCGAGGCCGGGCTCGGGAGAGGATCGAGGATCCGAGGATCGAGGATTCGAGGATCGAGGACTCGAGGATCGAGGAGCAAGGGTTCGAGGGAGCAAGGGTCGCGAGTATCGAGGATCGCGAGGGTCGAGGGTCGCGAGGGACGAGGATCGCGAGGGACGAGGACCGAGGCGGCGGGGGATCGAGGGTCGAGGGAGGACCAGCCAGAGGGTCGAGGATGATCGAGGAGCCGGAACGAGGGTTCGAGGATCGAGGATCGCGAGGGTCGAGGATCGCGAGGATCGAGGATCGAGGGATCGAGGGTTCCAGGATCGAAGATCGCGAGGATGGAGGGCCGAGGGAGCTTGGAAAGTGGGGCGGGGATTGCCCCCCTGCGTAAGGAATCGCCCAAGAAGTACGGCAGATCCGAGATCAGGGCGGCCGGGATCTCCTGGGACCCGGCATCCAGGGTTGTGGATGCCATGACAATGGACACTCTCACAGTCCTATCAGTGGATTAAAGATACGTTTAAAATGTATAGAACATGTTCTAAACATGTTTCAAGCACGTTCCTACATCGTTCAAACATGATTGAACCATGCTTTAGACATCTGGGAATTATTTGGCAGCATGCTTCCTCTCCGTTAATCGACTTCCACAAATCCAGGGCAACAAACGACCCGCGGGGCAACGGGCGCGACCCCTGACTTGTTTGTCAGTTCGGAGTCCTGGGTCTCCCCACCCGTTTTTCTGGGGCTCGGGGAGGGCCCCCAGAGGCCGCAAACTACTACACGTCGTTCCATTCTGATCGTGCTCATGTCTAGAACAAAGAACAGCCCATAGAGGCCCAGCATAGAACAATTAGAAATGGGAGGATCTTGGCCCCCAAAAACCCAAAGAACTCTCGAAGACTCAGAAATGAACAATGCGTAGTCTTCCGAGGCCTCAAGATGACCCCAAGATCTCCCAAGAGAGCCACAGGAGGGCTCCAAGACAGCACCTAGAGCGCCCCGAGAGCGTCCAAACAGAGCCCAAAAGATGACGTGTCGGGCTTCGACGGGAGGACTGAAGGAAGTCAGTGTCCCCTGGTTTGATCGATGACATCCAGGGTGTCTGCAAGAGAGTCCCCAAAGCCCCCGAGAGGGCCTCAAGAGACCCTCAACTGGGCTCCGACAGCTCCCAGCATGGCCCCAACCAAAGCCCCAATATGGCTCCAAGAGGCCTCCGAAATTCTTGGGGGCTTTGCGTGGCATCTTGAAACAATCCTGGGGCATCTTTGAATTCTCCATGGGTCCTCCTGGGCCGTCTGGGAAGGATTCTGAGGCCCCCAGTCTGGGGGTCCACACCAGGGTGCAGCAAAGGTCGCTCCCCCGTCAGGTAGTCTTGGGGCTCCCCTGGGGCCCTCTTCAGGCTGCCTTGGGAGTTTGATGCGGCAATCCTGGGGGGCATCTTGCAGGAGCGGCCAGCGTCGAATCGATTAATCGGATCTGATCGGCATTGCGTCGACTCGGGCCAAATCGGCACTATGCCAGAATCGAATCGAGTCGGCCGCGCCAGGATGCACAACAGCGCGCCAGCCGAAAGCAATTTCGAATCAGTCGGATCGGAATGAACCCTGTCTTGAGGCCCCCTAGGGCCCAGGGACCTCTCGGGGCTCGCCCAGGGCTTCTTAGGAGCAGGTGGGTGCCAAGTCTGGTCTTGAGACGGGACGAGCGCGAGACATTCCTCAGAACCACAGCATCGAAAGCCATACGACCCACCAGCCCTCTGGACGCAGGTGGCCCAGGGCCCCAAGAGGGCCCCAAAGACACCCGAGACGGTCGCAAGAGGGCCCCAAATACGGTCCCGGAGGCCTCCAAGGCGGCGCTGGAGCGCCCCAAGAAGGCCCCAGGCCGACCCAAAGAGACCCCCGAGACGGCCTACGAAAGCATCAAACAAGCCAGGAGCGCCCCGAGGCAGCCCAGGAGGCCCCCAGGAGACCCCGAAAGGCCAGGCCACCGAGATACCCCAAAAAGAGGCCTCCCCCCTCGGTGGCCGCCCGAGCGCGGGGGCGGAATCCCGCGGCTGCACAACTTCATAGATCCTGGTCAACACGAATATCCGACACAGCAGTAGAAATCTCGCTTGAAAGCATGTGCAGGAGCAGCAAAACAGTAAGGACAAAAGGGTATCCCGGCGCAGTCTTCGATGAAGGCATGAGTAGAAAGCACGTCAGCCATGCACTAGTTGAAATCCGAACGCTGCCAGTCAAGCAAAGGATGCAAGTGCGACAGAGGACGTAGCACGGATCCAGCCACTTGGGGCCGAACGCGCACTGAGCTCCGTGCGCGTGACACATGCCCCTGAAGAAATGATCACGTCTTTGTGGTCATCCTCGCCCAAAAGACCTCCGACATCAAACCCTGTTCGCCCTAAATGCTTAACGTACACATTCAAGTACGCGAAGCCAGTGTCCGTGCGTCCATGAACGACTTTCAGCTCAACCGTGCCAAAAGCAAGCCATCCAGGGGTCCCGACATCACTTTGCGATGCGCTGAAGTGGTACCCTCCAACTTGCTTAGTAACTGCCCACGACCCAGTAACGTTTATCTCTGAGAAGTACATATCCGCGCAGCGTTCACCCACTCGGCGTGCATCGGCTTGCACGCGAAGCAATGCGTCTTCAACGCTCGTTCCACGAGGGATGTTTATCAGAACGTGAACGCCTGGCTTCATCAAATCGAACCGCTCGCCATGAACGTTTTGAAGATGGGGGTCACCGGTGGCAGCCACGCCTGCGCCGGCTCCGGCCGCCATGGGAGCTGCAGGAGGGAACGTCGGATGTGGTGTCGGCCAACCCTGAGGATACGTCGGGCTGGGCGTTGGGCTGGGCGTCGGGAGAGCTGTTGGGAAGGCCGTCGGGTAGGACGTCGGGAAGGGCGTAGGGAAGAGCGTCGGGAAAGCCGTTGGGTAGGCCGTCGGGTAGGGGGTCGGGGAGGACGTCGGGAAGGGCGTAGGGAAAGGCGTAGGGAAAGGCGTCGGGAAGGCCGTTGGGTAGGCCGTCGGGTAGGGGGTCGGGTGGGGCGTCGGGAAGGCCGTAGGGAAAGGCGTCGGGAAGGCCGTCGGGTAGGGAGTCGGGTAAGGGGTCGGATAGGGAGTCGGGAAGGGGGTCGGAGAGAGGGTCGGGTAGGGCGTCGGGAAGGCCGTCGGGTAGGGCGTCGGGTAGGGCGTCGGGTAGGGCGTCGGGAAGGCCGTCGGGTAGGGCGTCGGGTAGGGCGTCGGGAAGGGCGTCGGGGTGGGCGTGTCTGCCGCGGCCGAGGCTGGCGGACATGCTGGCGTCCCGCTCGCCGATACCAGGGTCGCGCTCCCCGCTCGGTACGAATTCAAGTCGGCCGCGGAATAGGAAGCCACGGGCGAGACAGAGGTCGTCGCTCCGTTCATCGCGCTGTTGATATCGGACGAGGACAGCCCCGAGGGCCACAGCTGCACAGAATCCGCCGCCCCCCGCTCCTGCCCAAGGGGGGGACACGGCGTGCGAGACATGCGGATGTCTCCCGCCCCCCCTGGCCCCCTCGCCCAAGGTCCAACATCGCATTTGAGGGAGGGGGGCGGGGAAGGGGAGGCCAGGGGGAGGGGGGCGGCGGGGTACGAGCTCCCCAACGCAACCCCGAAGCCTCAAGAGCCTTCAGAGGCTCACTCGCAGGCCTCCAGAATGTCCAAGATGCCATGCCCGCTGGCTCAAGCTGGGCCCAAACACGCTCAGGAGGCCTCAAGAACATAAAACATGGCCTCAAGACGGCCAAAGAGGCGTCCAAGACTCCCCAGGAGGGCCCCAAAGAAGCAAACATCGCCCCAATCCCAGTGTAAAATGACATGTCTAGCATCGTCGCCGTTCTGGCGCCAACTTCGTCCAAGACGGCCAAAGGGACCCCCAAGAGGGCCCCATGGGGCCCAAGAGGGGCACGACATGCCGAGCCCTCCGCCCCAAGGACCCCCGAGACCGCCGGCGGGCTCCGAAGGAACCTCCCAGAGGGCCCAAAAGGCTTCCAAGAGGCCAACGAGAAGCTTCCAGAGGCCCCAACCGGCCCCCTCAATATAGAGGCCTCCTAGATGGGGTCGGAGTAGATGGGGTCGGAGGATCGCGCCGCCTCGCCGATACATCGGCGATGCATCGGCGAGGCATCGGAGATGCGGCGGCGATGCGCCGGCGATGCATCGTCGACGTCGGCGGTGCATCGGCGACGCCGGCGCGGAGGAAATCAGGCCCCGCATCGAGCCGCATTGGCGATGCATCAGCGATGTGGCGCAATCCTCCGACCCCATCTACTCCGACCCCACCCAGGAGGCCTAGACTCAAAAGACCTCGCCCGTGGATTTCGTTCCTCTTCTGAGGGTCGGCGGAATGGCGTACGCCTCTTGACTAAACCTTCCCAGGCAAGTATTCGTTTTTGGTGTACCGGGCGAAGATCGTGATGTCGTCGTTGAAGTTTGTGTCTGCCTCGACATACAGGTGAATCCATGGCGCGTAAGTCGTCGAGGCAGAACTGGCAGCGGATAGCAGACCAGCCGTGTTGGTGGCAGCCCCATTCACATAGATTGAACCATACCAGTTGCCGCCGTGGTGAATCGTCGACATCGAATGCAGAAAAGAAAAATGTCCTCCTCCCAGTCCACTGCGTGCGTCAAAGATGTACTCCCAATCATAGCCTCCGTCCTTGAAAGGAGCAAACCACATTGATATTGCTCGAATGTTGCTCACGTACGGCAACTGGATGTAGCCCGTTTGGTATGCAGCGACCTGCATGTATTGGCACGAGTCCATATGGGAGGTCAGATTCGTTGTGCCGCTGGCGACAACCGTTGCAGATGAGGCGAGCGCGCCACGCACCCCTAAGGACTGGACCGCGACTGCACTCGGCATCCACAGAACTGCCAATCGCACGGCGATGAGATGTGCCATCGTTAGTGCGTACTGTCGGGTATCGTAAAGAAGGTCCGGTGTTCGAGAAGGGTGCGGGGATCGAAAGACAACCTGTCGACCAACAACTCTCAAGCCAACACGGATATGGCCACCAGCCCCGTGCTTCGTGAGAGTGCCACTGGAGTGACACCTCGACGTGAGGGCCCCATGCACTTTGGGAGTCTTGCTCGCCTCCCTGCCCTGCCCTGCCCTCTCCCCATCCTAGTGCTACCGCGCTGTCGACCGCCCGCTCCAGTCACCTCGTCCTGTCCTGATGACGATCCTTCTCCCCCCCCCCTCCCCCTCCTCCTAGCTCCTCCTCCTCCTTCCCCTCCCCCTCCTCCTCCTCCTCCTCCGCCGCCTCCTCCTCCTCCTCCTTCTCTTCCTCCTCTTCCTCCTCGTCCTCCGCCTCCTCATCGTCCTCGTCCTCGTCCTCCTCCTCC
>CAUYUJ010000629.1:0-111287 GCA_963575745.1 Prorocentrum cordatum
TCCTCCTCCTCGTCCTCCTCCTCCTCGTCCTCCTCCTCCTCCTCCTCCTCCTCCTCCTCCTCCTCCTCCTCCTCCTCCTCCTCCCCCCTCCTTCCTTTTCCTCCTCGTCCTCCTCCTCCTCCTCCTCCTCCTCCTCCTCCTCCTCCTCCTCCTCCTCCTCCTCCTCCTCCTCCGCTGGCCGCGGGTGTGGCGCCCCCGCCAGCTCTCAGGGGGCTGCCCTGAGCAATGGTCCCCGAAGTCCCGCACCTGTACACAATGGCCGGCCTCCCTCTGAAGCCCGGCCTGCGCACGAGTACATACAACAGGGAGAAAAGGGAGAGGAAGGCAGCAGCAGGAGGAGGAGGAAGGAGGAGGGGACAGGCGCGCAAAAAGCGTAGCGGCAGGGGCGGCCCGGCAGGGGCAGGGGAGGGAGGGGGAAGGGAGAGGGGGACGGGGGGCGGCGGCGGTCGTCGGGGTGGTCGCTGTGGTCGTGCTGGAGGTGGTCGTCGTGGTCGTCGTGGTCGCACTGGTGGTGGTCGCGGTGGTCGTATTGGTGGTGGGCGTGGTGGCTAGTAGTTGTGGTGCTGGGGGTCACTCGTGCTGGTGGTGGTCGTGGTGGTCGTGCCGGCGGTCAGTCTTCTGGTGATGCTGGTGCTCGTGGTGGTCGTGCTGGCGGTGGTGATGCTGGTGGTCAGCCTGCTGGTTGTGGTGGTCGTCAGTGGCGACAACGGGGCGCTCACCGACTGAGGGCGCTCAACACCATCTCTGCGTTCCCGGCCTGGAGGCGCCGGCTGAGTTGTCGCCACACGGTTCCCAGGGCGGCCCCGCGTTCCGCCGAGTCCATATCCTGTCCGTATGTCCGAATAAATTCGGCCGCCTCGTCGGAGGGCCGGCCGCCAGTCTCGAAGACCAGGGGGACCAGGTTCCCGTGCTCGGGGGGGTACCTGGCGCGCTTCTCCCGGACCATGGCCGCGGCGGCCACCCCGTCGTTGTTGGAGCAAGCCTGCCTGCGAGGGGCGTAAGTGCTGTGTTCGCAGGTAATGCTCCAATCAACGTAAACGGGCTGCCCAGTGGCAGGGTCGCGGGTTGCGACGTCGAGGCGCGCGAGCTGGAGCCCCCTCCTCCTTCTACCTCCCTCCTCCTCCCTTGGCCTCGTCCTCGTTCCTCCTCCTCCTCCTCCTCCTCCTCCTCCTCCTCCTCCACCTCCTCTTCCTCCCCCTCCTCCTTCTACCTCCCTCCTCCTCCCTTAGCCTCGTCCTCGCCTCCTCCTCCTACCTCCTCCTCTCCTCATCCGCCTCCGCCTCCTCATCCTCCTCCTCCTCCTCCTCCTCCTCCTCCTCGCCTCCTCCCCTCTCCTCCTCCTCCTCCTCCCCCTCCCCCCGCCTCCTCCTCCTCCCCTCCTCCTCCTCCTCCTCCTCCTCCTCCTCCTCCGCTCCTCCTCCTCCTCTCCTCCTCCTCCTCCTCCTCCTCCTGCAGCGGGGCCCTGGAGGTTCCGAGTCCGAGGGGACCTCCAGGGCACTCGGGGGGGCGCGGCGCGGGCCCTTTCCCGCAGCCCCCACGCCGCCGCCCCTCTTGGACCGTTTTGGGCCCGTTTGGGGCACCTTCGGGGCCGTCTTGGGACGACCTTTGGGGCCTCTGGGCCGTCTTGGGCCCGTCTGGGGAAGAAGCGGGCCATGGGAGCCGCCCGGGAGCCGCTTCACTCGAAAAAATACGAGGGAAACGGGCCATTAGACCAGTCCGTCTTGGCTACGCACCCCCCCTGGACCCCCCCTAAGAAAGGCTTCGCCCCCTACTCAACGTCACTCGCTCGTACCTCGCTCTTTCCGTCATCCGCCGTCCCCTGTTGATTCATCACAAGGGTGCCTGGCGTGCTAGATCCTTTCGGATTTGGTTTTGGGTTCCTTTTCCTTCCTAAAAAAACTCCCCCTGGGGCTCTGGCCCAGCCCGCCGGCCACCCAGAAGGGCCCACAAGAGGTGGTCGCAAAGGTTTTTCCTGCTCCCGACGGCTCCAAGATGGCCTAAGATGGTTTCCAAGACGGCCAAGATGGCCCTCAAGTTCGCCCAAGATGGTCCAAGATGGCCTCCCAGACGGCCCAAGAGGGTCCACGATACCTCCAAGTTCGCCCAAGAAGCCTCCAAAACGGCCCAAGACGGCCCAAGAGGCTCCCAAGAGGCCTCCAAGACGGCCCGAGAGGCCTCCAAGAGGCCCTCCAGGAGAGCCCGAGGAGATCAACATCCGTGATTTCCCTATTGTTTTTCACATATTTCGGCATTGCTCTTTTTTGGCATTCCGACGGCTCAAGACGGCCCAAGAGGCCCCCAAGATCGCCCCAAGATCGCCCACAAGGCCTCCAGGATGGCCCTATGACGGCCCAAGAGGCCCCCAAGACGGCCCCAAGAGGGCCCCAAGAGGCCTCCAAGACGGCCAAGATGGCATGCACCCAAGACGGCCCAAGATGGCTTCAAGATGGCCCAAGACGGCCCAAGAGGCCCCCAAGAGGCCTCCAAGACGGCCCAAGAGGCCTCCAAGAGGTCCTCCAGGAGGGCCCGAAGATACCGAAATCAATGATTTTCCCAAGGTTGTTGGTATATGTTGGCATTTGTTTTTTTTTGTTCGGCATTCCGACGGCTCAAAACGACCCAAGAGGCCCCAAGATCGCCCCAAGATCGACCACGAGGCCTCCAAGATGGCCTCATGACAACCCAAGAGGCCCTCAAGACGGCCCCAAGAAGGCCCCAAAACGGCCCAAGAGGCCTCCAAGACGGCCAAGATGGTCTCCAAGACGGCCCTGTAGCGTTGCAACACGGCCCCTCGCGGGTGCCGCCCATCCCTCTGGCCGACGACAACTACACCGAGTGGGGGCTGGCGCTCAACCCTGGGGAGGTCGGCAGCCGTGGCCAGGCGGAGACCCCCTGGCACAGCGCGGCGACGGACGGCATGCTCGAGGCTCGCAGGGGTTTTGCAGAGATCAGGGATCTTGGAAGGTGGCTCACGGTTTGCTCCCTCCCAGGTATGCCAAGCAGACCGAGCTGTAGCATATGATGCACACGGCGGGAGAGACGGTGCTGGCGTTCGGGCTCCTGGCAGCCCGACAACTCGCCCCCTTCCGCATGACGGGCAGCCGCAGCGGCGCGCTGACTCTGCAGATCCCGCGGCAGCTTCTCTCGACATGGCGTGGGCGGGCGAGACCCGCTTGGACGAGCATGTGGAACGCTATCTGACGCGTCGACTGAAAACCGCCCTGAAAGCCGCCTCTGTCAGATCTCGTTGCGGGCAGTGGGGGAGCATCGCCTATCCGTGGTGCGCGGGCCGGCAGCGGCACCCTGCTCGGCGCAGGGCGGTAGACGCGCGCTCCTGTCCATCGTGGCGAGGTCGCGCGCGTCAAACGCAGCAGACTCAGTAGCACTGCGGACGATATCATTGAAGGCAGCGTGGTGTCGTAGCCCGTGGTGAACCTTGAGGTGGTAGAGGCGGACGCCTCTGAGCGCTTGAATCGCGCGGGGCTCGACATCCGTTGAGCCTAAATGCTGTGCGCATCCGCGGTCGGTGGCGACGTGGAACGCCAGATCTGGTGATATTGCCCTCGCGAAGATCGGTGACGAACGCACCGTGAGTTTTGCGCTTGCGACCGTACACCCGCAGTGCGGCGAGGGTGGGGTCACTCACACAGGGCACTGCGAAACAGGAAGCGTGAGCTTAAAGCATACAATCAACCCATATAGTAAGGATGCGTGGTGAGGATGCAAGGGCCTCGGAAAGCCATGTTGACGTTTTTCGAGCGGGGCGCCGCCGAATACCGAAGGAGGCGTCTATGGGTGGCGACCACCTCGGTGGCAAGGATGCACTGAGGCGTCCTGCCTGGCCCGCACCCTCAAGCGTTGCTCGCCAGATGCGCGACGGTGCGCGCATTGCGGCGGCAACGGTGCGCCAGGGCGGCCTGCCTGGCCCGCAACCTCAGCGGCGCTCTCAAGGTGCGCGACGCGCTCCAGGCTGCGACGGCAAGGTTGCACAAGGGCGCCCTGCCTGGCCCGCATCCCCAAGTGGAACCCCCTAGTGTGCCACGCTTTCATTCGCGGGGGGCCGCGGCCCCCTCCGCGAATGAAAACACGGCAAAAAGGGGCGGAAGATGGCCAAAGGTGCCCTGCCCACACAACATCCTCAAGGCCGCACCCATCCGTGAGTGGGAGGGCAAAGCAAACGTGCCCAATGATGAGCAGAAATGCCTTGGGCGCTGCGCGTCCTTGGGGCCGCGGCCCTCGTGCATGGAAGGACGGCAAAACTGGGCCCGAAGACGGCCAATGGTGCCTTGCCCATCGCGCATCGGTTAGGCTTGGCCCCCAGGGGCGTCGCGCCGTGCAACCGAAGGATGCAGCCCGCCCTCAGGGTACCCAAAGGTGCTGGCCACCGAAAGTCGCCAGGGATGGGCCGAAGGCGCAAGGGCTGCAAAGGTAGCCTTCCCATGCGGGCTGACTGTACTCGGTATGAAGAAAGCGACTCCACCCACGTTCTGGCCCTTGAGCCAAAATCGCAACGAGGAGGAGGAGGAGGAGTAGGAGGATGAGGAGGAGAGGAGAAGGATACGGCGGAAGAGATGGACGAGGCGGCACGGGCACAAGCGGGTCAGTCTGAATCGCTCTCTGCCAACCCCAAAGTCATCTTTACCCCTGATATTAGTGCCGCCTGTCTTCGAGACTGTTGAAGGTTTTCGCTGGATGTCCTGGCTGCTTTACGGCGCGCTCCAAAAACACTACAGTGACTCAGGGCTGCCAGCCTCGGGGGGGAAGGATAAGTTCTACCGAAGGCGCGCTCCTAAGGAGAACCTGCAAACTTGGCGACTGACAGAACTCCTGATCAACAACTAATGGTAAACGCTACAAGACGGTCCTGCACTCAACATCATCGTTGAAACCTCGGCTGCAGGGTCTTCCCGTTGTTGGCCAACGCAGCCTTGATGCGATTGGTGCCCATGGAAGCGTAGTATCTCTCCGTCACAGTCACAGCCCCTTTAGGGCTATGACGGCTGTAATTGGTCGACGAGATTGCGTCGTTTTGGAACAAGTTGTGGAACCACAAGAGAAACTCCTTGAATTCAACCCGGCCGCTACCGTCAGCATCCACCTCCTGCCAGAGCCGCCTCACACGTCCCTCCCCGACCTCGGCTCTCGCCCCAGAGAAGCCCTCCATGGATCGAGAGGTCAAATCCTGCACGACTCTGGCGAACTGGGTGTAGCTGAGCGAGCCCTCGGAGTCGGCGTCGTAACGCTGGAACTCGGTCCAGACTTCCTCAGCGTACTTCAGTGAGATGCCATGCGAGCGGGCGACCTGCCGGATGACCCTGTCCGCCTCTGACAGATTAACGTTCTCGTTGAACAGCATGGTCAGAGATCTCCTGTGCTCCACCTGCCGGGGCCTAACTCCCAACAATGCGAGCGGCGCCAACACTCTCACACGCCGGTTGGGGCCCCAAGTGTTGTGAAAGATTACCTTCCAGTAGCGAGACTGCTCGATTGGGAACGAGATTGCATGCATCGACTGCGTTGCCCGAAATTCGGGCCCGCCCTGGATGAACGATCTGCAGACGGTGACCCAAGCTCCGCCGCCCACGTCGAAGATCCGCGGGTGTATACAAGCTGCTGTTCCGCGCTGAATCCTCTCTGGCTGTGCTGGCTCCGCCAGCGTCATCGCTGCAGTCATCGCTGCTTTCAGCTGGTGGGCGCTGGTGTCCTCGCTGCAGTCTGCGTTCGTGCCCCCCAGGCTGCTGATGCGCATCAGGGTCACGTCCTTCGGGTCGTTCTGGGTGCCTGAGATGCGCATCTGCAGCCCGACCACGCCGACCTCGTGGCCCGCGTCCACGATGAGCCACTGCTCGGCGGGCCCCTTGCTCTCCCACATGAAGCCCCTCCTCCTGCTGCTCAGCAGGTTGGCCGCCGCGTGCCGGTCCCCGTCGACCTCGGAGCTGCAGGCCACCAGCCGCAGGGGCAGCGAGGTGCCAGCGGGCGGGCCCTCGGCGGGGATCTCCGGCGACCCCTCGTCGCTCTTGTCGCTGCAGGAATCGTCCCGGGTCTCCTTGGACAACGACCTGCGGGTGCCCTCGTGGCGGCCCCTCACCGAGCGTGGGACCAGCAGCGACGGCGCGCGGCGCACTGCCTCCTGCTGCTTCTGCTTGCGCCGCGGCGCGCAAATCTCTGGGCACTCAACTACCTCCTGCGTCATGCGCGATTTGAGTCTCGAGCGGACGCTGGACAGCCTGGACTTCGTCGAGCCCGACTCGGGCGCCGTCCCGTGCCCAGCGTCTGCAGCGACGATCCGCACACGGTGCGCCGAGGCTGCCTCCAGTCCGCTCCCCTCAGCCTCCGCGGTCGCCACCGCCGAGTCGGCCAGCGCCCAGCATCGGCCAGACGACCGCGGTGAAGATGGCCCTTCGAGCAGCTCCTCGTCCTGCTCGCCCGCGTGATGCGCGCCAGCCGCATGGCCGGAGGAGGACTTGGAGCAAGCGCCGGCCAAAATCCGCACCGCCCTGCTGACGCCATCCGAGACATGCAGCTTGTCCTTCCGCTCCTTGGCCTTCAACTTCGCCGCGGCCTCTCTGGGCAGCAATTTCCAGACGTCGTCTGGATCCCCCTGGTCGCTGCGGGACCCCGCAGGCAACCCAGTACGCGAAGAGCCGCCAGCGGCCTCGCCGCGTTCTTGCCCAGGACCGTCCTCGAGGGCGGCCGCCTCCACCGTCGGAGCAGGGCCTCGCGAGGACACATGCCGAGCCGACGCTGGCCGCCGCGCTGCTGCCGTGGGGCGGCGCGCGGCCGCCGCTGGCCGTGCCGACTCTGCCGCGCGCGCTTCGCGCAGCAATGTGCGCACGGCGCTCCCCAGGGCCTCCTCTTGCCGGGGGCCAGGCGGGTGCCTCGGCCCTGCCATACCGGTGCGCCCCGGGCCGACGGCTGCGGTCGCACATGGCATCGATAGGCGGGAGCGTCACTTTGGTCCCGATCGCGCGCATGTTTCAACGCGGAGTGCCACTGTTTCCCGTGTGCACGCGCGCGCGTTGAGTACGAAACACGCGGCAATACTTTGTCACACATGACACGCAACAGCATATGGACATGGCAGCAAGCGCACGCATGTGCGAACACGATTGTTGGGGACGCGCGTACATCCATAATCTGCACCCTGCGTTCCGCCTCATTGCCTAAGCGTATCTCGAGTACCCACGTCGGGCCAAGCTGAGAACCACTTGAGCGTTGGGCTTGGAATCCCACCAGCCCTCTGGGCGTAGGTGGTTTAGGGAGTTTCATCTTCCCCTTCGGGGAGGGGTTTACCACTGTTCCATATGAATATACACCCCCTCCCCTAGGCGACTGGGAGCCAACCAGGAACAATGTGGGCACCCCCCCACCATCCCTGGTAACAAAAGCAATGCAACACACACTCTGCCTCCAAATTCGGAGCATGCGCAGCGAACCCGATGCGGACTCCCCCCACCATCCCTGTCAAAAGCAATACAGAGTACACTTGGCGGCGGCGGCGGCTGCGGCGGCTGCGGCGGGGGCAGCGGCTGCGGCGGCTGCGGCGGTGGCGGCGGCGGTGGCGGCGGCGGCGGCGGGAACGGCGGCGGCGGCGGCGGCGCGGCGGTGCGGCGGCGGCGGCCGCAGCGGTGGCGGCAGCGGCTGCGGCGCAGCGGCTGCGGCGGCGGCGATTCGGCAGCGGGGGCGGCGGCGGCGGCGGCGGCGGGCGGCGCGGCGGCGGCGGCGGCGGACAGCGGCGGCAGCGGCGGAGCGGCGGCGACGGCGGCGGGCGGCGGCGGCGGCGGATTCGCCCCCAGTAGCTGCCCATCCAAAGACGACTGCTGAAAATGCTGCGGCTCGGGCCGCGCTCGGGTGCTACGTATGTGTTGGGAGGGCGGGTGGGAGTGAGCGAGACCCCCTGGACGGGGGGGTCCGCGACGCGTTGGAGCGTCCAAAACGGCCTCGGCGAGGAAGCCCAAAGCATAGATTTTACTAGAAAGTTTTGGCCCCATTTTGGCCTCCTGAAAAGGGGGGGGCTAATTGAGCCCCCCCCTCCTGTGATCGATCTCCTCCGAGATGGCCCCAAGAGCCGCCCAGGAGGCCCCAAGAGGCCCCGAGATGGCCCCAAGGTGGCCCAATGTTGCCCCAAGAAGCCCCCAAGAGGCCCCCAGGATGCCCCCAAAAGGCTCCCAAGAGACCCACAAGGCCCCAAGAGACCCCCCAGAGGCACCCACGACGCACCAAGAGGCCTCGGCGATAATGACTTTACCAAGGTTTTGGCCACATTTGGGCCTCCTGGAGGGGGGGGGGGAAGCACTGTTTCACATGGCTCCACGAACGCCTGGGGGGGCCCAACATGACCTCCAAGATGGCTCAGGATATCCCACGATGCCTCGACCCCGCCCCCGCAGTACGGCGCTAGCGAAAGCGCGGCCTGCTTTAAGGCCGCGGGACGTGCCGGCCGCGAAGCGGTTGAAGCGGGCCCTCAGGAGAAGATGGCGATGATGGCGGCAGCGGTGCAGCCCCCCCCATTTTGCTGCTGCGCTGGCCGCGCGCTCCTCCCGCCGGCGTTGACACGCCGGGCGGGTCCCTCCTTCCGCCACGCGAAGCGGGCCTCGCCGCCGGTGCCGTTGGACACCGAGGCAAAGCCCAGGGTGGGTGGGCAAAAGAGGGCCCCTTTGGGCCCTGGGAGGGCTTTGAGCCCCGAAGGCTTGAGCGGGAGAGAGGGAGAGAGAAGGGCAAGCAGAGGCAGGGGCAGGGAGAGGAGAAACCCAAGCCGACCGGGGAGGGCGGGGTCCAACCGTTTAGGACAAACAACTAAGACCCCGCCCCCACAGTACGGCGCTAGCGAAAGCGCGGCCTGCTTTAAGGCCGCGGGACGCGCCAGCCGCGAAGCGGTTGAAGCGGGCCCTCAGGAGAAGATGACGATGATGGCGGCAGCGGTGCAGCCCCCCCCATTTTGCTGCTGCGCTGGCCGCGCGCTCCTCCCGCCGGCGTTGACACGCCGGGCGGGCCCCTCCTTCCGCCACGCGAAGCGGGCCTCGCCGCCTTTGTTCTATAATACTGGTGCTGCTGCCAGTGCCCCTGCACACTGGCCGCCTGGCGGATTCTACGCGCCGGCGTGCTGTGTGGGCGCCCTGATGGGCGTCGCCAAAACTGGGTGCCAGGCGCTGTGTTGCCGGCACCGTCTAGGCACTGAGTCACGCATCGCCTGGCGTGTGCGCCGGCGTGCGTGCGGGGCCCGGCTGGCCCTCCTGTCTGCCGACTGCCGCCAGGCAACTGATGCCGGCGTGCGCGGCCTCCGTGAGGCTAGGCCTTGGGCTCGCGCCGGTGCCTTGATTGCCGGCGGAGCCCGACCTCGGGCTGAGGCCCGAGGGTGTCGTCGCTGGCGCTCGGCACGGGCCGGTACTCGGCACCCCCGTCCGCGCCGCGGCCTCCAGATCTCCCGGCTCCCCGCCTCCACAGGTGCCCAAGGTGCACGGGGCGGGCAGGGTCCGGCCCCTGACAGGGGTTCCCCGGGCCGGCGCTGGGGTGCGGGCCCGTGCCTGCGCATGAATTCAAGCGCTGCGGCCGCACTGGGCCGCCAGATTGCCAGCTACTGTATCACAGCTGGCGTCAGTATGCCCGGCACGACCAGGCTTGGTATGGAGAGCCAGCGTGCCAGGCGGGTTCCAGCATGGTCCTCGTCCAGGGCTGCAAGGGGGCCCACAGTATCCCAGGCACTAGTGGGGCCCTGACGGACGAGCCTATGCGCATGCTTCTGCCGTGAGGTATTAGCCAGTGCTGAAGGCACAGGCGGGTGTACTCTGCGAGCGCGCGGCTACTCGCCGGCGGGGCAGGTGGCTGGTGGCTGCACCCAAGCACGCACGGCGGGAAGCCGGCGGCTTGGGTTGGGCGCACGCCAGGTGCGTAAGCACCGGCGGCGCCCGCTGCGGCCCCTCATGGGCTCTCGCGCCTGGCGCTCTCGGCGCCGGCGGCAGCTCTGCTGGGGGCGCTGTCCTTCGCCGGGTTGGTCAACGAGGAGGCGTCCCTGGCCATCTTGCCGGAGACGCCCTTCATCGGCTCGTGCGACTCCCACAGGTAGCCGTGGAACGCGTCCGACTGCCAGCGCCCGGATCGGCGCACTCGGGAGAGGTCCTCGGTCACGCGGTACATTGCAGTCGCCCCGCCGATCCTCAGGGAACGGCTGCCGATCTCCTCTCTGGAGAGGCCGGCGGCCAGCCCCGCGACCGTCAGGAAGTGCTGCACCTCTGCCCTGCGGATCGGTGTACCTGACGCCCAGCGGAAAAGGGGCAGCCGTTCCTCGGTGCCCTTTATCCGCTGAGGATGGTGAGCCTGGAGCCGCTCCATCGCCGCGATCGGGCAGAGAGACGTGCCGGCGCGGTAGTGGTTCCTCACCGTCCCGACATTGAGCTGGTCCGTCTTGCTGCCCTTGGTGTAGATCACCATCTCGTCGGCGTCCTGGAAGCTGGCCACTCGCTTCCCCTCCTTCTTGGGCTCCACGTCCTCCCCGTGCAGCACGCGCTCGAAGGACCACGAGCGCCCGTCCTGGAGGAGGTACTCTGAGGCCCTCAGGAGGAAGGAAAACGCTGTCACAATAGCCGCCCAGATGACCACTGCATCCTCCTCGGGGAGCTTGGCCTCCTGCTGGAGAAAGCCGCGGAGCCATTCGAGCATGGCTGGCGTGACGGGCTTCTTCCGCTTGGTCTCGGGCCCCTGCCGGCGTTTCAGCCCTGCCAGCGTGCTCCAGAGGCGGCCTCTGTGGAGCAGGGGGTCCGAGTAGCCGGCCACCAGGTGGGCGTAGCGCACCGCGAAGAGCTTCTGCTTGATGGTCCCCTCGGTCCTCCCGACGACCCGCGCTAGGAGGACGGCGAAGTTGATGAGCGCCTCCTCGTCGGCCAGGCGCTCCTCGCGATCACGTCCTGGGAGCCAAGGGCTAAGCCCTTGCGCCTGGCGCACGGCCACCCAGAGCCGCCATCCTCCCTCGTAACCTGCCCTCGTGCCTTCGCTGAGTTTCTGCAGCATGGCCTCCATCTTCTGCTGCGCGAACCAGCCGGCGTAGTTGGCTCCGCCAGGCTCAGCGCGGCCGGCGGGGGCGAGCTCCTTCCCGGGGTAGTTGGTCTTCCGAGCTACGCCCAACGCTTGCGGCCTCACCAAGTTGGTTGCTGGCATCTCTTTGGCACGCCGAGGGCTCTTTTTGCGAGGGCTCTTCGAGCGAGTTACACCTTTGTCTAGCTTGACCCTCTCGGCGGCTGGGGCCTCGCGGGGTCCGATGAGCGTGTCCTCGTCGATCATCTTGAAGCGGACTGCCTGGGCACGCCGGCGGTTCTTGTGCATCTCGTCGGTGAGCGCTCCTCCGGCCCTTGCCTCGTCCTCTGCTGCCAGCGCCAGGGCGGGCTGATCTGGTGCCTGTGCCCAGGCGCGGAACCAGCGCTTGGTGGCCTCCCACGCAGCCTGCTCCTCTGGATCATGGCATACCCCGGCGCGCTGCGTGCTGGTGTTGTCGAGCGCCTCTGTCACCGCGGTCAGCACTGCCTCCGCGGTCCTCGGCGGGAGCGCCCTGGCTGCGCCCTTCAGGAGTTCGTCCTCGGTGGAGCCCTGGGCTCGCAGGTGGGTCCACTCGTCGTTGGTCCCTCCCTGCACTCGCCAAACCTCTTGGGGTGTCAGGGCGCGGACCGTGCCCCCGCCCCCTCCGGTGACGCGGAGGAGCGTCGCCCCAGGTCCTTGGAGCTCCGCCCCCGGCCAGCGGATGGTGCCCACCGGCCCCTCCTCGCTGTAGATCAGGTGCTACGCTCCATCCTTCTTGAGGTGCCCGACCGGCTTGAGGAGGAGGGGGTCGCTGGTGGATTGGATGCGGGGATCCCATGACACTTCGCCCTGTTGGTCGAGCCACAGGTGGTCTTTTCCCTTGTCCAGGAGAGGCTTGACGCTGGCAGCTCGGGAGCAGGCCGGCGGCATGTTAATGCACGCCAGGCCCGCTCCCGCTTTCCGACGTCTGCCCACGAGCACCCGCCTGGTCCGCGTCGTGGCGTCCCCGTGGTGCGTGCAGACCACCTCGAACTTCGAGACCATGTAGCCCAGCTGCTTGAATGCCTTCTCGAACCTGGCTGTGTCTACCCCGGTCGGGGCGTCCACGACCACCACTTCAGGGCTCTCCTGAGTTGCTGCAACGAGGAAAGCCTCCATCTCTCGGCCCTTGGGGTCCAGGGACAGCGACGCCATGAGCCATCCCGCCTCCTGGTTCTCCTCGGGCTCCGATCCCCCGAGGCGCTTGAAGGCCTTCGTGTACGGGTTGATGAGACCCCCCACTTCTCGGCCCAACTTCCCGCGGAGCGGGAGAGCCCTCGGCAGCCCATGTCCTCGCTGAAGTGCTCGATGTCGAAGGGCAGCCTCGGCCACGGGGCCCGTCTCCCCAGGGAGTCTGAGAAGGCGCTCCTTGGCGTCCTCCAGTATCTGGCCCCAGGCTGCGGGAGGCTCTAGGCGCTTCCATCCTGAAGTGGCCAGCGTGTCGTGGACCTTCTTGACCTCTTCGCGGGTAAGCCAGTCGGCCACCTCATTGTGGTAGGTCCTCACGAAGAACGAGACGATGCGGCACCCGTGCATGGCTTCGATCCTTTCCACCAGACGGATCAGGTGGCGGGCAAGGGCGTTCTTGGGGCTTCTCTTGGTGAGCCAGGCCTTCACATTCTGATTGTCCGTGACGTAAAACACCAACTCGCCTTCCCACTTCGAGCCCTGCTTCGTGGCCAACGCGACCACCGCCAACAGCTCGACCACCGCTATGATCAAGTCCTCCTCGCTGCTCTCGCCTCCGACCGCGTGACTCAGGGCCTCGAGCAGTGGTCCGGCGTCCGCGGCCATGTACTCCGGAGTCGGCGCGGCATCCCCTGCAGTTGCGCTCCCCCAGTCGATGGCACCGATCGAGGAGGTGGTAGCATCTCCGCCTGTCCACCGCGTGGTACGTGCTGTTCCCGGCAATGCGAGGCGCTCGCGCACCGACAGAGCCTGCGTGAAGCTGGCCTGGAAGGTCGTGCTCCAGGCCTCAGGGACGTCGAAGAGCATCCTCAGAAACCCCACCGACGCGTCCCACTCCTCCCAGGCGAGCTCGACTTCCTCAGGCGTACCTTTCGGCTCTGCCCAGCTCGTCCCGCTGCTCAGGAGCCGGTCCAGGGCGGGGAGCTCGGGGCGGAGGGCTGGCTGTGCTGACGCCCAGAACTGGGCACAGCCTCGCAGCTCTTGGGCGACCTTCAGTGGGACCCGCCTGGATCCTCTGAGCTCCGGGAGGGCGAGCAGGTACTGAGCCTTGATGCATTTGGGTTGATTCTGGGAGCCTAACCACCTTCGTGTCGAAGTTCATGTGGAGGCCCCAGATCAGCTGCTCTGCCGCGAACTCCCCCTCGACGTCCAGTTTCTTTTCGTTAACTGCGTCCGGGCCCCAGACTCGCTTCATGGCCCCGTCGAGCTCCTCGGCCGAGAGCCAGGGTCGGAGGCCCACCAGCGGCTCGAGGACAACCCCGTCGTCCATGAACCACTTGGAGGCGTACCTGACGGTATCGTTGATCCTGGGCGCCGGCGGCTTCCTCCTCTCGTGCTCGCTCTTGGCCGCCCAGGCGAACGCCATGTACTCGCCCGGGCTGCCGGCCCAGCCGAAGACCAGCACGCCGTGGATCAGGATAACTCGCCCTGGCACTCCGACCTCCTTGCCCGGGAGCGTCGTTCCGAACTCTGGCACGGCCGCTGGCTCCAGGTGGTGCCACTTGAAGGCCCTGGCCACGTCGCGCTTCGCCACCACCTGCTGGACGCCCGGCTGCCTCGCCTCCCACCAGAGGCTGAGCCTCGCAAGCCCCCTGTGGACGGGCTGCTTCGCTGGCGGGTGCTGCTCCTTCGGGGAGAAGGCGTTGGCCGCCCGCATGTCGTGGATCGGCCGGCCCTCTTTCGAGATGGTCCGATCCGGCAACATCTTGGGGGCCCTCCCGCTGGGCGACTCGACCAGCGCCGAGGCGGCGAGCACGTCCTCGACCTCGTCCGAGGCCCAGAGGACAACGCCGTAGCGGCTGTCCTTCCAGGCCTTCTCGAACATCTCCAGCGCGTGGTCCACCGCCGAGGAGTGCGACTTGGCCTGCGTGCGCGTCCGCTCCTCCGTGCGCCGCGCGGGTACCCCCCCGGTGGCCATTGCCCGGAGGTAGGCGGCGTGGTGCGGGTCCAAGGACTTCTGCACGTCTTCCTGGAGTACGCCGCCCAGCGGGTTCCCATGGACCTCCTCCCGCGCGTGCTTCAGCAACTCGGCAGCCCTCTCGATGCTGCCGGCGAGACGTAGGAGTGAGTTGCCCCGCTTCACGACCTCTGGCACCTTCTCGGGCTGGAAGGTGGGGTGGTCCGCGCACCACTTGACGTAGGCACGCGCCTCCTCCTGCGCCTTCCCACCGCTTGGTGCCGCCGGCGCCTCCCCCAAAGGGGGTCACCCACAGCGGCCTCCCCGCGGAGGGGGCGGCCAAGGGGGCGGCATCATCGGCGGCATGCCCGGCGGCCTGCAGATTTGCCCTGGGAGGAGTGGGCGCCACCCCGGAGGCCTCACCAGGGGCCTGACTGCGTGATCCGGGGGCACGAGCGGCCTTGCTGGATCATCTTGGCGGGGTCTGGGCTGCGATGGCTCTCCCTTGGAGGTGGCGCGCAGCTGGGCGCCCAGCGATCTCGGCTTGGGCCTGAGTGTGAGCTTCTCTCCGGACGTCCCTGCGCTGCCGGCGTCTGTCCTCCCAGTAGGGGGGTCTCCGCTGGAGGTTGTCGACCTGCCTGCGGCCCGCCTGGCTGCTTCCACGACTGTCATTGCCGAGCGGCTTCGCCTCGTTGGCGCGGCCTTCTGGGGGATCGTGGCGGGGAGTCTGCTCCTCTGATGCTGGGCTGGGTCTGAAGGGGTTTCCAGTACCTCGGGCGGCGGAGGTGCGCTCGGCGGTGGCTCTGCGCCTGCAGCGGGGGCGGGGCCTCCGCTGCCGCTGGCCCCAGGAGAGCTCTGGAAAGTCTCCTCCCTGCTCCGCCTGGCCGCCTCTGCTTGCCCGGGCCAGAGGCTCAAAGGATCTGGGTCCTCTGGGAGGGGGGGGTCTAGTCCCTCCTCGGTCCTCGCGTACGGCTTCTCCACCACCTCGTCTTCCGAGCTCTCGGCGGAGTCCGCGTCGTCGCTCGGGGGTTCCTCCTCCGCCTTCTCATACACGATTCTCTGGCGCTTCTTCGCGGGGGTGTCGTCCAGCTCCCCTGCTTTCACCATTTTGCGGGTCAGCCTCTCGAGGATGTCAACGTACTCGCTCGCGATCTCGCCTTGCTCTTCGTAGGGGGTGCCGGTCCAGCTCCGCGGTAGATCCTCGAACATGGAGCTGATGCCCTCGATCAGGAGCTCCCGTGCTTTCCTCCTCCGATCAGGTCCTGTGGGATCGTCAGCTGGAACCCCGAGCAGGTTATTCAGGATGCACTCCGCTTCGTGGCACTTGTTCTCCCCATCCAGGATGGCCGAGGGCAGCGGGGTCTCGTCCTCCCAGGCTGGATCGAGAGGGGTGGCCACGCTCTGCCCGCTGGGGGGTTCCGAGCTGGCCCGGCGGGGATGCCCGGCTTGCGCCTGCTCTGCCTCGCGCTTGCCGGCATCCCTCGCACGACGGGCCCGGCGGCGCTCCCCAGCCTCTGCCAGCTGTATCTGCAGCTCCTTGATGCGCTTCTCCTCCTCTTCCTCCAGGACACCTACCTCGGCGGCTCTGGCAGCTTCGAGCTTCCTCCTTATGCTCTCCAGCTTGATGCTGTCGGCTGAGCTGCCGCCGCTGCTGGACCCTCCAGCGGGCGCCTCGCGGCTTTGTCTCTGGAGGGCCTGGGCGGCAGCCTGCTGGAAGCGCTTCCCTCCTGAGTGCGGTGGGGGGGCCCGCCTGTTCCAGACAACGCCAAGCTCTGGGCTGCCAAAGCCCTGGGAGCTGGCAGGGTCGGCGATCCTCAGCGTGACACTGCGGTGGGAAGCGGGAGTGGCCTCGCTGCGGTGCCGCGGCGCTTCCTCACGCTCCTCGTCCGCAGCCCTCTTGATCCAGCGTGGCGCCCAGGCTGCCCAATTCCCGATGTCTTCTTTCCCGATCCACAGGATAAGGCGTTCCCCGGGTTCGACACGATCGTCGTCTTCCAAGGGCGGTCCCTCGGCTCCTGCGGTGTCCCCCTCGTCGGTGTAGACGAACAGGCGAAGCTCCTCGGGGCTAAGAACGTCGTCGCGCAGCCACCTGCAGGTCATGAGGACGCTCTGGAGCTCGTGCGCGTACATGGGGGCCCCAGGGATTGGTATCCATCGGTCCCCCCGCTGTGGGAGAAGCACCTTGACTGGCTCATCGGCTTGCTGCTCGGCTTGCCTGGACTCCTTGACCCTCCTGGGCGGCTCCTTCTCTTCCTCTTCCTCCTCTCCTTCTCTCCCCCAGGTTCGTTGTCTCCACCATCTCCTCCAGGGCCCGGTGGTGGCGCTCCTCGGTCGGGGTCCCTCTTCCTCGCCTTGTTGCGCTTCCACCCTCCCCTCTTCTTGCCTCTGTTCGCGCACTGCCATCCTTTGAGCCCTGCTGGATGGTCTTCCTCCGCCTCCTTCTCCGTGACTGGCACGTCCTGGAAGCGAGAAGGAGGGGGGGGGGTTCCGCCAGGTGAACCCTGTCACCGGCTCCCGCCGCCATCTTGTCTCCGGCCCTCGTCGTGACGATGGGCTCGAGCTTCTTCAGGAGCTTCGCAGGGGGGGTCCCCGCCCCCGCAGCCTTGACGACCTCGGCCCAGGCAGCGCACAGCCTCGTCGGGTACTGGCCGGCGTAGCGGGTGCGTCGTAGTCCACGCTGACCGACCTGGAAGCCGAGGGTGCTCAACTCCTCCCGCAGGGCCTTGGCCAGCGGGGGGGCTCCGCTGGGGATGCGCCCGCCACCGTGCAGGTGTGGGGGCGACCGGTGTGAGATCTTGGCCACGAAGTTGTCGGCTCGATCGCGCCCGTAGTACAAGGCCACGGCGCCCTCCGGGAGGTCCTCGAAGGCCTTCCCGGTGCGTGGTTCGACCCGGTTCCAATGGAAGTTCACGGGCCCCAGCTTGCCGACGAGATCGTTCAGCGGGCGCAGCAGCTCGGGTCCGAGCTGTGGGGTTTCCAGGGTCTTGGTATCTGCGGCGAGACCCTGGGCCTGCACTCCTGCCAGGGCCAATCGATTGGTCAGGCTCAGGATGTCTCTCTGCTCGGACTGGCTGAGCGAGAGCCTGGAGGAGTTGTAGTGGTCGATCTGGGTCTGGGTCAGGTCGTAGGGGAGAGGCCCCTCCAGGGCGACGCGTTCGTGCTGGTTGGTGCAGCGCCTCGCCAGAGAGAGCGCCCAGGGGTAGAGGCCCTTCGAGACCATCCAGAACGTCAGCTTGCGGTGCCGTTTCGCAGGCTCCTCTGGGGGCCCCAGCCCCCACTCGCACATGGCGACGGAGATAATCCGTGCTCCTGTGCGCTTCTGCAGCTGCTTGATCCTGGCCCTGTCCCAGATCTTCGGGTAGCGTCCGTCGCTGGCCGTGTTCTCGAGCATCCACTCCCGACCGTTGGCGTCGAGGCGCTCGCAGAGGTCGGCGGCGAAATCGGTCATGATGTTGCTGTCGATCTCCGCCTGGACCGTCCCGTCGCCGTCCGGGTGCTCGAACGTGCGGGTCCCGCCGTTCTTGAGGCACCAAGCCGAGTGGGTCGTGCATGGGGGGGCCAACTGGTAGACGTTCGCCTCGTCGGGGCCCGGCGCTGCCCCAGCGTCGAGGAGGAGCCTCTCCCGCACCTGGGGATCGAGGATGTCGTGCTCCTCCTGGGGCCCGGTCTGGGCCAGGGGATCCTGGAAGTACTCGACGGACGGGGCCGTCTGGAGTCCAGCTTCTCGCATCGCCTTGGTCCAGTTCCCTGTTCCTGCGAAGATCTCGCGGGTGCGGATGCCCCACGCGAAGGCGGGTCTGCGCAGGAGGGGCGCGAGGCCGGAGAAGTCCTCCTCCTCGAGCTCCTGGTTCCCGACGGCGCCCTCACGCGTTGGGAGCTGAGCCTGTTGCATACGTTTGCAGCGCATGCAGGGCGGGGGCCGGCTAGGTATCACGGGCCCCGCGACCTCCTCTGACTCCAGGTACATCTCCCAGCCGACTGTGAGCAGCTCGCGGACGGGCTTCCCAGCTAGTGTCCAGGTCTTGAGGATCTCCCCAAACGCCCGGCCTCGCTTGTTGGGACTCTGGCCGCCGATGACCGGCGGCCTGAGCACCCGCATATGGCCTCGGTGAATCATGACGTGGACCTCCCTCTCGCTGGTCTGCGTCGGCAAGACGGAGTCGATCTCGAGCTGGTTCCAGTGGTTGATCCTCCAGACCCGGACGGTGGTCGTGTTGAGGGCACTCAGGGGGAAGACCGAGCTGCACCTGAAGTCCTTGTCGTGGTGCGGGTGCTGGACATCGTGGCAGTGCATCCGGAGCTCGGCTTCACGTGGCGAGACGAAAGGAGGGGCGTCCCCCAATGCGGCGGAGGCGGTGGTGGCTCCATCCCACAACTCGCGGCGGAGCTGAGCAGCCAGGGCCTTCACGGCCGGCGCATCAGGCTCCTTATCTTCCCAGAGCAGGGCGGCCGCGATGTGGAGCACCAGACACTGCCTGAGCTCTGCGTCACCTTCCTTGAGGCCGAGCCGGGTTCGCATCTCCTCGTCGGGTTGAAGCTCGTCCTGGAAGTCGAGATAGTCCCATTCTTGGTCTTGCACCGTGAGCTTCCCGCGGCCTGCCCCAGCCTCCTCCTCCCAGGTGGCCCCTCCAATGCTGAGGTCCTGTGTGCTGCTCCTCCCCGCCTTTGATCCCAGCTTGTCGAGGGCCCGACCGGCTTCCTCGGCGAGGGTTGGCCCCCCGTCACGAGTCGCCTCCAGCAGTATCTCCTCCAAGCTCAGGGAGATGCCTTCTGAGCTGGCGCGTGCGAGCCTGGCCAGGGCGTGTGAATGCAGGTAGTCGCTGATGTCGCCCAGCGTCGCGATGGTCCCGCTCTCCAGGATCTTCTCGATGATGTTCCATCTTTCGAGAGCAGCTGGATGTGTCGTCTCACCAGTCCCTTCCACCGCGGGCGCGTTGGCGTGGGCGTCCAGCAGCCAGTCCTCCTCGGGGCCCTGGACGGCCTGCCTGAGCTCCTCCTCGAGGGCGGTGGTCTGGATCTCGTCGAAGGCGGCCGGGGGGGACCAGACAGCCGGCGAGCCTCCCGCTCGGCTGCCTCCCGAAGAGGCCCCGGGGCCTTCTCCGGCGCTTCCCCCAGCCCTTTTGCTGTCCGCCTCGGCCTTGGCCTGGGCCCTGAGCTGAGCCACCCTCCCGTCGACCGAGGCGGGGTCGACCTTAGCGCCAGACTTCAGGCCGCCGCGCCTGATGAGCTGCGCCTGCACGGTCCAGTCCAAGCTGCCAAGCCCCTTGATGGCCTCGTGGGAGTGGGCGCAGGTCCCTGCCGCCTTGGGGCAGCCGGCCCATGTGCAGGCGTCCCAGCAGATGACCTTCCCGTTCTTGTCACGGGGGGCGTGCTTGACCGAGCGCCCGATCTCGCTGGATGTCAGCGCCTTCCCTGCTGGGTACGCCCGGGCTGCGGGCCGCTTCTTGGCAGCAGCCTTCTTGACGGCGGCCCCTGCCTTTCCTGTGCCTGGACCAGCTCCGGCGGGTGCCTCCTGATCTGCTGGGGCGTGGTCGTCAGCCTTCCCAGCCTTGGGGGTCCTCGAGGGGCCGGCGTGGAGGTTCTGGTGGAGGAACCTCTGCAGCCGCCGGGCCTGGCGAGGGACGCACACCACCTGGTAGCACCCATCCGGCGCGTCGAGGTCGCACACGTTCGGAGAGGTCAGCCACGCACTCCCAGACGGCCCCGTGGGAGCGAGGGCGATGGTCTTGATGTCCTCCCGGCGCGGGTTAGTGAGCCCCAGGATGCGGCACACCTCCCTCCGCTTCTCCCGAAGCTGCTCGCACCAGGTTGCAGCAAGCTCTTCCCAGAGGCTGTACACATAATCAGCTGGAAAAGCCACGTCGTCCTCCTCGCAGGCGAGGCGCAGGGTCTCCAGGGCTCGGCGTCGCTCGGGCTCGTGCATCCGCCCGTAGACTAGCCCGAAGACGGTGATGGCGTTCTCGGCCTGCCTCACCCACTGAGAGAAGACGACCGGGTGCCGGGGGCGCGGCTCGAGCTTGCACGTGGTGGGCATGGTGTAGGCGTCGAACACCTCTGCTTTGCAATGAGGAGAATCGGCCACGGAGATCGACCACTCGGCCAGATCCTTGTGGTCCCGTCCTCCCCAACAGAAGGCGGCGATGCCGTACGCCATCCTGTTCGTCACCGTCGTCGGCCAGTTCACCGCCTGCATCGCGTGCTTCGCGTGCTCGCAGGCGCGCTTGAGGCCATGGAACAACTCTCGTCCGGTCAGGGTACCGCAGACCTCCACGTCGAGGGTGTCGCAGCCCCGCGCCAGGTGCACGTCAAGCTCCTCGGCACGTCCGATGGCACCGAGGGTGCCCCGCTGCGCCACCTTCTCCTCCTCGCCGGACCTGCGGAGGCTGTCCACCGCCTGCAGCAGCCGCATGTTGTCCAGGTGCTGCTGCTCTTGACCGTTCTGGAGGACTTGTGCGTAGGTGGAGAAAGCGGCTGAGGGCTCGCCCTCTCCGGCTCCTGCGGCGTACCTACGGTCGGGTTGCCCCGGGGTCTTAACCAGTCCTCCGTGTCCGTAGGCGCTGCGGTTGGTGAACATCTGCCCGAGATTCGGTACGAGGCCGGGCATCAAACCTGGCGGAGACAAGCGAGTCGCTCCCGGCACGCGCGCGCCAGGCGGGGTAGCCGGCGGCGGCAATGGCGGAGCGCTCGCGGTGGCGTCCAGCCCAGGGGGGGCTCCAAGTTGGCCAGGCTCTTGGCTGATGTCGGGCTTGCGCTCGGTATCTAGCTTCAAGAGGCCACTAGCGAGGGGTGGGTTCACACCCTCGTCTTTTTCGGCTCGGTCCCGCTCCAACTTTCTTTCCCACCTGTCGATGTGCGCCTGGTACTTGGCCCGCTCCTCGGTCCCGCTGCTGCGCATGAGACGCCGGGTGTACTTGATGAGATGCCCCAAGACCACGGTGACGTCCTCATCGTATCCTGCCGCCGCGCTCTGTAGCGCCGAGGCGTCGTCCGATCCTTCTTCATGAGCAGCAAGGTACAGCCCCAGCATGGCCTCCCCGGCGTTCTCCTCTTCATGGTCTTTCCCCGCAGGACTGCGGGAAGAGCGCCGAGGGACTGAGGAGGCTGGATCACCCTCCTCGCCCAGGCCCCACCCGACGCCGAATGGGGGCTTGGGGGAACTGCTGCGGTCGAGCCTCGCCCAATGCTTCTGGAGCTGCGTGTCCAGCTCGTCGGAGGTGGGCTGCGGTACTCCGGGGGCATCGCCGGAGGTGCCTGCTGGATGTCGGTACACGAGTAAGTCCCCGCGGGCCCGAAGCTGAGCCCACTGAGGGCGGCCGATCCTCTTGGTCTTCCCGCCAACGGGGACCCCGTTCCAAGGACGCAGCTTCTCCCACATGGTGTTGCTCACGACGACGCCATGCACCCCGATCCCCATTTCCTCGGCACCGAGTGGTGGGTGGCACAAGAGCTCCTCAAGGTAGCCGGCGGGGAGCCTTCCCTGGTCGCTGGCGACGGGAGCGTACTCGATCCCCGCGGTCTTGAGGGTGAAGCAGACGTTCTCCCGGCCCTCTGCAGAGTAGTCTTTGCAGCACGGCTCCTCCACGTCTACTACAGTCGTGCTGCCATCTCCGGTGGGCCCTCCTCCTGGACGGGACTTCCCCAAGAAGATGACCCACTGCGGGCCGGCGGCCCAATGCACTCGCACACGCAGTACGAGAGGGTCACCTTGCTCGGTCTCCTCGTCGGGAGCAGGGCTGGCATCCCGCGGGAGGGGCACCCTCGGAGAAGGCGGCGCTTCGAACCTGACACCAACAGGTGGACCTCGTGGCGAAGCTGAGGCCTCCCGTAGGTGTTGCCCAGGGGCTGCCTGTCCGCGATGGCTCTCTGGTCCCCGAGCCCCGTCTGCGGGGGGGGCTGCGTTGACTGGGACGCCCTGCTCGCGCGCCCGTGGGCTGCGACTGCGGACCGTCCGACGCCGCAAGCCCAGACTCGAGAGGAATCCGCGGCCTTGGACGGCTGCGGCTGCCTGCGCTGCTCGGCCTGCCTCTCCACCCAGATGAAGGAGACATAGCGGTACGCCTTCTGCATTGCCAACTGCCTGACGGTAGCAAGTCACCTGCGAACATTTATCACGATACCGAGAGGCTCTGTAGACCTGGGCATGATGTGCGCAGAGATGGGCGAACGAATTCCGCCCGTCACTGGGTGGCGGGAAATCTGACGCTTGTCCGTCCTCGAAGAGCAGGGTGGTCGGCTCGGCTTCCGCGGCGCCCCTGCAACCGTCGGGTGCCAAGGGGCGGGCGCCGCCACGAAGTACGATGCCCACCCGAACAGCTTCACATGGCTTATCCTCGGCCTCCACCTCCGACTCTGACTCCTGATCCAAAACTTCTGCGATACTCCCTACAACGCCTGGCTCCGCAGCGCCTGTCTTGCGACGGCGGCGTCGCCGGCAGCAGAAGGAGCAACCGCAGGAGAGGATGCAGTAAAGGAACACGATAACCTTCCAGATGCCCCTCCCCAGGTCGGCGACGGTCCGCCAGAGCAGGAAGACGCCGCGGCAGGAGGTGAACCTGGCGTGGGGGCCGATGTCCACGATCGCCTCGGAATCCAAGGCAGCGTACTCTTTGCAATGAACCTCTCCAGGCTGATCTCTACAGACCATGTTGCGGCACAGGTGAATTGAACGGCCTTCGAGCGACTCCAGCTTCTGGCGGAGTGCGCGTGAGCTTGCCCCCTTCACGCCCAGGTAGTCTATCCAAAGGCCCCTCCTGTCGATCCGCTTGGGCTCCGAAAGGTCGACCTTCAACCGGGCCACGTGGTCGTCGATCTTGATCAGCACGTCATTAGGTCGCCTCCCAGTCCCACGACCCTTCACCTTCTTACTGTAGTACTCAGTGGTCGTGGCTGGTCCGGTCTCTGGCCCCATCCAGTTGATCTGGGTAAGGGCAGGCGGAGCCGGCGGCAGGTACCTTTCGGCAGCTGCATCGCCAGGCTCTCGCCGGCGGCACTTGGAGCACCGCGCCAGTAGACCAATCAGCCAGAGGGCGGCTGCGCAGGGGGCCAGTAGGGTACGACAGATATGAGTGAGGAAAGTCAGCACCGCCAAGAAAGCCAAGAAGATTAACGTCCATGCCACGGCAGGCCAGGCGGCTCCGAAGACCGTCAGGCCCAGCTTCTCGAGGGCATAGAAGAACCATCCGCCATCCTTGGTCAGCCAGCCCGTCTCGGCGTGGGTGGAGAAGGCGCTCCCGAGGCTGTCAAGCTTCTCGTAGGCGACCCCGCCCATGCCACTCAGGCGCCAGGCCCAGGTGCCCTCACGTAGTGGCTTCAATCCCAGCGCCCAGACACCCCAGCCGCCCACCCAAGACTCCTCGCTGCCTGGGTCCTTGGTGGGGTAGCTGCCATTCTCGACTCCTCCGGCGGCCTGGGCTGGAGGCGGGGGCGGCGCTCCCGGCGGCCCACTGTCGGGCGGCGCCTGGGGGCTGCCAACATCCCCGCCCTCTTCCTCGTGCTCGCCGATCTCCATGCCGTACTCGGAGTCGTCGTGGTGCGGCACAGTGCACCCGAACGGGGCCTCCTGGGCCGCGGCCGGGCGGCCCCATCCGGCGCGGGCAACAGCGGAGCTGAGCGGCCCGCGCCAGTCGTAGGCGGCCGCGCTGGTGATCAGCGCGATCAGCCCGCGTGCCGGGCCTGCCAGCGCCGGGCGCCGGGCAGCCATGGCACGCGCGCTTCCGGGCGCCGCGGGCGCCCAGACCTCCTGAGGTCGGCTCCAGGGCTTTGAGCCCCGAAGGCTTGAGCGGGAGAGAGGGAGAGAGAAGGGCAAGCAGAGGCAGGGGCAGGGAGAGGAGAAACCCAAGCCGACTGGGGAGGGCGGGGTCCGACCGTTTAGGACAAACAACTAAAAGATGGCTCCCGCGATGCTCCAAGAGGCCCGAAGACCGCTTCAAAACGGCTCCAAGTGGCCAAAGAGCTCCCCCAGGAGGCCCCGAAGAGGCCCAAATCCTTCCCAAACTTCAGGAAATCAATGTTTTGGGCTTTCTCGCCTTTTCGCTTCGGATGGCCATCCGAATCTTCAAGATGACTCCAAGATGGCCCAAGAGGGCCCCAAGAAGGCTCACAACAACGCTTCAGGAGGGCCCCAAGAGGCGGCTAGGAGGCCCCAGGAGGCCCCAACAGGCGCCCCAGAGGCCTCCACAAGGCCCCCAAGAGACCCCCAAGAGGCCCCAAAAAGCTCTCCGAGGCACCCAAGACGCTCTAAGAGGAGCCCGGGACCCTCAAGATGCCCCCAAGGCGCTCCAAGAGGCGTCCACTGGGGGGCACTTCCTCTGTGTGCTGCCCACTTCCCTGGTCGAGGCATTTCCTTTGGGCATCGTTTCTGGATGGGCTGGTGGGGTTACTTTTTTGGTCCGCGGCTCCGAGGCGAGAGACAGGGGGCGAGCGCAACGTCCGGGGCGCGGCGCGTCATTAATTGGCGCGATATTGCCGCGGATTCCAGCGGACAACACTCGCAGCGGCACATGCGCATGCCAGGGACAAGTGCCACTCATTGAGACGCATTTCAGCGTCTGCTGGTGACCGGCCCAGTCAGCCCGGCTGGTGGGGAAACAAAGGGCGCGGCAACGAGGCGGCAAAGGAACCGGGAGGAGAAGTCGCCCTTGCGGCGCCAAGCTCCAGCCGAACCGCAACCGTAAGCGAGGCCAGGACAGACAGCAAGACATTGTAACAAGCCGCGGGCAGAACGCGAGTCCGAGCGGCCACTGACCAGACGGAGCCCACGTGCGTGCACACTGACCCAGGCCGTCCAAGACCTCGGAAAAAGGGGGAAGCGCGAGCGAGAGCAACTAACTCAGACTCACTGCGCCTCCACGAGCATGCGATGATGCGGCGAGGGTGACCCGACTCACCAAGGCTCACTGAAGCTGAGGTGTGGCTGATCCGCGTCCGAGCACCATCCAGTAAGAGGCAAACCACTGGTGTGCGCTCGCGTGGCTGAGCAACCTCCAGCCGGTAGCCTGTGCGCTCACATCGTATCCGAATCACGCTGTTCGGGGGCACAACGATGCAATTGTACTGTCGAGGGCTAGTGGCTGTGGCTGCGCCGAGAAGAGCGAAACGAACTTGAACCGCCGAAGGCTGAACCACTCAACGCGGGGCCGTTCACTTTGACGAAGCCAATCACCATGAGTAAGGCGGACAGCCGCACCCACTCAACACCTGTCACGCTGCCCGTGCAGAAGCTAAGTACCTCCGACGCCAGGGCGAACCGATAGCTGGCAGCTGCAGAGCTGCTGGGCCGCACCGTTCGCTGGCGGCGTGCTGACGGCGGGCCAAGACGTCCTTGTAGTAGAACCATGGCCGGGCCGGCGACGAAGGGGGGGCCGCTGTTCCCGGGGCAGGTCTCAGGGCAGACGCGCCCCTGCGGCCGGCGCAATGTGATGGCGCTGGTGGGCAGGGGGGGGCGCAGCCAAAAGCCGCTGAACACGAGCGCCAATGAGGGGGGGGGGGAGAAGGAGGGGGCGCAGCCAAAAGCCGCTGGACACAGATTAAGATGGGAAGTGGCCGGCGGCCGCACTGCCGTCGGTGACAACTTATTCCAGGGGCGGGGGCGTCTTGGCGGGGGGGTGCCGCGCCACTGCGTGACGAACGCGCCTGTCCCCGTGAAGGGTGTACAGGGCGCGGCTAGCGTGGCCTCCGTGCCTTGCACAGGGCATCCATGCACTGCACCTCTTGTCGACGGGAGGGTGAGGCTGCGCGCGGATCGGCAAGGAAGGTGGTGCGCAGGGGGTGGGCTATTTCAGCCACCAACCACTGCCGTCCAAAGTGGCTGTAGCACACAGCAAAGCGAAAGCGTCTAGAATTGCGATTTTCAACTTCACTACAGCCGCGCTTGAACACACTGGGGTGATAGTAATCTTCCGTGCGAAATCCAACCAGCCATTTGGGCGTAGGTAATTTAACGAGTTTGGTTTCCTAATTCGCTGGCCCATCGGGCCAGGCGCGTGCTAAGATCCCCGGAAACTGGATATGAACGTCCCACCAGCTCTCTGGGCGTAGGTGGTCTAACGGGATTATTGATTTCCTCATCCAAAAAAATAATATCTTTCGGGGTGGGTTTATCATTGTTCCCTATAAATAAACACCCCCTCCCCCAGGCGACTGGGAGCCAACCGCGAACCATGAGGGCACCCCACCACCATCCTTTGTAACAAACCATATAAAACACACATTTTGCCTCCAAGTTCGGAGCATGCGCGGCCAACCCGACGCGGCCTCCCCCCACCATCCTTGACAACAAAAAACAGCAGAGTACACTTGACGGCGGCGGCGGCGGCTGCGGCGGCTGCGGCGGCTGCGGCGGCTGCGGCGGCTGCGGCGGCTGCGGCGGCAGCGGGGGCGGCGGCGGCGGCGGCGGCTGCGGGTCGGCGGCGGTGGCGGGGGCGGCGGGGGCGCGGGCTGCGGTCGGCGGCGGTGCGGGGGCGGCGGCTGCGCGGCGGCGCGGCTGCGGCTGCGGCGGCAGCGGCTGCGGCGGCGGCGATGTGGCAGCGGGGGGGCGGCGGCGGCGACGGCGGCGGCGGCGGCGGCGGGCGGCGCGGCGGCGGCGGCGACGACGGCGGCGACGACGGCGGCGGGGCGGCGGCGGCGGCGGAGGCGGCGGCGGCGGTCCCCAGTAGCTGCCCATCCATAGACGACTTCTGAATAGACTGAGGCTCGGGCCAGACTCGGGTGCTACGTATGCGTTGGGAGGGCGGGTGGGAGTGAGCGAGGCGGCTTGCGGACGGGAGGGGGGGGGGGGGGGGTCTTGGCCCGTCCCCCTACCCCCCCTCTTGATGTTTTGTTGGTGGGTTTCGCGGGTCGTCGGAGGGCGTTTTTTTTTTGGGCCCTCGGGGGGCCAGTTTTTGACATCCCTTACGAGGATCGTGGCCCCCGATGGGGGGGGGGGGGCTTCGATCGGGCCCCCCCCTCCTTTTGATCGATGGCCGTTAACGTTGTTTGAAAGGGGCCTGGGAGGCCCAGCCAGCAGCTTCGCCTTAGGCGAAGCCAAGCTTCCTCTCTGTTGCACTGTAGTAGCGATAGCCCCAGTGGGAGAGGATGTGCCATCTCAAGCAGTAGGAATATCCTTTTGGTATCGATAGCGATTGCGTGCCCCTCAGTGAGGCGCAGTCATATTTGGGCGGCCGGCGGCTTGAGCCGACGCTGCCGCGGGCGCGCGCTCGCTTCCACTCCTCGCGCCCCTCAGCTCGCTTTGGAGTCGGAGGGGGCGGGGGGCGAAGCGTGAGCCCGTCGCCCCTATGCAGCAGGCACAGCAGCTAGCGCACAGAAGGACAGAAGAAAGAGAACGGGCCATAAGGCACGTAGACCCACTCGCAAGTTGCCTCGCTTGTACATTTCTGTGCTTGACGCACTTATCAGGCGGCGTCAGAACTTGATGTCTGGCCGGCCCGAGATGGAGTATGTCTCTGTAGGTCATGCTTGAAGGCCTGTATACCTTCCATGACTTGTAGGGGCATTTCTCTGTCGATGCCCCCCTTGGCGTGACCATCCGCGGTCATATCGCGGGCGTCGCGCCGCTGGATGCTGTGCACGAACCCACATTCCATCATCTGTCGTATCCAACTGATGCGTTCTAAAAGGGTACCGCAGTCGGCTTCTTCAAGTCTTTGCTTGACAAGAATGTTAAAGCATATTCAGCATCTATGGTCAAAGTGACCATGATGCTCAGGCCACCCAGCTCAAGTGTATCTTTCAACTGAGTGGGCGTGAGCGGCCATGCGTGAAGCTCGTGCAGAGTCACAATCGTGAGATAACAGTCCTCCAACATATGGGCTGCTGCTAGTGTCTCTGCTGAATAGCTCGAGCGGACCTGCAAGCGGTGAGACTTGCAGTGCGCATCGATCAAGTGAACGACAGGCTTGCCAGATGGCGTGTTTCTCGTCGTCGGCGTTTCCACTCAGGCGTCGGTATCCTGAGTCGCTATGTAGGTCGACCTCGCACGTAGGATTCATCGCCTGGTATACGATCTTCCTTGGGCAGGCCTGTAGCTTCTTGGTGATCGCGTTCAGTCGTCGCACTTGGATGCTGGTCGGTTCTTGGACATGTTGTAGAGAAACAACATGCACCATCAACCACACCTGAGTGATTAATGCATGCGCCAGCGCGCCCCTGAGGCTGACGAACATGTCTGCAACCATCTTGGTTGCCTGAGCGTCAGCGTCGGCGCCGGTCAATTCAGGATGTTGTATAGGACTGAGCTGTTTAAAAATATTCATCTTGGTTCAGAGTGGCATTGCCGTCCTCATCCTTGGTGTATATAACAGCACAATTGGTGCATGTGTGCTCGTTGAGTTTACACTTACCAAAAATATCTTCAACGCGCTTGACCTATTTGCCAATGTACCGGCCATATTCATGTCATCAATATGCTTGGCCGTGAGCAAGATGTTGCTCGTCTCGAGCTCCTCGTCGTAGGACGTGGGTCGGAGACCGAAGCCTCTGGTGGTCCTCCTGAGCTCAAGTGAGAAAGCCCGTGGTGCGTCTTTGGTGCCTGTGCCTGGTTTCAAGCATTGTAGGCAGTGCTCTGACTCGTCATAGTGCTCGAATCCTGGACGAGTTCGGAGCACCGTGGCCGATCCAGTCGGCAAAATAACACACCGCGCGTTCCTTCTCACCAGTAGCCTCAGCAAGTTCCTGATAGGCCAGTCCCTTCAGGAAGGCCATGTTGATGTCGAGGGAAGCAATGATCCATTGCTTCTTGCACGCTGCCGTGCTAGCGAATAGCCTCTGGCTTGACCGTCGCGCTGTTCCCGAACATATTTCTACGTCGAAGGCTTCAAGGTCCATGAAACCTCGGAGAACCAAGCGTAGTCTGATAGTGCGTTCCAACTCGCCCTTCTCGTTCTTCACGAACTTCCATGTGCGCGCGCATCTCGAAATCATGATGTTCGACGCTTTAGCTATATATTGCATATTAAAGCATTTGTTATCGAACCGTGTCCTGAGTTCAGTGTAGAGGACCTTCGATACTGTTTCGGGATTTGCCTGGATGTCAGCTTGTGTGAGGAGGTCGTCTTCCTTGACGACCACAGCTCGCTTTGCAGCGGCGGTTGCGTATACTTGCATAGTGGCCACCTGGTCGGTATCTAGTATCACATGTGGATATTCAGACAAGACTCGTAAAACATAGTTCGACATACCGACCATTTTCATCTGAATCCAGTCCGTAGTTGTCGTCTTCGACCATGGTGCACATTGGGACGTAGTACGTCTCCTCGGTATCGGAGTCGTGAGTGCGTCCGCACTTCGGCAGGTGCCCCTGCTGTTCATCAGCTACAGTGATCAGCGCACTTTGATATGAAACCACATGTGTAGGTATGGCAAAGAAGTCTTCTGGTGGAGTTGGCTCCAACAGTTCCCATTCCTCTTGTAGTTCTGCATGCCGCACTTCCATACCATGCGACCCAAGATCAGCCTCTGATTCTTCGTAAATCGTAGAAAGCCGCCCATCATCATGTGGTGGTTCGGCTTCTGAAGCTTCTCTTGTGGTTCCCTCCGGTGTCGGTGTATCTGCCAGTTCCCCAAATCTTGACATGTCCTGATCAAAACCTGCTTGAGGTGGTGGACTTCAGGCATTGAACATAATAATGGAATCCTGGATTCACGTCGTTGTCGTAGTGGACCAATGAGCAACTGTCGGCAGAAGTAACCGGAGGCAGCTTATGAATGCGCCTAGCTAACCTGACTGAAACTGCATTCTCAATACGAATGAAGTTTCTGATAAGGTACTGTAAGACTAAATCGAAACCAATTGCCCTAGCCAGCCCAACCAACCAACCCAACCAACCAGCCACCCAAACAACTCAACCGGCTCAACCAGCCCAACCAGCCACCCCGCAACCCCAGCCAACCCGCCACCCCGCCAACCCGCCCACCCGCGCCGCCTGCCCTCCGTCACCGTCGAGAAGGGGGGGAAGTGTTTCTTACCAGCGAAAACCACAAAAATCACCCTCCCGGGGTCCGGCGGGACAGCGGGGGGACGGGAAATCGCGCCATGCTGCGCGGGAGCGGGATTCGCGCCCGAGGTGCCCGAAAACGATTTGGGGCCTCAAATGCGACACTGTCGTCACTTTAGTACCTTTCACCGCGCCCCCCCCTCTCAACGGAAAAGACCCCCATCCGTGAAACTGTCGTCGTTTTTCAGCCCCCGCGAGAGGCTTCTTAGAAGCCCCCAGAGGCTCCAGGAGGACCCATGGCGGCCTCGGCAGTGCCTAGAAGACTTCCGGAGGGCCCCAGGAGGGCCCACTCTGCACCGCGCCCCCCTTCTCAACTGAAAGGCCCCCATGCGTGAAATTGTTTTCATTATTCCGCCCCCGCGAGAGAGTTCCCAGAGGGCCCGCGGAGGCCCTGGGAGGGCCCATGGCGGCCCAGGGGGAGCCCGCGAGATCTCAAGAGCCCCCCCGAGGACCCGCTGCGAATTACACTCAGGGAGCTCCAGAGGGCCCAGGAGGCTCCAAGAAGCCCCAAGAGGCCCCGAATACCCCAAACAGGCCACAGGATCCCCAGCACGCTCTAGGAGAGCCACGGCGACACCAAGAGGCTCCAGGACGGGCGCCATTCCCTCTCCTCCTCCTGCTCGTCGTCGTCGTCCTTCTCCTCATCCGTCCTGCTTCAAATCCTTCCTCCCCCTCTATCTCCTCCCTCTCCTCCTCTTTCTCCTCTTCCTCCGCCTCCTCCTCTTCCTCCTCCTCCTCCTCCTACCTCATCCGTGGCCTCAATGGCTCCGATGGCGCCGTGCGCGAGATCCGCCTCCCCCCCATCCGCCCCCCCCCTCCCCCCCCCCCCTCCTCCTCCTCCCCCCCCCCCTCTCTCGGGAGCGTCGCAGAGAGGCCCTCCGAGGAAAATTTCACGACAACAAGGGCGCCGACCCGATGAACAGACACCACGTCGGGGCTCTGGGAACGGAGTCGAATACGAAACCTCGAATAACGTAATCTTCGATGTTCGGGGCATTTCTCTGACCACCTGCGAGCCTTGCGGAAACTTCCGAGAGCCTCAAGGGTGGGCGTCTGGCGCAAGAACACGAGTGGAGGAGGAGGCAACACGACGCTTGGTTTCTACCCACGTGAGGGGCGTTGCAGGGTATATTTTGGGAGATAGACGGCTTGCGGTCGTCATCTGAAGCGCCCCTTTCTTGGTCGGCACATCGCCGAAGGCCCAGGCAGGTCCCCCCGCTGATAGGCGGGCTACGGCTGGCAACGCCGTGCGAAGTGCAGTGTTGTCGGAGCCAATCTCTCGGGCTATCAGTGCTTCAATGTTGACTGAATGCCTGGCATCGCCGTATTGTACTTGAACATCTCCATTGCCCACTCGGGTGATGACCTGACCCCTTTCGGGTTCATTCTTTACACTTGGGAACGGGCCATTCCAGCCTCCCCAGTCATCCTTCGTGGTCGTAGGGCGATGATAATCGACCAAGTCTCCTTCATCGTAAGAGTGCTGACCAGTAATACTCGTTTTAGTGCGTAAGGCACGATTGGTCTAAGCTACTGCTGCGGCCTGTGTGATAGCTTCAATACATGCCCTGCGCATCGTCTGTTCACGAGAGTGGTCTGACGCCACCGTCGGCTGCTCGTGGTCCAAGACAGGTAGGTCCGGGAGAACTGCTGGTTGCCGTCCAAACAGAGCGTTATACGGTGACACCTCGTTATAGAAGGCGCACGCGCTGGCGGCGAACAGGGCCTCGTGCAGTAGTCGGGTGAACGCAAGAGGTATATCTACCCTACTGAGTTCAGCTTGCATGACGTGAAGCAGATGGCGTAGGATGCCATTTCTGGCCTCGATCGTTGTAGCGCGCTGTCCACGCGCACGTATCCGAAGTTCAGTGCCTTTCGCCTTGAGGACTGCTTTCGCAGTGTCGTTGTTAAGGGCGCCCTCTCCATCATAGTAGAATACCTTTGCAGGTCCAAACTGCATCCAGCACTGATGATATGCATCCAGGATACTGGTCACAGTCTTGTCTGGTATCTCAATCCCAGTAGCATATCGTATACAGCGATCGATGGTATGGAAGATCATGTGTTCTTGTTTGTAGAACATCAGATCACATTCCACTTCCTCATTATAATTTACCAGGTAGTGCAGTAGAGGGCATGACTGTGTGCCCAGGCTTGTCCCAAGCCCTGCGCTCTCGACATGTGTCGCAGATACCTTTAATCAGGTTGAGTCTGACACTGTCCAGACCTATCTTGCTTAAGTTGAGTCTCATCTTGGACTATTTTCGCATGGAACCAACGCAAATGTAGGTTCCCCAACTCGCGTGTAACCACGCCGGGGTCAAGGCTTCGTAAATTTTGTAAGCTGACTTGTACATCGAGCCGTGACCAGTCTGGTAGTCGTGGTCGCGCAGCAGGGTTCCTCGCTGGTGGTGGAGGAGGTGCTTCTCCACCTTGTTGTCGACCACGTCTGACTCTAACCCGTGGCAGTCGGAGATGGCCATACGAACTACCGGCCCCGCTCGAGGCAGGTTGCCCTGCAGCAGTTTCAGCGACATGTCTTCCTACAGTTTTGTCGTGACTGCTTGCGCCCGCTGTAGGTCCAGCTCTGAAGCTGGGCTTCGGTGCTTTCACCCGCGTAGGTGGTGATGCGGCTGGCTCCTCGGGTGGTCGCGCTGCTAATTCAGCAAGAGCTGGCGGTGCAGGTCCCGCTGCCGGTTCGGCAGGAACCGGTGGCATCTGTCCATGATTGTCGGGCAGTTTCCAAGGCTTGGCAAACTTGCATTTGCCAGGTGTTAGTGCGTGCCCAGGCTTGTTCTTCCCATAGTTCTTCTTGCAGCTCGGACATTCCCAATGGTAGTCGTCCTTATAGCACCACCTGCAATGTCTCGGAACTCTATCACGAGAGGGAGAATGCATGTTAAAATTGTCCGCGCACGCGGGGCAACCGAGCGCTCCGGACGGTAGTCTCGCAATCGAGCCATAAGGTTGTCGAGGGGGAGTAGGGCAATCCAAGTCGCATCCCCTCAGGTTAGTGACAAGCGCGGTGGACGAATGCGGGTAGCAATGGAAAGGATCGCGAGTTACCTGGAAGAGATCGTGCGCGATCTGAACAGCCTCGACGAAAAGCGACTGCATCTTTGGGGTGTATTGTGCAGCCATGGGCAGTTCCTTGTTGCATACCGACGCGTGTTGATGATGACCAGTACATCGTTTTCGTTCAAGACGGGTGAGCAAAAGACGACGGTTGGCCATAATCTCAATCGGCTTTCGCATCAGTACCCCATGGGAGTCACGTGGGGCAGTAGTGCATTGATCCATGTTCACCTTGCAAGTGCCTTTGTTTTTGGCCAACGTAGTCCATTGTGGTATCTGATCCACCCGAAGTCCCGCTGGTTGTTCTCGTAAGTCGAGTCGTCGAAGATAACTTTGACGTGCAGCCACACCCACATAACTTGCTGTGTGGCAAATCTTATGTATGATGTGCATGCCAAGTGTCGCAGGTAACCTTTGCATTGAAATAGGAAGGTAACCCATTTGTTCTGCAGCTTGGCTGTGGTACGGCAAACTTGACAAAGCAAACATCTAAATCGTGCATCGCTGCATCTTGAACATCCTTGTTGCCAAGGTCAACAAATGTGCCTTTGTCCAGGCTTCCCCCTGAAGGCAGACCTCGGCTGAGTGCTAGTTGAGAGATGCCTCCACTTCCTCCACGCAGTTCCAACATATCTACCTTGTTGTGTCGTCCGTGACACAAGGCGGGGATTCTGGCGAATACATCTGCATTGCATTCACCAGGTTGCCCCGCAAGTAGTGTGATGAAAATCTCCTCTTCATCGCCACTGTCCGTGTCGGAATCGAGAGGTACGTCGGTGTAGTATGCACTACATCTGAATCCTTTCAAATCATCTCCACAGTCGTCGTTGCCTCCTTCGACTATTTTGGGCATCTTGGGTGGCTTGTCTCCGGCGAGCCAAGTGTCGGAGATTCGGGAATAGAGGGGGGCACGCGGCCGCGCTCAATCGAAGGGGGAGGGAGGCGATCTTCCTCGATGATCGCCACTCGCCTTGAGCGTGGACGTGAGCTGCCGTCTCCCAGGAGAGTCGTTTCCGGCTGCTCCCATTACAGTCGGGTACGAATGTTGGTAACACCATTGGGTAATGGTGCGTCGTAATTTTGCCCGATAGGCTGGTCCTGGATCTCGATGTCTTGGATGATCGTGTTGTCGCCCAGGTTCATCGTCACCCGTCTAACAACATGGTCCCACTCGGGGCCATTCTTAGGAGACTGAACGTAAGTTCGAGCTCCTTTTATCGACTCGAGTATGGATACTAAGATGTACAGCGCTTGTGTGATTTCTCTGCGTCTTATGTAGATCCATCTGATCAGCTAACCTTGCGGTCATGATCGCTAGCGCCTTGTTGCGCCATTCGGCCTTCTGAGCACCTTGCCCGTGCCAGTCTAGGATATGCTCAGTCGGTCGTGCAGGTTTCCCTGCTATGTTGCATGTGCATAGCAATAGGTTGGTCGGGATGCGCGTACAAGCAATCGCCACTTGCAAATATGGTCCGCTGGGCAACATGTTAGCGCGGTCGTACTTGAGGCCGAAGTGGCAGAAACGCATACGCATGACTTGTAAAGCAAGATCTCCAACAGCTTCTCGCATGGGACCTTATTTCCATAAGTAATATCCTGGTGGTCCCACAAGCACGATAGTCATGCGTAGACCCCGAGCTTTGGACATCAAAATTTGGATGCGCTGGTAGTGTGGCCCTGCCCTCTTGCCAGGCAGTCTCACATGCCAATCGGCAGGTGTTGGCACCCGCAACAGTTGGTAATCACCCGAAAGTAATGCACCCAAATACTGTGTCCCAATGGACGTCATTACATCTGTATGTGTAGTACGGTCAGCAAGCTCTCCGTACATCTTCAATGACAAATGCACGGGAGTGATCATGATGTGATAATCATTATTTTTCTGCAGCGGCCACGCACCCGGGTCCACTGCTGGTCGTGGCAACCGCGCAGCCGGGCTTGCCGCGGTCCCTGGCGCGCACAGCCGGTGCCTGGGAAAAGAGTGCAGGTTTCCCCGCGTTTGCTGACAGTACCTGAGTGTTCGGCCTGTCTAAGCAAGCGCGAGTGGCCGTCGCGCGCGCCTTCCCCCGACACTCGTTTGGCGATGGGGGCGTCCACATGTCTGTGCAATGCTGCGCTGCAGAGCCGCTGCTCGAAGTAAAGATATCAAACTTCTCAGTGGCATCACCCCCTTCCGGAGGTGTCCCTGCCTGTGCATCGGGCGGCGTCCACTTCGCGCCCTCCTCGTAAATGGCCTGATGGACCTACGCCTGCAAATTGCGCGAAGCGAAGTCCTTGTCAACCGAGGCAGGGTCAGTCCCGAAGGACGTGTTACTACGATGCCAGGTCTTCAAGGTGTTATTCATTAAAGACTGGATCGTGAAAACGAGCGTCTCCTCGTTGATGGAGAAGCTGATGCCCTTTGTATCTTGTGACATCATATATTCGTGTGCATCATTCACAGCAGGTGTCCCTTCGACTGGCTCTGGATCAGATGCCTCTTTGACGAGCAATGGATCATCTTCGCACTGAGGATTGGCCGTGCTAGTAGACGACATCGACCCTTTATCCTCAGTAGCTGTCCCGTACTCGTCAGCCTTGAGGGCCAGATGTCCAGAAGGTGACTTCATCAAATCAAGCACTCTGGCACCCTTTCCACATAGGGTATTGTACATCTCCGCGCCAGGGATTATCATCTTCTCGCGCCCCTGCTCCAGGATCAGGATGGTCCTCATGTTGGACATGCTCCTCAGACCCAGGATTGCAGGGAGGTTCTCCCCAGAGCCCTCGGCTACATTTGCTGAGTAAGTGTCGAGTCTCTGCGCGGCAGGTGTCCCCGCCGAATCTCCCCTTTCTTTGCGCGCAATCTTGCAGTGCAGGGACTTCTCACATATCGCGGCGCCCTGTCCCACTCCTGACACGTAGAGCCTCTTCATCAGGTTCAGCCTCTTGATGGCGTGTCCGTGGGAGCGAGATACCTGTTCAAAGGTCTGTGCCGTCTTTAAACCACTGATATTAGTGTTACTGCCAAAGAATTGTCAACGTACCATTTATCGTAGTTGCACTGTTAGCTGCCAGGGCTAGTTCGTGGCGTTCACCAGAAAACCCAATCACTTCAGACTGCGTCGTGCCGTGCGTGCCTTTGCGGCGTCTCTGCTCCAACGCCCAATCGCTTCGTGACAAAGATGTAAAGGCGTTCATATATCCACGAGCCTCTTCTTCCGTAATAGGATTCCTTTACAGACCCAGGCTGGAGGATATTCGTCATATGTATATGGGTGTGATGCGGAGGTAGTGGGCAGGTTCAGGAACGTGTCCTCATCCGCGCGCATGCCCAATCGGCCATCCGTATTTACAATAAACACTGTATACAGCATGTCGAGTTCGGATATCGCACTATTGCCACTAAGCGCGCTTGCAGGGCTCTCCGTCCTGCGCTGATTGGACGAAGGTCTCGCCCATATGGCATGTACGTGCGTGGAGACTGAAGCCACTGGGCGCCCCTGTCAGTAGCCCTCTCCATACGCCTCAACCACGTATCGTTCACTGGCGCCGAAGGTGGTGCTGATGTAGCAGGTGTCCCTGCGTTGTTGTCGGTCTCTGCCGCCAGTGGCATAGGCGTGTCTATAGCAGGTGTCCCTGCAAGTGTGGTTGCCTCCGTCACTAGCCCCGCGTTGGTTGATGATGCAGGCTGCCCCGCTGGTGTTGCCATCGAGACTACCGCGTTGTCCGTCATCATCGCCGTGGCGCGGCCGAGCTCTTCACGGAGGTCCCTGGGCTCGTTCGCCCCTCGGAGCATATCTTCACGACGGTTGAGTGACTCCTGATCTCCGGCAAGGGCGTAGTGGAACTCGGCAGTAAGTAGGCGAACACCCCTGCAGATAAGTCCAGGGGGCCTCACTCGCGGAACCTTCCATGTTCCCAGCGAATTATCTATCCACATGGGCATGTGCAACTCGATCCCAGCACAGTGCGTGGAATGTGGCCGCGCTGGAGCCTCCAGACTTTGTCGTGGTTCATGAAGTGGTCCAGGCATATGGCGCACTTGTTGAAGTCGCCGTCGTTGGTGATGGGCGGTGTTGCCGATGGCCTGATACGTGTCTGACGCTCCAGGGTGGGCTCACCAGCCTCGTACGGAATCGGTGATGCCGTCGGTAGCTGCATTGCTGCAAGCGTGGCTTGACTGATCGCAGATGCCCCCTGCTGCATTGGGAATGGCAGGTTGCCCCGCGCGGCTCAGCATGCTATTGGCCTGACGCTCGTGGCTTCGACGCTGGCGGGCAGATTGCATCGCCAGGTTGGCCTGCTGCGCCTCATGTATGGCCAGGATCTCAGGGCGCAGCCCTCCCATGGTCGATGGCAGTACTAGGCCTGGGGCCTGCGGCTGCACATCTTGATCCATGGGGGCGGCCAGATATCCACAGTGAGGGATCTGGCCTGGCACGCCTGATGCATACCCTGAGCCACGCGTCAGCTGAGACTGGTAGAAGTCGTCGGCCGTCGCCCAAACATACGGGTTCCCGGGTTGTGTTCCCACTCGGGGAGTACCACTTACCTGAGCGTGATAGTCAGGATAGAGTGGGTAATCCATTAGTGCTGCTGTTGGACGGTCAGCAGCCGTTGGATCGTATGACGGATGACTGAGACATGCTGGCACATATCCAAACCGATTGGGGTTGTCCGGTGGTGGATTTGGATCCGGAACATACTCCCAAGGCGGCGTCCAGTTGGCGCTAGGGAGGTCAATGCCACCCCATACGCATACTCTGATCGGCTTCACGCATCTGCCGATGCATCCATTCTTGCTGACCAACCAAACTCTCGGTTCTCAGTGCAGCATATTGGTCAGGAAAAACAAGTTGCCCCGCATGTGGACGTGGCGATGCAAATTGCGATGTCGCCTTCAAAGCCTGATACAGCTGCGGATCCATTCGAATGCTTTGGGGCCTCGCCTGTAGGCGGTTAGTGCCAGCACTCTGTGGAGTACCAAATGGTGTGGTAGCTCTGCTCATTGGAGCAAATGAAGCAGATTGCCCTGCAGGTACTGGCAATTGTTTTACATGAGCACGCCACGGATCGTTGACGCACAGCGTGTCGGAGGGCGTGATGCCACTTCAAGTAATACCTGTCACATCCGCGTTCTGAGCCTGTATCCAGGATCCATCAGATTCCCCTGCGGGTGTCCCCGCGTGATACGCGTCCTGCATCATGAGCACTGTTGAGAACTCGACTTCCTGAGCGGGAGTCGGATCGGGGCACTTCAAAGTGCAAGGGGCCTTTGGGATGAACCAATCTTTCAAAACTGATGCGTCATTGCGAAGTTCGTGCAACTTTACGATAGAAATATTACCACCAAGATACGGCTGATTGCAAGTATAAGGGATTGACCCATATTTGCCCCACACGATTGTACATGCAATTGCGGTTGGGCAGAATTCCGATCAGCTGGGCGATATGGGTCGGAGGAATCCTGCCGTCACGGCCCGCTGACATGACGATGTCATTTGCTGAGCGCAAAATCGGCATGTTATCCCGAAGCAGGTTCTTCGAACGGACCATGACCAACACCTCGGAATCAACGCGCAGGCCGGGTTGGATTCGATTGTCACCAGGAAGGTATGGGCAACGATGTACAAACTGCCTGCCCCTCTTCTTGCTGGTGTCTTCGGCGCGGCATGACAATCCAATGCTAAGTATAATCGGGCGATTATCCCATTGAGTTCCATGAATGCAATCATAGAGTGCACCGGGAGCGGACAAATCCGTAATTCTCATAGATAATGATTCAGGGCGCAGTATCCAGGGCTGCTTTTTCCGCTACGTGGACGGATGAAGTACGTGTCGTGCTTCTCGGAGGCGCACTTTAGTTTTTAAGCTGCAGCCTCTTCTTTTTCCCCACATCCAAAGTGGGGTTCTTGTTTTCTCCGGACACCCCGCGCAGGAACAGGACAGGAACACACGCACACACACTCACACTCACTCACACTCTCTCATCATCAACCTCATCAGCATCATCGATGATGCTCTCTCACATGCTTAGTCACTCACATACTCAATACTCATCATCATCATCACTCGCACTCTCTCACACGCTCACGAACATCATCATCATCATCATCATCGGCATCATCCTCATTCAAACATCATCATCGCCACCACCACTCACAATCAATCATCATCCTCTTCACCACTCATCTTCACCACCACTCATCATCCTCATCCTCATCATCGCTGAGTAAATTGTGAGGAAGTCTCAGGCGGGAGCCCCCTCCCTATGGGGCCCGCAGATCATGTTGGTAATCCGAGCGGGTCATCGGAAACCTGTAACTGTCGTCACTTTTGGGCTCCTCAAGCCTGAATTTGGAGGAAGTCTCAGGCGGGAGCCTCGTCTGTGAGTGAATTGTGAGGAAGTCTCAGGCGGGAGCCCCCTCCCTATGGGGCCCGCAGATCATGTTGGTAATCCGAGCGGGTCATCGGAAACCTGTAACTGTCGTCACTTTTGGGCTCCCCAGGCCTGAAAATGGAGGAAGTCTCAGGCGGGAGCCTCGTCTGTGAGTGAATTGGGAGGAAGTCTCAGGCGGGAGCTCCCTCCCTATGGGGCCCGCAGATTATGTTGGTAATCCGAGCGGGTCATCGGAAACCTGTAGCTGTCGTCACTTTTGGGCTCCTCAAGCCTGAATTTGGAGGAAGTCTCAGGCGGGAGCCTCGTCTGTGAGTGACTTCTGAGGAAGGCTCAGGCGGGAGCCGCCTCCCTATGGGGCCCGCAGATCATGTTGGTAATCCGAGCGGGTCATCGGAAACCTGTAACTGTCGTCACTTTTGGGCTCGTCAAGCCTGAATTTGGAGGAAGTCTCAGGCGGGAGCCTCGTCTCTCTGAGTGAATTGTGAGGAAGTCTCAGGCGGGAGCCCCCTCCCTATGGGGCCCGCAGATCACGTTGGTAATCCGAGCGAGTCATCGGAATCCTGTAACTGTCGTCAATTTTGGGTTCTCGCGCTGCCAGAACGCAGCTCCCAGGCCACATTTTGGACGCAACAGGGAGGAGATAAGCATGGTGGCAGCCGCGCTGTACAACGCGCTGGACCTTCGCGCCTGCCACGGACGCAGTGACACGCACGACGTGCAGGAGTCGAACTACCAGCGGCCACACCACCACTTCGGGCGCGTGCCCATCGTGTTGCACCTCGGCGATTTCCTGCAGCTGAAGCCCACCGGCAGCATTGGCCTCCTGACGGACGTGAACGAGCGCCTGGACGACGACGAGTCGTACAGGTACGCGGACCCGCCGACGGTGGAGATCCAGCACGCCATCAAGGTCTTCTCTCAGATCCCCTGCGTCTTCGAGCTGAAGGGCACGAAGCGCTTCGAGCCCGGGGACCCTCTGATCACGTTCCTGGGCTGCATGCGCGAGGGCAAGCCCTTCCCACCTGAGGTCTGGTCCGCCTGGGAGAAGACGTTGGCCACGGACAACCAGGGCGTCCTGGACCCTCGGCACCAGCACGAGAACTTTCGGCTCGGCTACGGCATGGGCATATACTGGGAGACGCTGGCGAGGTGGATCAACACGCGCGCTCGTCGCGACGCTCGGCGTCTGGGCGTGCCCCTTGTTTTCCTGCAGGCCGTTGACGAGTGCGGCGCGATTCAGGGCGAGCCCGACGCGGGTCGGCGCCTCCTGAACGTCCCGAACATGCACAAGACGGGGGACATCCACGGCGTTTTGCCGGCCCACGTCGGCATGGAGGTGCGGTTCACGGCAGCGCAGGAGGAGCTGAAGAAGAAGTTGGGGCTCGTGCAGGAGCAGCGGGCCACCATCGCGTCCTTCGAGTTCCACCACGAGGACGAGCAGCGCTACGAGGAGTGCTCGGCAGGCCAGCTCTTTCGCCCCCGCTTCCTACCGCAGGGAATCTGGCTGCAGGTGCACGGCTTCAAGGAGTCCCCGATCTACCAGGAGGTCGCCGAGGTGCTGCGACAGGGCGCCGAAGGCGCCGACGACGACGGCCAGGCCGAGGCGCGGGCGCGGAGCTTGCTGATGTTCAGGCCCAGCGAAAGGGAGTTCACATGGCAGAGCTCGGGGGCGCACAGCGTGCGCCGCTCGGGGTTCACCCTGACGCACGCGTCCTACCTGACCTCCACGCTGTCGCAGGGCCAGACGCTGCGCAAGGGCGTCACCATCGACTGCGCGAGAGACGAGGACGCTGGCCGCACGGGCATGTCGGACGAGCAGTGGTGGCTGCACCTCTACGTCATGTTCTCCCGCGCCACGTGCATGCGGAACATGCTGATCCTGCGGCCGCCGCCGCGAGAGTTCCTGGAGTGCGGGCCGCCGGCGTCCCTGCGGAAGGCGCTCCTGGAGTTCGACAAGAGAGCGGTTTTGTCCAGGGCGGAGGCGAAGCAGCTCGCGGCAGAGCTGGGCTTCGTGCTGCCTTCCGCCTGAGCGCGGCTGCGCCTCGCTCGAAGCCCGCGGGGTTGTCCCAACGGCTTGGTCTTGCGCGCCAACGGCTCGCGGGGTTGTCCCGACAGCCTGGCCCGCGGGGTTGTCCCAACGGCTGCGCGACGTGACCAGTAGAGAACGCGCCTGTGCTGGCCGTGGCGGCGACGGCGCCGAGGAACATCGACATGCGCGCTCATGCAACAGGAAGGGGAGGAGGTGGCGGGGCGCGGAACAAACAGGGGGGCGAGGATGGGGACAACGTAAGGAGTGGAAGGGGGGCCCGCGCCAAGGCGAGGGGAAATATACGCAGGAGAGACAGCCAGGACGCCTCACCAACCACGAGGACGACGGTGATGGCTTTTTCCAGATTCGCCCAGAGGATTCTTATGTGGGGTTCTTCCGTCGGAGTAATTCATTCCAGAACCATCAACCATGCCAATAAGTTCCAGCGCAGCGTAAGCCTGGTACGCCCAATGCTTATTCTTGAGCTTGTAGCGTACAGTCTCCGGGTTCTTGTAGTGGTAGGTCTCATATCCTTCAGCTGGCCAGTTGTTGAGTAACTGTGATAATTCTGCCCGCCCGTGGTACTCGTCGCAGGATGGTACTTCCCACAGGAATCTGCCCGAAAGACGATCTTCATGAAAAGGTTTGTGACGATGGGCAGTCGTCAGCCACTTTGAGATCCGACGCTGCTTATCAAAGCTGGACATTGGCTTCTTGACATATTCTGATATAAAGATCCCATTCAGATATTCCCGTTCAGAGTCAAGCGTGAGTACTGGGCGTTCTCGCAGAATGTTGCGCACTTCCTGGCGCGTGTGTGACTCTGGGTCATGATGAACGGCAATGTCCACGAGGTTGCATTGCACCACCATGTATCGATCAGACCCGTCGTCAATCTGGGGATGATATGCTGGGTTGGCTTCGTGCGGTTGGACGTGCGTAGCCTGTCCCGGTACTCTCGGCATTCCACTGGCACCTCCAAAGTGAGGGCAGGTTGCCCCGCTGAGCTCTGAGCAGGTTGCCCCGCAGAACTCTGAGCAGGTTGCCCCGCGGAACGTGGGGCTGCCATTGGTGCGGCAGGTGCTGATGCGCTCGTCGCCGGTATGGCAACGCTAGCAATTCCCCTGGGCGTCCGTGGAGTTCCTGTCGGGGTGCGGATATCAAAGTCCTGACGTGTCTTTTCCTTGATATTATAAGACTCGATTGTCGTACCTCTGGGAGCCATTCCTGGCGCCTTCGATGAGGTGGCCAGTGGCCAGTAGCTTTTCAATGCCACGTTTCGTAAAGGAAACGCCCCTCGTCCGTCCTTCCAGCGCGGGCGCGCATCCTGTCCTGTGTGTCCGACCTGGTGTAGGGCCGCGACGTGCCACGGGTTCCTTTGGTGTCGGGGTACTGGTGCCCTAAAATGCAGCTGCTGCGGCAGCCACTGCTGGTCCTCTGGATCGTTGTCGATCAGCAGGTTGCCCCGCATATCTTTGCTGTTTGCGGTCCCCAGGGTTAGGATCATCTGGGCTCTTCCTCTTCTTTCTCTTAGGTCTGAACTGATCGGGGCCGAGAGATGGGCTTGATGAGTCAAAAGATGGAGGAATATCGATGATCGCCTCTGGCTTTGGCCTAGGAGTTGCCTTAGCCGTGGCCCCTGCCGGCGCCCCTGGCGCAGAACGCATGGGACCTCGGTCAGGATTCAAGTCGACTTCATCTGGCGTCCTGAGGGCCATGTTCTTCATAATGGTATTGTGCTTACCTGACAGAAGGTAGGTAGTGGCGTTTCGTCTTTCGACTATGCTTGTCTTTATCCAGCCCGCACTTTGAGCACGGTAAGCAATCCGCCTTTCAGGGGGTAGATCCACATCTTCTGCGACGACGTACTTGGGAACGATCGGAGTATCCGTCTGACACGCGACGCCCGTAATACCCGAATCGCTTGACGCGTACCATTCAGGGGCAGCGTCCGCGCGATCAACTTCTTCAGCAATCTCAGCATCTTAATCTTCATCAGCTTCTCGTTGGTCTTCTTCTTCTGGTTTGCGATCAGCAGGTCAGGTTCTTCCAAACGAAGCTTGTGCGGGCTATTTCGTCAGCTGTGGCGTGGTCGTAGTCGCTCTCCGTCAGCTGCTCATTGTATGGCGTTGTATTGGGATCGGCACAGCGACCCCGACCATCGCCATGGGACCAAGCCCACGGTGTTCTTTTAAACTTCGGGCTTCTTGATGGGCGTCTCATGGGGCAACCAAGCCAATGGTCAGCATATTCGGGGCATGAGCAGCAGACATTTCTGTAGAGCTTCCGCTCCTCGATAATAGCCCTCTTGACGTTGCGAATGACCATCTTACCTTGTGATTTGGTAGGTCCTGCCGTTGTCGAGCGCATGATCTTGCCTGAAACATGTCGTTCGACCTTGCGAAGAGAATTCCAGTGCCGGGTTTGAGGCTCACCCCAACCCTGATCCAACCAGCACTGCATCTGACCTGAAGGTACGTGCGGACGGGCCAACCCAGCTTCCGCGTAGCCTTCAAGACGCCGTATGCTACCTTATGGAAATTCCCCCCCCTCGCGGTTGATCATCATGAGGCGGGTGTCCCCGCGGGCGCTCCCTCCTCGGGGGAGTGGCCAGCATATTAGCCTGCCATGGCGGGGCCCTTGGGGCCCCCGCATCAGGAGGGCAAGGGCGCTGAAGACCGCTAGAACTAGCGCCGCTGGAGCGGTCGCGCGCGCGATCTGGCGTGCGACTGGGGATCCGACCGCGACGTATCATGCGGTCACTGTCTTCCCGTTTTTCGTCCTCGTCATCGTCGCGATAATCGTTTTTCCTCCTGTCTGGGCGGCTTGGCGATCGCCCCTGGCTGCTCATGTATCGATCTGAAGCAACAAGAGTGCATTGCAGTTCTTCATTATGACGTGGCTCATATTGAAAACGCTCAGATAGATCACCAGCGTCTCGCGCGCTTCCCCGCAGAGGATCATCATCGATTAATTCCATGTATGTCGGATTTCCAATCACCCGAGGATAGAGCATCGCATGTATTTCTTCATCTGCTGCAGAAGTGGTAGATTCTGAATCCGCGGGCGCGCCCGCCATGCCATATTCTCCTTCGGCGGGCGCGTGGCAGTTCTCGACAAACTCAATATCTGCAGGTTGCCCCGCGATGGGTGCACCCAGCCATTCTGCCAAATCGATGTCGCTGTGGCCAGCGAACACCTCCTCGAACAGCTCGCCGGCGTAATTCTCGAGGGTCATACTGGCACATGGATATCTGGCAGCCATGAAATTAACATTTGTGGCTGAGCTATCGGCAGGGTCGGCTAAAAGTGGCCCCAATCAACATACTGCATGTCGGAGTCTGTTCGAGCCATATGCATTGACGGACCCCTTCCTCTTCCATCACTTTGGGGGCATTCGCGTCGGAAATGTTGTGTGCTGTGGCATATGTCGCACTGCGTAGATTTACCGTTGGCATCCTTTGGGTTTCCCCGCCGCCCCTTACCTTTGCCTGATGTATGCCTGCGGTTTCTGCCAGCGCCTAAAAACATTTCTTCATGCTGAGGTCCAGCAAGAGGCGCTAAGAACGCTAGTATGCCTCTGCCATGTAATCGCCGACGCTTACCATTGCCTTTACTTCGACCCTCGCCTTTTCCTTTAAGTGATTGTCGTGCAGTACGCCTCACCTTTCGGACTGGTTTCCTCATGGATCTCCGCAAGCGACGCTTGTGCTTTTCTTAACCTAAAAATGACCATTGAGCTTGTTGCTCTTAAGTCGGACTCGGCGGGTTGCCCCGCTGAGCCCATCAGGGTCATGGCTTGCATGGGAGAGACCGCGTCGGGCGGCCCCCCAGGTCTGGCCCAGGTGTCTTGAGACCCCGAGGCCGTTCCACCTATCTGAGCCAGCAGTGTAGTGGTCTCAGTTGATTGTGGATCATCATTCCTGACGTTGTTGGCAGGTTGCCCTGCGTTGGTCTCCACGTGAAGTCTTGGTTCGGTGACCGTGACTAAAGATACCACCAATATTGCCAGGGTTCTCTCAGCAATGTGAGCATATGCCCTCATGCCTTAAAGTAGAGCGTCAAATTGTTGTTGGTCTCTCGGCACATGGTGGTTCGGAGGCTGCAGGAGTTGTTGTGCACGCGGTCCCCCCGCTCCAAGGGCTCTGAATAGAATCGCTGCTAGGATTTGGAAGTTGGGGATGTTGAAGCCGGCTGTTTCACCTTCGTAGCGGGCTATATCAAATCGTGCTAACGTCTGGTCGATGCGTTCACCCTCATGGACTCGAAAGTCAATGAGAGACGTGCCAGAGTTGAGTTGGCGCTCCTCTTCTATGTTTTCGAACTTCGTGCTTAAGAGGAACGAAATGTAGGTGGCGCCGTCGGTGTGGCGGCCACCTATGTTGACGCCAAAATTAATAACTGCTGGAGGGACTCTCATGGCTATGGTCCGTGCGAGACCTCCCAAGCCTCGCTGCAGAGCTGCAGCCTGCTGGGAGGGCGTCATATTGCCTGTGGTCACATTGATCCAGGCATGTACCTCGCGGATGAATTCGCGAAAAAGTACTTGACCGGCAGGGTCCCAATGAGGGCCGGTCGTTCTCGTGTCGTCTCCGCCACGCATATGTCCTACCGCGCGCCCAATAGCGACCCATGTGAGCCCAAAGATAGTAACACCAATCCGATGGCCTCGTAGGTCGTAGTCGGATGTAGTCGGTTGGGATTCTTGTTGTTTAGTCGTAAGTTTGCGTGGGATCGGAGGCGGCAATATTTCGTATCGCATGTTTCCATGCATTATACCTTCGAACAACTTTCCACTTGGAGTACGTGGGTGGACTTCAGGAGTGTAGTAGCGCAGGGAGGTAAGATGTAGATAAAATATTTCCGCTTGTGCAGAAGTATCGCTGTAAGTGTCCTTGCGGTACTGCGTAGTTATGTACATTCCTCCGCGCAAACCCACTGCACCCTGATGTTCCACCATATCCGTAGTCCACCAGATAGTGCCGTGGATGGTGAGGAGTAAAGCAACAGCTGACCACCATAGGCCAGCTCCGCTACCAAGTTTGAAGGGGGCTGGGAGGCCCAGCCAGCAACTTCGCCTTAGGCGAAGCCAAGCTCCCGCTCTGTTGTACCGTAGTAACGATAGTCCCAGTTGGAGAGGATGTGCCATCTCAAGCAGTAGGAATATCCTTTTGGCTCGATAACGATTGTGTGCCTCGAAGTGAGGCACAATCATATTTGGGCGGCCGGCCGCTTGAGCCGACGCGGCTGCGGGCGCACGCTCGCTTCCACTCCCTACGTCCCTCAGCTCGCATTAGAGTGACATGGCCCCAAGACGCGCTCCAAGGCTCCCAACAGAGCCCCCAAAGAGCCCCAAGAGGGTCCCAAGAGGGTCCCGGAGGGGCCCCCAAAGGCACCCGAGAGGCCCCCAAGAGGCCCTCGAGCGGCCTCAGAGAGCCCAAGATGACCTCCAAGATGGCTCAGATAGCCCATGCTGGCTCAAGATGGTTCCCAAGATGCTCCAAACGGCCCCAAGACCTCTCCAAGAGCGCCCAAGAACGCTCCAAGAGAGCCCAAAGAAGCGGGTTGCCGGCTCCTGAGTGGGGAGCTGAATTGGGGACCCCCCCATCCTGTAATCGATGGCCTCCAAGATGATCCCAAGAAGCCTTCCAGGGTTACCAAGAGGGTTCCAAGAGGGCCCCCAAAACTCACAGAGAGCACCGACACCAGCAGCAGCAGCCGCAAGAATACCTCTAGATGGTTCCATGGGTCCTCGCCCGCGTCGTCCTCGTCCTAGCCCTTGTCCTCCTCATCCACGTCCTCATCCGCGTCCTCCTCCTCCTCCTCCTCCTCGTAGTCGTCGTCGTCCTCCTCCTCCTCCTCCTCCTCCTCCTCCTCCAAGTTGGCGTTGGAGGCTCAGGCAATTGAAAAACCGACGGAGAAAGGATTTTACCGAAACTCTCTCACACGACTACCACCCAGCACTCGCACGGGCCAGAGAGGGAGCCAGGGGGCACGGCAGATGGATGGCGGTTGCAGTGCTCTCGATATGCGCATTGATGAAACTGGTACTATACAATCCGTTGGCAGCGAATACCACGAACAGACTGGAAGAAATTAGCAGTGCACTCCGAGAGTGGGATGTGATTGCGCTAACAGGGGCGCATCAGTGAGCAGGGCCAGAGCAGACGAGGAAGACGAATCATATACATCATGTGGCACTGCAGTTCGGGGCAGAGATAAGAAAATTGATCGCCAAGTCATGAGGTACTGCGTCGCTGGTGTCCAACGAGACGATGAAAGACGCGGCCTTCCACGCGCAGTGCACGACACGCGCGCAACTGCAAGGGAGAGGTGCAAGAGTTAGGCCACGTATGAGAGCTTACGACGCCACAATCTTCGCGACGCACTTGCCGGCAGAGAGAGGGCACGCAGACAATATGATGTTTTTTTATACATATATGTAGATGTGTATGTATGTATATATGTGTGTGTATATATATAAGGATAGGGTGGAAGATAAGCGTGACGGCACGGGTGGCATACCTGCTACCATAGCGGGAGGGGGCATCAACAACCAACTGGGAATGCACAGGTCAGACAGCAGGGATCCGGTGGTAAGCAGACATAACTCGGGCAAACATGCAGCAGCATTTGGGACCAGCCAATGGGGGTGGATAACGACGACGGCACCGCTTTCAGGGAGTTTGTGTCCACAACCGATTGTCAGTAGTCACGAATTACTTCGATCGTGGGTCAACTTACTAATGCGTGAAAGACGAGAAGATGAGGACGAGCAAGATCGACCACATAGCGATGCCGACGGGGGTTTTACCGCATGTGCGGAGGGAAGCTGCATTGAAAGGAGTGGGAACATGCAGAATACTAAAGCGAGAGGACACAGAAACCACATCAGCGAAGTTATCTCGGAATGCGACCCAGGCGGATTCGTCCGAACTCCTAGGAGATGCATTAGCGATGTCATCTCGGAGTGCGACCCAGGAGGAGCCTGCCGAGCTCCCAGATGAAGCATTAGCGAAATATCTCGAAGTGCAACCCAGGGGGGGGCGAACGGCAGAGGAAGAAAGGAGAGAGCTTCAGGAACGCCCCGCAGCGGAACAGATGTGGAACAAATGAAGCGAAGCGGGCAGGAATGCCATAAGAAGCTGGAGGGACAGAAACCATGAGCAGAGAAGCGAGGTGACGAGGGGAACTTGGATATGCACGGCCCACTTTACAAATACAGGGTGGACAGGTCGAGTTTACAGGAGATGGGTCGAATATCAAGGAAAGCGCTGGGCAGGACGGATAAGGGGTGATGACGGGGAAGCGTTGCGGGCGACAGAAAAAACGCACCACCTGGGGAGATGCGAGAAAGCTGGGCTGGGATCGTCACCGCGGGAGAAAGACGTGACTGTGGAGCGCAGGAACAAACAGGAGGGCATCCTTATTCAGCGTCACCAGCGTCACCAGTCTCAAACAACACCATTGGGCTGGCACAAGTCGATTTCTTTCTCCGCACAAAGAAACAACCAAACAAAGGGGGTTTGAAGAGAAAGACTCACGCGCGCATATTGCTGAATGGGAATGGCGCTGCATAACGGGATCCACTACAAAAGGAAAACACCGAAACACCCGTGCTGGGCACGGGGGGTCTCAGAATTCAGCCGAAGGAAAACGCGGTTGCCTGTGTCGAAACTACGCCATGGAAAGCAGGACAGGCAAAGGTGAGCACCATTGCCAGCAACTGCGACTGCACCAGTGCCTTCGCGAGCGCGAAACGCAACCTCCCGCCGGCATCAGTCTTCGCCGCGCCGAAAGGGGTGGACCTACCATTCGCTACCGAAGCGCTACGCTGCACGCGTTGCGGGCGACAGAAAAAACGCACCACCTGGGGAGATACGAGAAAGCTGGGCTGGGATCGTCACCGCGGGAGAAAGACGTGACTGTGGAGTGCAGGAACAAACAGGAGGACATCCTTATTCAGCGTCACCAGTGTCACCAGTCTCAAGCAACACCATTGGGCTGGCACAAGTCGATTTCTTCCTCCGAAAAAAAAACAAACAAAGGGGGTTTGAAGAGAAAGAGTCACGCGCGCAGATTGCTGCATGGGAATGGCGCTGCACAAAGGGATCCATTACAAAAGAAAAACACCAAAGCACCCATGCTGGGCACGGGGGTCTCAGAATTCAGTCGAGGGAGAATGCGGTTGCCTGTGTCGAAACTACGCCATGGAAAGCAGGACAGGCAAAGGTGAGCACCATTGCCAGCAACTGCGACTGCGCCAATGCCCTCGCGAGCGCGAAACGCAACCTCCCGCCGGCATCAGCCTTCGCCGCGCCAAAAGGGGGTGGACCTACCATTCGCTACCGAGGCGCTACGCTACACGTCAATGAACACGGAATGCGCAGGCGACTTGCTACATGCAAGGACTGCGCGGGGTGCGCAGATGGGCATTACCTTGCGCCCGCGGCAGTTCGATGCCACGCGCAACCTACACGCGGGGCAATGGCACCAAGAAGAGAGGGAGAGGGGCGAGATTCAGACAGCGCACGACGCGGTGAACCCCGTCCATGGCCAGGAGCACGATCTCTCGCCCAACTCGCCCATGGACAACATTGCCGACATCCACGCAGTGGTTTCGTCGAGGCCGCCCGCGCAGGCGACTGGGTTTACGGGGGAATATCAGAGCACCAGTCGGCTCTTGGCGAAAGCGAAGGTATCTCGGATCGCCCGAGAGCACAGCGCCAGTCGGCATTTGGCGGAAGCGAAGATACCTGCGATCGCCCAAGGGCCCAAGCAAGCAGGATTGCGGAGCAGATCAATGCCACCACGCAGCGCCTCGAGCGAAAGCTGGCGAGAGGAGCACCCGGTACCGCTTCGAGGCCCAGGGCGAGACGGGACCACGCGACAGCCACAAAGGGAGAAGATGAGCAAGGGCACGCCGACGAGGGGGGTGAGAGCACTGGGGCCATACCTACCAGTAGACCAAGGCTACGCGGGACAGATCAGGAGGAGATGCGAGGCCATGCAGATAGCCCACAGACAATGTGGATGCTTCTGGTCTTCTGATACCACCGGCATGATAAAGAGGGAGATGTTCCCGGCGTTTGTTTCGGGGGCAGGCCTGAGCGGATTGACGGCGCTTGTGCTTGAGGGGCGACGCTCGGAAGCGGTCGACAGTACAATGGCGATTCCATTGAGAAGAATGGCAGGGGGCAGGGTGAACTGGACAGAAGAAGACGGCGCGACCAGGTGCTACGCCAACAAAGAAGCGCTCAGGAGGTGGAGGACACCGCGTTGCTCAACATCGCCGAGGGTCCGCAGGCTGCGATGGCATAGGCAATGGGCGAAATCTCCAGAGGACCTCGGCGGCGCGCTGGCGGCAGCGTTTGGCGCGTCGAAGCTGGGTCGCCACTGCGAACTACGCGAAGCATCTGCACCCTGGGCAAAGCAGGTGGCCAGGGATGGCCAGGCACTGGCGGCGGTCAATGAAGACGTCGCAAGCTGGCACCCACGGGGGCAATCAGATATCTCGACGTTCCAGAAGGGCACGAGAGACTGGGATGCCTGGACAGGGACGAACCCCGATATTCTACGCCATGCAGGACATGCCCAGGATACACAGCTACCAGAAGTTACGGTGGGAGATGAATTGGTCGCTCAGTTCGTGGCGTGGCTGGGAAGCTGGGGCTGAGGGGCGGGTGTGCGGGGCGCAAGTTACCGCGGCGGCGGCGCTCGTGGCGCGCGGGAGAACGGCGCGCAGCTGTCTCCCGCTGATCCCCAGCTTGGCGATGACGAATCAATGCCCACGGTGCCTGAGCTCTTTCGCGCCAAAAGATGTCGTGGGGGCCGCGGAGAGCAGCGGATTTGCTACAACAACAGAAGCCGTTGGAACCACCAAGTCCAGGAGCTACCTTCGCTAGTCTGCACCCTCTGTGGACTTCGGGCTCAATCTTTGGCAGATTTTCAAGCGCGCGTGCGCTGCCGCCAGCGTGGGCCGCTCTGCGTGAAGGATGGCGATTGCACCTTGGAGACTGCCCCCGCCCAGAAGGAGCAAGCGCGGAGATACGGGGGTAACCGAAGCGCCACAGGGGCGGCAAGGGGAAAGGCCAATACCAATAGACTACAGAAGGGGCCAGCGCCGAGGCGGCGGGCAGCCCGCCAGCGGCCGCGGACGCGGCGACGGGGAGGGGCGGCAAGGGCGGCAAGGGGAGGGCGCAGGCCCCCCCGCCAGCGGCCATGCGCAGCGGAGGGCTACGAGGAGATCGACCTCAGAGGTTGCATCAACGGACTCCAACGACTGCCCCTCCGCCCGGCAGCAGAGATCAGGGATATGAGCCACGTGACGTGACATTGGACTTCTTCCTCGCGCCAGTCAGCAATTGGGCGTTTCGGAGGTCGTTGGCAGCGGGGCAGAACTACGGGGGCCAAGTCAGGGAGTGGGGCAAGGGGCGCAAGCTGGGGCCACCAAGCACATGCACGGGGATGGCGCTCATGGAGGTCATCCAGGAGATGGTGTCGGATTGACAGAAAACAAATCCAACGGCAATTGCGGCGTCGATAGATCGGGCAATGGGCGCTCTGGACGACTTCGTGAAGCTGGTGGAAGACAACAGCGAGCGCAGCCAGGCCATGGCCATAGAGAGAATCCAGATGTACAAGGTCAGCGAGAGCTACAAGGCGCGCAACAGAAAACGCACGAACCCGAACGAGGACGAGCAGGGGTTCTGGGGGAGGGCTCAAGCAATATCCAGATAGGCATCAACGGGCGCCCTCAATTTCAGGGCAGCGGCCCGAAATACATAAAAAGGACAAACCATGGCGACGACAATGGCGCCGCGTGCACATCCCCACGCGGCCGAAACGACCATTGATCACACTGAGCATCGCACAGCGGCAGGCGGCCCAGCACAAATAGCAAGTTAAGAAGCCCATGCGGACTCGCTGGTGCCCGCAAGCAACCGGTCACGCAGCGCAGGCGTAGCCCCAGACTTGGGCAACTCGCAGAGAAAGGCGCCCACAATATGCATCGGCCCCCATGCCCACAGGCCAAGTTTGCGTCGCAGCCCCTACCGCGCCGAATAAGAGTGGATAGGCCCATTGCATGCTAAACCCCGGTGGCCACGCAGCCACTTATACAAAGCGCACGATGCGAGCCTGACGAACTGCCGAACTGCCAATCTGAGAGCGAACGGACGGGCGCCCCCCTACCCTTGGGGTTCCTGAAGCCAGTGCCTCGCCCGAAGCATTTTAACAACCTGCTCTGAACGCGCCGACGTTCAAGCCGCTAAACATTGGATGCCCCCATAATCTGGGCAAGAATAAGCAGCGCTCCCCACCCCGTGGCCACCAGCTACATCGCGATGGGCACGGGGGCAGAGCGGGGCAGAGCGGCCTGGCGCCCATTCCCTACCGGGAGCGGCCCCCTGTCGGCAGTCAACAAGTTTGAAGGGGGTTGGGAGGCCCAACCATGTGCTTCGCCTAAGGCTAAGCCCATATCTTACTCTGTTACACCGCGGTAGCGATAGTCCCAAGAGCAGGAAAGAGTCGCGGGGGCTAGCCATGTCAAGCGAATATGTTTTCTGTCTCAATGGCAAACACTGCGCCTCGCGATGAGCAGCCGGCCGCATGAACGCACACGGCCGCGGACAAACGCTCGCCACCTCTCGTCTTTGCCCAAATCCTCCTTAGAGTCGGGGGGGGGGGGGGGGCGAAGCGTGAGTCCGCCGCCAGCTATGCAGCAAATCGTTGCAGGTCCCGGATAGCCTCTTGGGCTACATAGGGTTGTCAGAAGAGAAGCCGGCGGGTGCGCGTGCGTCGCCGCACTCCCGCGTTCACCGCTCCACGATCCCTTCTGTGGCTCGCCGCGCCTGCAGCGTGTCCCGGAGCGCCTGTTCCAATACGTTCCCGTAGAACGTGCTCCAGAGGCCTCTCGAAGCACCCCGGACAGCGAGGCCCCACGCGTGCAGGCACGCGTGAAAGTGTCGCTGTCAGCGTGTCAGAAGCGCTACAGGGGCGCTGTCCAGCGACCGTCGAGCTCCGCCGCGCGCGGTTTCCAGCGCCTCCACACACGTTTAACGCGTGCGTGAGGCCGCCCTGCACGCATGCACGGCGCGCAGAGCGGTCTGAGGCGAGAGCGCTGGCATGTGCGGCGCCGGGGCAGGGCCCGGGATGGCGCTCGCGCGGCGAGACCCGTGCGCGCGCGTCTCTCGCTTGGCTATCTGGGTTTTGGTCAACAACAAGCACACAAGGCAGGCAGCAGCAAACGGGCTCAACAATGGAAGGTTGGCCCGCGTGCAAGTGACCTTGCAGGCAAGTTGCCGTGCAGGCGCGTTGCCCTGCAGATAACTAGTCCTCAGGCGGCTCAGGCGATCTTGTCTGGCTAGCCCTGTGTGGAGCTTATCGTTTTAGGTCATGCTTGAAGGACTGTGTTCCTCCCATGACTTGTAGGCGCATGTCTCTGTCGATGCCCCCCTTGGCGTGGCCGTCCGCAGTCAGATTGCGAATGTCACACCTCTGCGCGCAGCGCGCGGCACCTCGCCCCATCACTCGTCGCATCCAACTGATGTGTCCCGAAAGTGTGCACCCAGTCGGTTTCTTCAAGTCTTTGCTTGACACGGACTTGAATGCAAATTCTGCATCGATGGTCAAGGTGTGCCACCCATCTCAAGTATATCCTTCCATTGAATGGGTGCCGGCGGCCGTGCATGGAGTTCGCGCAGAGTGACGATCGTGGGATAACAGTCCTCCAACTTGTGGGCTGCTGCGAGTGTTTCCGCTGAGTAGCTCATGTCATAGCCTTCGACTTCGTCGTCGGCATCTCCGTTCAGACGCCGGTTGCCGGAGTCGCTGCGTAGGTCGACCGCGCCCGTTGGAGCAATCGCTTGAAAAGGCGATCATTTTAAGGCAGGCCTGCAACTTCTTGGCAATCGCGTTCAGTCGTCGCACTTGCATATTGGTCGGTTCTTGGACTCGCTGTAGTGGTGCAACAAATATTATTAACCACGCCTGTGCGGTAAGGGCGCAAGTTTAAACACCTCTGTGGCTGACAAGAATGTCAGTAATCATCTTCGACGCCTTGGCCTTAGCATCTGCGCCCGTGAGTTCACGATGCTGGATAGGACGGAGCTGCTTGATGTGTTTATATTGGTCCAGTGAAACATTGCCGTTGTTGTCGTTCGCATATCCCACGGCGCCGTTGGTATATATGTGTTCATTGAGTTTACATGGCCCAAAAGTACCCTCAACTCACACGGCGTACTTGTCAATGGTGTCCTCCGTACTGGTTATGTTTTTGGCTCAACATGATTGGCCGTGAGAAGGTTAGAGCTTGTCTCGAACTCCTCGTCGTAGCACGTGGGCTTAAGACCAAGCCCCCTCGTGGTCTTCCTGAGCTTCAATGAGAAGACTCTCGGTGCATCCTTGGTACCAGTACCTGGTTTGAGGCACTGTAAACAGTGTCTCGACGTCTCGACTCATCATAGTGCTCGAATCCTGGGGGGGATCTGATCGCAGATGCTGAACCAAGTTGCGATGTAAAGCATGTCGCACGTTCCTTTTCACCGGTTGCTTCAGCAAGCGCCTGGTAAGTAAGCCCCCCGGGAAAGCCATGTTGATGTCGAGGGGCGCAATGGTCCACTGCTTCCTGCGCGCTGCCGCGCTGTCGAGCAGGTCGCCGACTCGACCGCCGCGCCGTCCCTGAGAAAGTTTCCACATCGAAGGCTTCGAGGCCCATGAAACCCCGAAGCAAGCGCAGTCGGATGGCACATCCCACCTCGCCCTTTTCGTTCTTGACGAACTTCGATTTATATACTACCTCGGAGTCCTGATGTGTGACGCTTTGGGTGCATTTTTTTTTATCGCTACTCTCTTCTTGCTTCCTCAAGCGCTGGCGGAAAAAACGGTTGCATTTGAGAGGCGTTTTATTCCTCACTTACAGCCACTGCGAAGTATTATACAATACAGCAAGTGATCTGTATATTGCTTACAACCTCAGCCGCCATGCGATTCAAAGACACGCCAGGCAAACCAGGAGCACCCCAAGAGCCGACCTGCGATAAGCAAACTCAAGAAGTGAACCGTGGCCTGAAAGAGAGACTGAGCACGCTAATAGCAACGTAATTCCCCCCTCCCCCTGCGCCGGCCGCAGGCCAGAGGATGCGAAGAGCGGAACTGGGTAGCTAGCTAAGCGGCCGCGGCTGGACGCCGGCCACGGAGGAGGAGGAGAGAGAGAGAGAGAGAGAGAGAGAGAGAGAGAGAGAGAGAGAGGAGGGAGAAGAGGAGTGTCCTCGGCACTGCTGGGGACTGCGACTACGCCTCGCCGCGGTTGGGCGTGCCAGGAGCAGCATCGACAGCTGCAGAGGGAGCTGTAAAAACAGTCTGCAGGAGGCCTCCTCTATGCCACCACCTGGATGGCCCACCGGAGCCTCTGCCAGCGAGCGAAAACGGGTCTGTGCGCGAGCCGGCCGTCACCCCTGAGCCCCGTGGGCGGCGGGCTCGCGCGGGCGGGTTGGCTGGAGTTTGCGGTGCGCGCCACAGCGCGTTTAAGCGCCGCGCGGAGGCAGCATGCCCGTCGACCGCACCCCGGCACTGCTGGATCACTTCTTGGATGGTCATTTCTATACTGCCTGTTGGTGGCGACGGCAGGTTGCGCCTCCGGTTCGTGACCATGTACAGCGCGTAAGCGAGGACGGCCCAGCAGGTGCGCTCGGTGTCGTCGGCGTAGCGCGCGACGCCGAGGAGGCAGCGGATGCGGCGGGCGTAGTCCCCCTGGAGCCTCAAGAAGCGGCCGCTCACAGCGCGACCTACCCTGCACCCCACGTAGTGTTCGATACTGTCGGCGCCAGCGCCGCAGCCCAGCACGCACGCCCGTGCACCCTGAAAGCGGCGCGCCGTGCACCATCTGTTCCATGCCAGGTCCCATGTTGCTGCAGCCACTCTCGGCGCTACCAGACCCCCAAGCCGCTCCAGACTCTCCCGCTGACGTCGGACCAGTGTGTGCCGCGACTCCCCCAGGCGCCAACGCTTCAGCTTGTACGCCAGCCGGGCGTCCCAGCAACCGAGAAAGTGGGGCAGATTGAGCTTGGCCGCCTCGCGCTGGAAGTGGGCCTTCAGCATCGCGCGGTCTCGCTCGATGTCGTCCCCTCTGCAGAGGCGCGCCCGGATGGTGTCCTTGGTGATGCCCTTCGCGGCCATGCGCTCCCCGTTCTGCACCAAGCCCTCTGCGAAGGACTGCCGGTACCAGGTCTGCCAGAAGATGAACCTCTCCCCAAAGGTGGTGGAGTCGAGTACGCGGCGCAGATCCTTGGCCACGTCGGCGGGCGCGTCATCCCAGGCTTCGAAGTGGAGGGCGCGAAGCATCGCCGCTTGTCCATGTGCTCGCAGGCAGTGAAAGGACCGCCCAATCCCGCACCTCTCCCCCATGCCCCAGAGGTCGGAGGCCGTAGCCCAGTTTCCGGGGCCCTTGGCGATCCCCAGAAGCACCTCCTCCTCCTGCCCGGCGACCGCCTCTGGTACCGGATGCAGCTGCGCCAAGAAGAGGAGGACGGAGAAGCAGAAGACGTTATAGACCATTGCCGTGTACTGTAGGCCAAGGGCTTTGTCTGACCATGCCTCCGCCCTTTGTCGCCATTTCGCCACGGCCTTGGCCCAAGCGGAATCGTCGCGGGCAGGGCCCACCAGATAACCCAGATATTTGGCAGCGCCTTGCAACTGCACCTGCCCCCAATCCAACGCCCGCAGGAAAGGCCTGAGCTCTTCGTATGGGTACTCCTCCTGTCGCCAGAGAGGGATCACCACCGTCTTCGCGTAGTTCAGGGCAAGCCCAGAGATGCCGGCGTACTCGTGGAACAGCCGAGCGACGGATGGCAGCGCCCCGAAGAGGTCGGCCATCGCCGCCGCCGTGTCATCAGCGAAGGCTCTAACAGCCCCTGGCGGCCCCAATGCCCGCGACAGCTTGCGAAGCAGCACGTCCACCACCACCGCAAAAATCAAAGGGGAGAGCGGACACCCCTGGCGAATACCCCTCGTCATGAGGAAGCGGTGGCCGTCATGGCCAGCAAGCCGGACAGCGGCAAGGGTGCGATCGTAGAGCGTCTCCACGAAGTGCAGCTGCCGGTCGGGCATGCCCAACCACCGCAAGGAAGTAAAGAGAAACTCGCGCTCGACCGATGGGAAGGCCGCTGCGAAGTCAAAGAGGACCAGGGCGCCGCGAGAGCACTGCAGACTGATCTTCATGGCAGCGTGGTCGATGGTGAGGACGTTGCTCAGCATGGAGCGCCCGCGGATGAAGCCCTTCTGCATGTTGGACACCCACGCTCTGCATATCTTTTCCCATCGTATCCGGGCCGCCCCACACATCAGCCGATTATCAGTATTTACTATCGAGAGAGGGCGCGTGCCGGACGCGTCATACACCTGCTCTCCATCGTCAGTGGCCCCAACGGGGGCCTTCGGCAGGCAGACCAGTACCCCAGCGTTGAACTCGTGGTCGCCCTCGTACGCCTCCTGCAACAGCTGCAAAGCCTCAGGAGCATGAAGGTCCTGCATGGCGTCCCAAAGTACATCAAGCCCAAAGTCTCCCAACTCACGCCACACCTTGTAGGGCAACCCGTCAGGCCCAGGAGCGGTGTTCTTACTGATTTTGATGGCGCGCTCAAGGTCCTTGCGGCGCACCTCCCACGCCTGGGACCCAGGCGGAGGCAGGCCCCCTCGCCAGGCCCCGACTCCGTCTGCATCGCGTTTGCGTTCCTGCTCATGGGCGGTGGCTGGCGGATAAACATCCTCCAGCCAGCTGGTCAACAGCTCCCGGTTTATCCCCTGACAGGTGAAGACCTCCTCCCAGTGTTCCTGCAGCAGCTGCGCCATGCGAGCGGGCTCGGTGTATACCTTGCCGCACCTGTCCCTCATGGCCTTGATCGTCCCTGTCTCACCCCCGTGTAGGCGTTTAAGCTGGCGGATGATGTTCTCCTTGCCGCGTCTGGCACCTAAGTCGCCCCCCTCTTCCTGCATCCGGCGCACCTCGGCAAGGTCCTCAGTGACGGCCGAGCGGGCGAGGTCCAGTAACCAGTCCGTGAAGTCTCCGTTTCGGTGCCCGCGCCTGCACGCAGCCGCGCGATCTGCCAGCTCCGGGAACGCCTGCAGAGTCTCCGCCGCTCGTCGGGAGTGCCCCCCCTCCACGGCGCGAAGGTAGCGCATTGCCCAAGCCAATTTGTCCTTCGACGTGAGTCTGGCGGGTTGCCGCGGACGCTCACGGCGGATCTGGACCGTGACCTTTTTGATCGACGCCTTCAGGTGCAGCAGGCGCTGAATGCCAGTGGCGTTGCCGTCAACATCCCGAAGCCGCGCAAGATAATCGATCTTGACACGGCGTCGCCACTGAGGGCCTCCCACATCGCGGGCGTCTAGAGGGCGCTCTCCATCATCTGTGTCTGCGGGGTGTTCGCCGCGGCGGTAACCTGCAACCGGGCGGTGACGCGATGTGTAATCGTGCCACTCGAGCGCCACGCTCCCGATGTCGCGGTCCAGCCACTCCCAGCGCTCCATGTTGGTGTAGATGCGGTCCAGGCGCGAACGGCAGTCAGCGAAGCGATGCGTGTACTCGGGCTGCTCCAACTCGGCGAGGTGCAGGCGACGTAACAGCGCGTCCGCTTCCTTGGCCTCGGCCGCATCGCCCCCTCCCGTGAAGGCCGGGGGATCGCCGCTCAACCTGTCTTCGTCGTTAACCACAAAGTTGAAGTCCCCCGCGACCAGCTGCAGCGAATGACCCCAACAAGCCATCACCTCGGTCAACTGACGGATCGTCGAAATGCGCTCTCGCCGGCCACCGCTGTTGCCCGTGTGCAGGTACACGATGCCAATCTGCAGACGCCCAGCGCCCCCCCAGCAGCGCAAGACCGCGGCGCGACCTGGGACCGGTTCCAACCAGTCGTGTCCTCCATGGTTGCCCTGCAGGGCGTCGAGAAAGCGCTTCTTGATCCAGAGCCCAACGCCCGCACCTCCCGCAGCCCCGTGCGACCAAAAGGCCTGGCAGTCGGAGGGAGTGCGAAGGCTGGCGCACTTGCCCAGGTTGCCATGGGTCTCCTGCAGGGCGAGCATGTCCTGAGACACTGCCAGCCGTCGGGCGCGTCGCATCTTGACCTGCTGTCGTAGGATGCTGGGTACATCTTGTACCTTAAAAAAACGCTCGCTGCCAAACTGTGTCTTGAGTTCAGTATATAGGGCCTTCGATACCTTGACTGGATTCGCTTGGATGTCTGCCTTCGTGAGATGGTCGTCCTCCTTGACGACTGCAGCCCGCGTAGCTGCAGCGGTCACATATACTCGCGTAGTGGTCACGCGGTCGAAGTATAATATCCTGTGCTGTTGTTCGGATAAGACAACCTTTGACATTTTTGTCAGAGACCAATCCGCAACTCTCATCATCGTCCGTGGAACACAATGGGGCATTCTATGTCTCGGTTGCGTCTATGTCCAGTGGGTTTCTCCGCGTAGGCAGGTGCCCAGCTGTTCTTCAGCTGCTGTGACCAGCACACTGTTGTCAGTCATCATCTGTGTGGGTGCAGTGTACAGCTCGTCTATGTGAGTTGTCTCCAACAGTTCCCTGTCGTCATGTAGTTCTGTGTGCCACACATCCATGACGTGTGGCTCGAGGTCCGCCTCTGATTCCTCAAAGATGGTGGGAAGCCGTCAATCCTCCTGTGATGGTTCGATGTCTGGGGCGTCCCTGGCGTCGTTGCCTTGCATTGGCATGTCGGCCAGTTCTTCGAACTTCGTCATGTCCTGATCGAAGCTCGCTTGAGGTTTGGTGGACTGCAGGCGCTCGATGTTTCTTGAGTCAGCTGATCCAGTTATGTCTTGAATGTCCAGGGCAGTGCCTTCGGCTTCGTAGTAGTGGAGGCCTGGGTTCACGTCGTTGTCATAGTGCACCAGTGCACAGCTGCCAGCATGCGTCATTGGAGGTAACTTGTGAATGCCCTTGGCCAGCGAGACAGAAACTGCGCTTTCAATGCGAAAGAAATTTCAGATGAGGTACTGAAGAGCTAATGTACCTTAGGAGAAAATCGACTCGCACTCGTCATCTGGAGCACTCCCTTCTGGTCGGGAGGTATCCAGAGGTCATGGCACGTCGCGGCTAGAAATGCCAACGCAGTCCGCAATGCTGCGTTGTCCGAGCCAATCTCTCGAACGATCAGTGCTTCAATGCACAGTGCATGTCGCGCGTCACTGTGCTGGACCTGCACGTCGCGACTCCCAACTCCCACGATAAGTTGACCCCTGTCGGGGTCGTTCCGCGCGACCGGGAAGGCCCACTCCAACCGCCCCCGTCGTCTTTCGTAGTGGCGGGGCGATGATGGTCAACCAGTTCTCCTTCGTCGTAGTAATGCTGACCATTGATGCTCGTCTTGGTCCGTAGTGCGCGGTTCGTCTTCGCTATTGCAGCGGCTTGAATGATAGCCTCAACTCTTGCCCGGCGGATAGTCTGTTCTCGAATATGATCGGATGTCTCCGTCTGCTGTTCGTGGTCCAGAAGAGGCAAGTCGGGTGGCATCGCTGGCTGTCGGCCGAGCAGTGCGCTGCGCGGAGATACCTCGTTATAGAAGGTAAACGCGTTGGCGGCAAACGGAGCCACATGCAATAGTCGGGTGAGCACAAATGATATGTCCAACCTGTTCAGTTCAGCCTTCATGACGTAAAGTAGGTTTAGTCAGATACCACTTCTTGTTTCAATGGTCGTAGCGTGTTGTCCGCGCGCGCATCCCCAGCTCAATGCTTTCTGCCTTGAAGACTGCCTTTTGCGGTGTCGTAATTGAATGCACCTTCTCTTTCAAAGCAAACTACTTTGGCAGGTCCGAATTGCATCCAGCACTGGTGGCACTGATGGCACGTGCCTAAGAGGCTGGTCATATTTTTACCAAGTATCTCGGTTCCAGCACCGTATTGAATGCATCGATCGATTAAATTATATACATGTATATACATGATATATATAAATATACTGCTCATGTTTGTAGAACGTCAAGTCGCACTCGACTTCATCATTAAACTTGCCAGGTAGCGCGGCAGACGGCGTGACAACATGTCCTCTCTTTTCCCAAGCCCTGCGCTCCCGGCATGTATCACAGACGCCTTCTTATGAAATTCAGCCTAACGTTGTTCAGGCCGGCCTTGGTTAAGATGAGTATCGTCTTAGGATCTTTGGTGTGGAACCACCGCAGGTGTAGTTTTCTCAACTCGCGCGTTACCGCGTCTGGGTCAAGGCTTCGCAAATTCTGTTGACTAATTTGCACGTCGACATTTGACCAGTCTGGAAACCGTGGACGACAATCAGGGTTACCCGCAGATGGTGGTGCAGGCTGTCGGCCCGGCCCTGGAGCCAGGCCTCGGAGTTCGTAGCCGCGCAGTTTGTTTGGCGGCTGGTGCCTCGAAGCAGCTGCCGCCGCAGGTGGTGGTGCGTCGGAAGCAAGTGCCGCCGCGGGTGGTGGGGCTGCCGGTTCGGCAGGGGCTGGAGGTCCCTGTCCGCGGCTGTCAGGCAGTTTCCACGGTTTTGCAAACTTGCATTTGCTAAGTGTAAGTATGTGACCAGGCTTAGCCTTACCTTTGTTCTTTTTTGCAGCTGGGACATTCCACAATCGTAATCCTCTTTGTCGTACCTGCTACAATGTTTGCGGTCTCTATGATGTGATGGGGGGGGGGGGGGCATGCTGACGTTTCCGCGCATGCAGGACACCCATCCCCCCGATGGCGGTCGCGTGATAGATCCGTCGGGACGTTGAAGGATAGTTGGATCATCCAAACAGTATCCACGTGTGTTCATGACAAGAACAGATGACGCATGAGGACGATCATGTATGGGGAACACGATTTACTGCGAACACGTCGTATGCAATTTGAGCTGCTACAACGAAGAGGGATTGCATCTTCGGCGCGCACTGGGCTGCCCTGGCCAACTTCTCTTTGCAAGCCGAGGCATGTTGATGATGGCCCGTGCACGGTCTATTCTCGAAGGGCGTTGATGGCAGACGGAGGCTGGCCATTATCTCAATAGGTTTTCGTATTCATACACCGTGGGAGTCGCCGAGGCCCGCGGTGCATTGGTCCGCGTTGATTGACGACGCCCACGGCGAGTCGCCGCCGCCCCTGCCCCTTTGGAAGCGCCTCTGCGGCCGACAGCCGGGCCAGAGCTCGGCCGACCTATGGGGCCAGTTGTTCCCCGAGTCGGTTTGGGAAGACTTCGGGGAACGCACGGGGTGCAAATAGAGGGGGGCCTCGCGGGTGGTTTTCGGTGGCCTTTGGGTGCTTCGTGGGGGCCTCTTTGGCCGTCGGAGGGCGTTCCCGGTTTGTCCGGCGCCGTCGGGGGCCGTCTTGGGGGCCGTCTGGGTCGTCTCGGGGCCCTCTTGGGGCACGCCAGGGGTTCTTAAAGGCCATCTTGGGCGTCTCGGAAGCCTCTTGGGCCGATGTGGGGCCCTCTTGGGGCCGTCTTGGGAGCTTTTTGGGCCGTCATGGGGCCGTCTCGGAGGCCTCTTGGGCGATATCGGGGGCCCCTCGCGACGTCTTGAGCCGTCGGAGTGCAGAGAAGAAGCAAGGCCATAACCTATCAAAAACCGAAGGAGAATTTGATTTGGGCTTTTTCGTGCCCTCCTGGACGACCTCCTGGACACCTTCTGGGCCGCCTCGGAAGCCTCTTGGGGGCCTCTTGGGCCGCCTTGGGCCTTCTTGAAGCTATCGCAAGCCGTCCTGGGTGCATCTTGGGCCGTCTTGGAAGCATCTTGGGGCCATCTTAGCCGTGTTGGAAGCCATTGTGGGCGTGCTGGAGGCCCCCCGGGCCCTCCTGGGGCCGTCTTAGGGGGGCCCTCCTGGGGCCGTCTCAGGGGGCCCTTCATGGGGCCATCTTGGAAGCCTCGCGGGCGATCTTGGGGGCCCCTTGGGCCATCTTGGGCCGTCGGAATGCCGAAGAGAAGCAAATCCCAACATCCTTCAAAACCCAATGGAAACCTTGTAATATTGGCCTCTCCGGGCCCTCCTGGAGGACCAATTGGAAGCTTCTTGGGCCGTCTTGGGGGCCTCTTGGAGGCCTCTTGGGCCGTCGTGGACCATGTCGAGGCCATCCTAGGCCGTCTTGGGTGCATCTTGGACCGTCTTGGAAGCATCTTGGGGCCATCCTATCCGTCTTGGAGGTCAACTTGGGCGTATTGGAAGCCTCTTGGGCCGTCTTGGGGCCCTCTTCGGGCCGTCATGTGGTGCTCTTGGGGGCCTTTTGGGCGATATTGGGGCGATCGCGGGGGCCTCTTTGGTCGACTTCAGCCGTCGAAATTCCCGAGGAGACGCAGAAGCGCGCGCACGCGCGCGCCGTGATGAGTACATATGCCCCAATCCGTCTGAAACCAAACTCCAGGATCTCAGAATCAGTATATTTTCCAGAGGGCGACCAAGGCACGGTTACTGAGCGTCGCCTGCAAGCCGCGCCCCGAGAATCGCTCGAGTCTCCACTGAGAGATGTGGCTGCAGAAATTTGGATGCCAGCATAGGCAGCAAACAAGAGGTGAGACAGGCTGGCGGTGGCTGGCGCTAGCGGTGCTGGCGTCGGCGAACGCAGCGTTGCTGGCCTGCGGCGCAGGCATCAACGCCGAGAACATGGAAATGACGACAGAGCTGTGAAATAGAGCAAGCACACACAGCCTCCCTTAAAGAAGCCGGGTGGGAATGTGCACATATCATCGCGAGGTGCTGGCCACATGGCGGGTCGTACTGCGCAGCCATCCGCGGCCTCTGTCAGGGCCAGCTCTCGCGGCGGAGGCGACTAGGCCCACCAGTGAAGGGTCGCGGGCAGAAAACATCCGAGCATCGAGTAGACGGCGCATTGAGCCACGTCAGCAACATCGAAACTTGCGAAGCTGATAGTGCTAGGCCATGCACCTAACCAGAAACCACATTCAGACCACACCCCTGTGTTGACTGCGGTGATATCCCCATCTTCAATGGCGGTCGAATCAAATGGGCTGATGGACGGGAAAAGGTAGCAGAGAGCATATGAAACAAACCATCTTCCCACGACCGTGGGAATGATACTCTCCAAGACTTGGCCGACGGCGGACATGCGTTACTGAGCCCGATCCTGAGATCAACCACGAATAGGCCGGCCTGAGACACACTCCAGAGACACAAGAGATTGCAGATGCCAGAGAGGAGCTGGCAGAAAGATGGCATGGAGCGACGGATTAAGGAATACATGATCAAACAAAAACAATATAATATTTCACGCCAAGAAAAGGAAGCGGCCTGCCCTGGAAGCCTGACTGGGTCAGCATGACATGCGCGACTCGTTGTAGTTCAGGCGGCCACGGGCGCCTGCTGCGTCGGCGTCTCTGTCCATTCGCCGTCGCAGTCGAGATGCTGAAAAAGGAGCGCGCCAATGCCCGTAACATCCTTGTGGTCGAGCTGGCCGTCAGTAGCGCCCAAACTCTAGCACTTCCGCTTCCACTGATCGGTACTCTTCTTCTTGCCAATCTCCGTCCACCAGGCCGCGAATGGCGCCCCTGCAGCTGGTAGTTGACTCGCATAGGTGCGGATGTCCCCGCGGCCCTTGGAGATGCCGAGGAAGCTGAGGGCCAGCTCGTGCTGGATGGCGGTCATATTGGCCAAGAGGATGGGAGTGGAGGCGCGGTGCGCGGCCAGACGAGGCGCTGGCTGCTGTCCAGGCTGAAGCGTGGGCTGGTTTTTTTCCATGACCTTTCGAGCTCCACTGATCGTGTCCACCACTGAACATGCCTTCCATCATGTTCCTTAAAGCTCTCACGTCGTTAGAAGTCGTCGACGTCGAAGTCTGGATGGTCTGCAGCTGGTCAGAGCGGCCCTTGACATCCTGCTGCGTCGTGGCGATCTTCGCGCGCGTGCGCTTGATGACAGGGTCGTGTTCTAGATCGCTGGGTGAGCTCTGGTCCAGGCCAGCAGTTCCGGCTAGCAGTTCCGGCTAAGCGTTCTATCGCGTGCTGAAGTTTGCTATCTGGTCCTTGAGTTCCATTCATCACACTAGTGAGCGCCAAAGCCAGGTCGCGAGCAGGCTGGCTGGTAGTTGCCATTCCTTGAACAGCTTTGTGCACGCCGGCCGCTGGCGTTGGGCTCGTAGCAGTGGCGGCTTGATCCGCTCGACTAATGATGTTGCTGATGCGGTCGATCTCTCCGAATACCCGAATGCTGTCGACCGCGCCACCCCGCCGCCCCAGCGTCGCCCCGATGCCGCCCGTGCTGTTGCCGCCGCCGCCGAAATAAAACGAATGTTCATCATGTCCTCTTCCCCAGCCCCCGTCGCTGTAGTAATACTGGTTGCTCCCTTTGGTTCCCTTGGGAGCTCTCGTGGCCGAGGTGCTGGGGCCTGAAGTGACGGGGGACTGTCGTAGACGGGTGTCAATCAACTCAGAGGCCCGGTCCAGGTGAGACGAAACGGCCGCGGAGGTCTGGGTGCGATGCTGGCAAATTCGTTCCACCATATCTACGCGGAGGAATGTAAGCGTCATGCGTTCTCCTGGGGGGTACGTGTTATACCACATTCTTCTAACGCAGCTCCGTGGGTATCCCCTGCGATAATAGAACGCCATGTCCACAGGAAAAATAACGATCAGGTCAATAGTGCCAGGGTTAAGTCTATCCCAACTATGTCGGCGCCCTCTGAGTTCAGATGGAAGTTGTCCTAGTTCCCGACGGGTGAGATGTCCGAGGTACGGTGTAGCACTTTTTTATATAAAACCGAAGCTAGCTCTATCCCCCTAAGGACATACTCTTCATTTTTTAATGTTGCGGAATGTACCGTATGCCGTCGAATCCCCAAACTATGAGAGCATCCAACTATCGACAGACAACGTGCCATCCCATCTGCTGGTAGTTATAATCCAACTCAAAAATCAGTCTTCTTATATGCATCAAACATCTGCTTCCGCAAACATGAGCGACAGACACGATATGATAACAAGATGGTGTCGTCAACGCATCGACCTGCTGCTACCTCGAGAGCCCGCCGTGCAGTAGCAGGTCTGCGTAGCGGGTGCTGATCGCATTGGCACGCGAGGTAGGAGAGCACGAGGTGGAGGATGGCCCCTGGCAGCGCCCCCCCCCCCCGATGGGAATGCCAAATAATTGAGCTAGGGCGACGCAAGATAAGACAAAGAACCGAGAACCGAATAATCCTTCAACCGCGCGCTTAAGACTGCTAAACAAGAACGCGGTGCGATCCCAATGTCGAACACCCTTTCTCCCCCCAAGGACAACTTGAGCTGATGTATTGTATGGGGCCGAGAGCGTTCGCGTTTTGAGTTCAGTCTGGGCACGGTGGAAGAGCGAATCAGCAGCGGCACGTGTGGACTTGGACTCCAGGGCACCATATGCCTGTCCAGCATGAGACACGGTCGAGCCTGGGAAACCCATGCATTCACGGCAACGTACACACACCGCTTGTCGCGCAACGGGGAGGTAGAATGGAAGGCGCGAGGAGGCCAACAGCTACATCTCAATCGTCAAAGGCGGAGTCCAACCCACGAAAGCCCATCCAGGAAATATGATATTGGTTAGATATGTAAGATCTCTGGATATCAGTCGATAAAGCTGTCGTCCAGGAAATTTGAGAAACAAGCTGCATGTGCCTCTGGTGCATGAGTGCCCCGTCTTCGCGCAATTGTTGGCCCCGTGGTCCTCGAAGCACTTTCTTTTGACTATAGGGTAGCAGTGAGGCAACTTGTGTAATCCTATAGTTCTCTGCGAGGGTGGTCTTAGACTTTCAGGAGCACTGAAGTCGCGCGCCAGGCGGTGCCATTCGAGGATGTGAGACGGGGGAGGGACATTCAATGGCCAGCGGCTCTGGGCATGAGAGATCAGACCCAGCCACCGACACTGCATGTGAACAATACTCGCCCCCCATAGAGTCCGAGGGTCCTTGTCCTCTATTGTGTAGCTTATGATCCCTCGCGCGGCCTCGAGACCCCAGCAAAGACGATATAGCACCTATCGAGGGGCCGTCGTGCCGCGGCGGGACGCGCCCCCAAATTCATCCGGCGCCGTCGGCATGACCGAGAGAGCCCGAAGAAAAACGGGATCACCTGCATGACGGCGAAACCATGACGAGCACCTGGATACACGACTAGATGAAACAGCTGGGCATAATTTGGGAATCCAAGGAAGACGCCCGCAAACGGGTAAACGAAAAAGATATCCTCCTTCTGCTGACATCCTTGAATCCTCCAAGCTTATCTTGTCCAGGGAATCGATGCTATGGTTCCCCAGGTCATGGGTGATGGACGCGCGTTGTTTTTGCAAGGTCTGTTTTGCCTCCAAGGAAATGCGTACTTGTCTGCGCGCCAGCAGAGTCTAGGCGGGTCTGGCGAGGGAGGTGCGGTGGAGGGCGAGGTTATCCCATTTTCGCACAGGCTTGAGGTCGCCCTCGCAATCCAGCACGAGCGCGACACCACATGGACGAGGCAAACCCATCATCTCCAAATGTGTCGCAAGCGATGAATGCACAACAGCTTCTTCACGCCAGAAAGGAAAGACTGTGCGCAAGCCCCAGAGCATGCAAACATAATCAAAATTGCTCAGCTTTGCACGAACCGCGGACTGCCACATCACCTCCTGGGACTTCCAGGCACAGAACCGAAGGAACAAGATCGCATTGTTGGGGTCAGACGAATACAGAAGTCCAAACGCATGGAATCTGGCAAGACGTCGTCGAAGAAAGAAATCATACACTGTCAAAATGCAACCGCAAAATAGCGTTCCACTCTCGCATGCGTTCACGCTGTCTTGTTTGTCGTAAGTGAAGGTTTCGAAGAGCTTCAAAACGAGCTTGTTGCCAAACCTCATGCTTTTCCATATTATCCAAGGCCCGAGGAAGATGGAGGCGACGATCCTGACGGTTTTTCCATGCCCTTGGACCGCTGTTCCGTATTATCAGAGAACGAGCAGAATGCGGCTTAAGGGTGGCGGAATTGCCGTGGGCCTTTGCAATGTCATTTGTTTCCGGGCAAGCAACAGTTCCAGATGGAGCCCCAATCGCTGTCGCCATGTGTGTGGGTATGGTGGTCAGAAGCATGATAGATGTGGCGCGTGCATGGCGCGCAACCAATGGTGAGACATCTGGTGCTCGATCCGCCAGGGGTTTACCCAGCTTGCATTTAAAGGCTTGGTAATGTTCACGCGTTCTAGCTATGGCTCCGCTGTGTGTCCCAGTGCTTCGGTGTACACATCCCCGCCCAATGTGCCTTGCGTGTCTTCCAACTTTGTCCATGAACGATGTAGACTCGGATGAGCGAGATGATGAACCGAGAATACATGGTACCAGTAGATGTGGAAGACCACGCAACGCAATAACATCCAATAACGTGGCCCCTTTCCAGGTCTCGAGAAGGCTCGCTGGAGATCAACATCCAGGGGAAGGCGCACATGTTGGGCGATGCGTCGAGCGCGTCGTCCTTGTGTCCAAAGATATCAGATGTATATGATCTGGTGAAGGACAAGGAGAGTCACGTATAGTGCTGAGAATTGAATGCTAGAAACACAGTCGCCACCTGCAAATCGGTCTGAAAATTGTTGAATCAGGTGCTCACAGAAGAGGAGATAGTCCATGGATGGTTGCGAGCACGAGAGCTGCCGAAGTGTAGCTAGCATCGAACGATCGATAATGTCAGACGTGCTCGTACGTGGAATATCATCACCCTTGGAACTGAGAGGGGCAGTGAGATGTATAACCCAATCTGTGATCCGAGGAATATGTTGTTCGAGTGCGGACTCGACCAAACTCTTTGTCAAATGCATGTGTGTAGACTTGGATGACATAGATGTTCGCCAGCTTGCCATCTACCAAACTCGCGATTGTGATAGGGGGTGTCCCTGCCATGCAGGGCTGAATCTCACAAAACACGATAGTAAACGTCGAACTACGAGGTTGTTGTGAATATGAATATTGCGAGACCGGTGCAGTCTGGCACTTCGTCGGACCTCTACGCCGTCGCAAACGCATCGTTATGAGTACATATGCCCCAACCCGTCTTATACCAAATTCCATGATCTCAAAATCTCGACATCGAGGAATCGGAATGGCCGATGGACTAGTTCAGTATCAATATATTTTCCAAGGAGGGCGACCGGGATGCGGTTACTGAGCGTCGCCTGCAAGTCGTGCCCCCGAGACTCGCTCGAATCTCCCCTGAGAGATGTGCCTGCAGATAATTAAATGACAGCGTAGGCAACAAACGAGAAGAGAGACAGGCTGGCGGTGGCTGGTGTTGGCGGCGCCGGCGTCGGCGAACGCAGCGTTGCCGGCCTGCGGCGCAGGCTTCAATGCCGAGAAGATCGACGCGGCAACAGCTGTGAAAGAAAGCAAGCGCACACACACAAACACACAAACACAAACACACACAATCACACGCACACACGCACGCACACACACGCGCGCACGCACGCGCGCACGCACGCGCGCACGCAAGCACGCACGCGCCACCACGCACGCACGCACGCACGCACGCACACACGCGCACACACACGCACGCAAACACACACACACACAAACACACAAACACACAGACACACGCACACACACACACACACACGCACACACACACACGCACACACACACGCACAAGGAAAAACAGTGATCTTGGCGTCTTCGGGCCTTCTTGGGAAAGCGCTTGTAGCGTCTGGGAGGCCTCAGTGGGGCCTCTTGGGCCGTCTTACGCCATCTTGAGGCTATCTTGGGCCGCCCTGGGTGCATTTTGGGCCGTCTTGGAAGCGTGCCGGGGCCGTCTTAGCCGTCTTGGAAGCCATCGCGGGCCATCTCGGCGCCGTCTGGGGCAGGAAAACCGCTTGCAGCCAGGTCTTCCTGGTGGCCGGCGGGGCGGGCCGAAGCCCCGGGGGGGTTCTTTTGGAAGGGAACCAAAGCCCAAACCGAAATCGTCTAGCACGCCCGGCACCCCTGCGATGAAGCGACAGGGGGCGGCGGGCCTTGTGAGTGCCCGCGCCGCTGGCTGGCGTCGTCCACGATGGTGATTCATCCGCCCAAGTGCCCACTGGTTGTTCTCGCAGGTAGAACCGTAGATCGTCTTGACGCGCGGCAGCCCTTCCCAAACTTAATGCGTGGAAGGTATTCCTTGTCATGCTCATGCCGCGTGTCATAGTTGACCTCTGAAATGAAGTAGGACGGAACCCATCGTTCTGCAGTTGGGCTGTAGGATGACAACCTTCACGAAGCATGTGTCCAAGTAGTGGTGCGCCGCTGAATCCTGGACTTCCTTGTTTCCAAGGTCAACGTAAGAACGCTTGTCGAGGCTGCCTCCTGAGGAGGAACCTCGGCTGAAGGAGGACTGCGGTATTCCCGCGCTTCCTCCGCGCAGTTCCAGCATGTCTACCTTGTTGCGTCGTCCGTGACAAATAGGTTGGGATTCTGGGGAACATGTCAGCATGCGTGTCCGCAGGTTTCTCCCGCTGGTAGTGCAACGAAGGTTTCCACATCTTCATCGTTGTCGGAGCCCAGAGGAACGTCGGTGTCGTATGCTCCACATCCGAGGCCCTTCAAGTCCTCGCAACAGCCGTGGTTGTCGTCTTCGGCCTTCTTGGGTATCTTGCGTGGTTGGATGCCGTCTTCTTTGTCAGTTTTCTGATTATTAATGTTTTTTTTTCCTGGCATTAATAGGTTGTGCTGTCTGTTGTTGCTCATTGTCGGGTGCGTTGTCAAGTGAAATAAATGTCGGGAATTCGGAAATAGCGGGCAGCGCGCGGCCGCGCTCAATCGAGGGGGGAGGAAGACGATCGCCATCGACGGTCGCATTTCGCCTTGGGCGCGGTCGCTGCCCTCCGTTGCCGAGCAGGGCTGGGGCCAGAGGCTCCCGGCGCAGTCGAGTATGAATGTTTGTTGCTCCACTTGGCAACGGCGCGTTGTAGTTGCACCCGATAGGTTGGTCCTGAACCCTGATACTTCCGCAGGACGAAAGATTTCCTCTGGAGGTGAAAATGGCCACGAGGAGTTCGCGAGACAACGTCGGCGCCGCCGAACGGACGGCGACTGAACGAGCTGTTTGCAGCAACCGGGGGAGAGGGAGGTATGTATTCATGTTGAATGGGGACCGCTCGCGCGGGGAGTTGATGGGGGTGCGCGAGACGACGCAGGGCCCATCGTGGAAAAGAGATCACCAAACCCCCCATCCCCCGTATAATTTTAACACGGGCGGTTTGCGGGGCCCGCGGATCCGAATTCTTCCCGCCTCCTGTTTTAATTGAAGAATTTTAAACGAGGTAGAAATCGGATCCGCCGTAAAAACTAAGGTCGGACGCGGATCCGGGATAATCCGAAATCGAAGCCGCGCGGACAGAAACCGGATCCACCGAAACACAAACCAACACCAAAATTGTGCCCTCACGAACTTCATTGGGTCCGACGGCGGGTATCTCACACGCGTCTGCTCAAGACTTCAAACCTTCGCTCCGGGCCCAAGAGGAAAACTTTCGTCCTGAGGATGTATCCTGTATGATAATATTGTCGTCGAGGTTACTCGTCGCCCGGCGTGCCACGCGGCCCCAATGAGGGCCATTCTTAAGAGACTGGGCGTAAGTCCGAGCTCCTTTATCCACTCAAGTGTGTACGCTGAGACGTGCAGCACTTGTCTGATTTCTCTGTGTTTTATGATTGTCTATTTGGTCAATCAGCCGTGCAATCATGATCGCGATCGTTTTGTTTCGCCATTCCGCCCTCTGGGCGCCCTGGCCGCAACACTCTAACTCATGTTCTGCTTGTTCAGCAGCCCCCCCCGCGACTCGCAACCTGCATGTCTACTGATTGGCGGGAATGCGCGCGTAGGTGGTTGCCGCCTGAAAACACGAACCGCACGGCAAACGACTCGGACGATCGAACTTTAGACCGAAGTGGCAACATCGCATACGCATGACTTGCAGGCCCCAGTTCTCAATTGTATCACGCATGGACCCCATTCTCCACAAGTAGCCTGGGCGTCCTATAAGTGGAATAGACATACGTAACGCCCGAGCTTCAACCATAAGATTTCTGATATGTTGGCAACGTGGCCCCGCCCGCTTCCCAGGCAATCGCACATGCCAGTCAGCGGGCGTTGCTGCCCATCGCATCTGATTGCCCCCCGAACGTATGCCACCTAATTGCTGTGAGCCTGTAGAGGTCGTAGCCTCTGCGTGCGCGGTGCGATCGCACATGCATCCTCGAGCGCGGAGTTCAGCGCAAGCTGCTCGCATATCTTCAATGACAACGGCGCGAGAATGATATCGATGAGACGAGATTTTTTTCCGCGGCAGCCGCGCAGCGCGGTCCGCCGACGTCCCTGGCGCGCGCAGCTAGCGCCAAGGGAAAACATGCAAGTGCCCCCGCGCCTGTAGACGGCACCTCAACTGTCGGCTTGTCCGGGCAAGCGCGAGTGGCCCCGTCGCTCATTTTCAAACGATGGGGGCGCCCATGTGCCCGCGCCATGGGCCGCGGAATCACTGCTCGAGGTCGCAGATGTCGCGCCTCTCAGCAGTGTCGCTCAATGCAGCGGGTTGCCCCGCAGTGGCAGGCTACTCCGCATTGCTGTCGTGTGGCGTCCACTTGCTGCCCTCTTTGCAAATGGCCTGATAGACCTTCGCCTGCAGGTTCTCCGCGGCGAAGCCCTGATCAGCGGGCGTGGGTTTGCCGCGATATAACATAATCCTGCGCCACCAGGTCTTGAGAGCGTGGTGCACCATGGACTGAACCGCGTGTGGACATGTATCCTCGTTGATTGCGTGGCCGATGCCCCTGGTGTCCTGGGGCGTCATATATGCGCGGTCGCCCATGGGAGCAGGTGACCCTGCGTTGCTTGAAGCAGGTTGCCCCGCAATCGGCTCCATGTCTGCAGTCTCCATGGGGGGCGCTGGCGTCTCCTCGCATTGAGGATTGGGCGTGTTGGTGAAAGCTGTCGATCCATCGGCTTCCGTTGCTACGCCGCACTCATCGACCCTGATAGCCAGGTGCCCTGACGGTGTTATTATCAAATCAAGCACCCTGGCACCCTTACCAAGGAAGGGCCTGTGCATGTCTTTACCTGGGATGACCATCTTTTCGCGTTCCATTCCAGGGGCCAGGGTGGCCCGCATGTTCGCCATGTTCCTCGGGCACACGATTGCGGGCTGATTATCGCAGGGTCCCTCGGCCACGTTAGCTGAGTAGGTCTCTAGCCTCGCGATAGCGGGTTTCCCAGCGGAGCCCCCTTTGCATGCGCAGGCGATTTTATAGTACCCTGGCGTCCTGCGCGCCGCGGCTCCATGGCACACTCCGGTCACGCATAAAGTTGTTCAGGTTCGGTTTCTTGAGGTCGTGGCCATGTGGGCGTGGAGCTCGCTCAAATGTCTGCGCAGTTTTGACAACAATGATGTCTATGTTGCTGCCGATGTTCAGCAGTATAATCAACGTTCCATCAATCAAAGTCCCGCTGTTTGCTGCTAGGGCTAACTCATGTCAGTCACCGAATATGCCCTGCGCAAAGGGCAATGCAGTGCCGCGCGTGCCCTCGCGGCGCCTTTGGTCCAAGACCCACGGATCTCTCGTCGTAGAGGGAAATGCGCCCATGCGCGCCATGCTCTCCTCCTTTGAATTTGGACGCTGCCAGAGAATACATTCAGAAAGGTATTCATCATATCAAAAGGGGCACTGTTGCGCAAGGGGCATATTCTCACAGGCGACCCCGTCGGCGCGCACGGCGTTCTGACCATCCGCGTCAAACATCAGCACAGCATGCAGCACGTCACGCTCGGATATAGCGCTGGCCCCGCTGCGCGCGCTCGCTGGGCTCTCAGTCCTGCGCGAGCGTAGCGGGTTTCCCCGCGCTCTGCCATACTGCGCGTCGGCTCTCTCCATGCGTCTAAGCCATGCGTCGTTCGACGGTGCCCCTGCAGGTGTCGTTGCAGCAGGTGCCCCTGCAATGGCCGCTGACTCGGCTACCGGCGGCATCTGCGCATCTGCAGTTGGCGTCGTTGCCGCCGGATCTGACCACGGGCATGGGGGGCGCAGCAGGCTGCCCCGCAGAAGCGGCAGGCGTGCCCGCTGCCACCGCGGGGCCCGCCATCATGGCTTTGAGCCGGTTCAGTTCTTCACTGAAGTCCCTGAGTTCATATGCCCCGCGGTGCATTTCTGCATGTTGGTCTTCTGCATGGCGCTCTCCTGCGAGGGCGCAATGAAACTCAGCTGTGGTAAGGCCTACGCTTCGTCATATGGCGCATGGTGCCTCGTTTGGGGCGCCCTCCAACTGTCGGCCCGCGCACGCCCGCGCCGCGCGGTCCCGTCATTGCCTGTGGAAGATGTGGCCACGTTGGGGCCTCCATACCTGATCGCGGCATGCGAACTCTTCGAGGCATATGACACACTTCGTGAAATCACCGCCGCTGATGATCGGTGGCGTTGCTGATGGCCTTGTGCGCGATTGCCGCTCAAGTGTAGTTTCTCCCATCTCGCGGCGGCTCGGCGGAACTGCGGGCGTGGCAGGCGGGCCCGCGGGCATCGGCCCCATAGCAAGCATCGCTGGAAGACCCATCGCGGGTTGCCCCGCACATGGAGACGCAGCGGGTGCCCCCGCGCGGTTCATCACGCGGTGCGCCTGCCGCGCCCGATTACGCTGCCGGCGTGCAAGTTGCACGGGGAGATCGGCTTGCTCCGCCTCGTGGATGGCCAATATTTCAGGACGCAGCTCTCCCATTGACGCAGGTGCCACCAGCCCTGGGCCGCGCGGATTCGCGTCTTGATCCATGGGGGCTGCCAAGTACCCGCGACGAAGCACCTGGCCGGGAAATCCAGCCTCGTGCCCCGCTCCCTTGTGAGCTGAGGCTTATTAAGAATCGCCCGCTGTCTCCCTGGCGCGCGGGTTTTCGGGCTGGCTTCCGACCCGAGGAACCCCAGTCGTCTACGCATAGTAATCAGGGAACATGGCCGAATCCATCCGCGGTGCCACTAGCCAATCTGCAGCTGTCGGATCATAGGTCGGGCGGCTAAAGAACGCAAGTATGTGTCCATGCCGGTTCGGATGGTTCGGCGACGGATCTGCGTCGGGCACATGCTCCCAGGGCGGAGTCCAATCTGCATTTGGCAAGTCGATTCCATCCCGCCGCATGTTCTCCATGGCCTCTTGCATCTGTCTGTGCATCCACTGCTGCTGTCCCAGCATCCTGTCCGACCTCCGGGGCAGCCCCCGTCGCGGGCCCCACGTTGCCGCGCTGGTCCACGATCGCTGGCTGCCTCGTCAGCGCAGCCCGCGGCGCTGCGGCACGTGGAGGTGCAGAGGCGAGGTGGCCTGTAAGGCCCGATAGAGCTGTGGACCATCTCACGCTTTGGAGTCCGGCCTGCAAGCTGCGCGTGGTTCCGGCGCTTGGTGGGCGCCAAACGAAATTGCGGGCCTGCCCGCGGGCGCAAATGCAACGGGTTGCCCCGCGAGAACAGGCAGCCGCTGTGCCTGATTGCGCCGCGGGTCGCTCGCAAACAACAAGAAACATCGTTCGGCGCTGCGCCCCTGGGCGCGATGCGACACATCAGCACTCTGGGCCTGGACCCGGGACCAGAAGAGACGTCTGCAGGTGCCCGCGCTGGATTCATTCACCCCTTTCAGCATCAATATCGAGGCATGATGCACCCCCAGTGTAGGTGAGCTCGGCGCGGGCACAGGCAGGTTGAAAGGAGTGTCTGGCACGGCCCACCCCTTCGACGTGGAAGGATCGAATGGAGTTTCGCACCGATCCATCGGCGCGTAATGAAACATCGGCCGATTACCCTGCTGAGTTGTCAATCTGCAGATCATTGACCCATACCTGACCAACTCGGTCGTGCACGCATTGATCCCCGTTGTGCTTGATACCAAAGAGTTGGATATGGAAACTCACCGGGATACGACTTTTAACCCCCGAAGTCATGATGGTGTCATTGGCGAGCAGCCATACTGGAATGTTATCGCGAATCAAATTCTGGAGGCTCACTTGGATCGGAACCTCGGAGTCCATCCGTAGGCCTGGCTGGATGCGCCCATCGCCATGCAAATATGGGTATCCATGAATCATCCGTCTGCCTGGATTTGCATTAGGGTTGGCTTGGCTTCGGCATGACAGGCCGACATCCAATCTACTCGGCGTGCTCGCCCATATGGTCCCGTGTATGAGATTGCGGGGTGCTCCCGCCTCCATCAAGTCTGCCACTCGAGAACGCGATGGTTCTGGACATTTGATGCCTGGGCTGCTGTGCCCGCTGCTGGGTCGCAGGAAATAAGTCGAGCGGGCTTCCCCGCATAACTTGAGCTTCTTCACCTGGGGTAGATTCATTTGCGTGCCAGAATTCGCACCGTCCATCTCAAATATCTTAAGCACAGCTAGTCCTTGGTATGCCCAATGCCTACCTCGGAGGCATTTCTCGACGGCGTCCAGGTGGTGATCCTGATAGTATTCGCAATCGTTTGGTGGCCAATTCTCCAGCAAGTCACTGAAGCAGACTCAACCGTTGAACACGTCGAACGAGGTCACGAATTCCGTAAACCGAGACAGGATCAAGTCTGTGTAAAATGCTTGCGCCGAATGGCTGTGGTGAGCCACTCGGAGCATTTGCGCTGATCTTTCTCTCTCGGTAGCCACGAATCCTCGTCCGCATCGTTTAGTATCTTCGACAGGTATCGATACTCACGGCTGTAACTGAGGACTTGCTCCTGCCGCAACTGATTGCGGACGCGCTGGCGTTCGATTGCCTTTTCTGTCGCGCGCGTTGCAGCATATGCAGTTGATAACTGTACTACTCTGCATCGCCTCGAACCATCGTCAGCATTGGGCCTATATGCTGGGTTGACCATCGTCTGTTGGGGAGTGCCCAGGGCTTCCCAATAGCGCCTGCCCCCCTCATCTTTTTCAAGGGTCATAGCAGGTCGCCCCGCATGCGCAGATGCCGATGCAGCGGGCGCCCCCGCGGAAGCCGAAGCAGCAGCGGGCGCTGCAGATAAACTTGCGCTTCCAGATGAGTTGTTATACTTTTCGCATATATCAGAGTACGGGCATTCGCTAATATTCGGAGCTGCTCCTGGTGCCTTGGACGTGGTCTGGAGCGCCGTCTGTTCCGCATCACGCTGCTGGGCGTGGGCCCTGGATGCACCGTCCAACGATGGTGCCCCGCCAGCTCCCCGGTGGGACCTGCCAGGCGTGGGACCGCGCAGTGCAACAGGGTCCTTAGGCTGAAGTGTGCTGCTGCCCTGGAACGCAGATGCTGCGGTCGCCACGGCTGGTCCCCTGGAGTATGATATACGGGCAACTTTCCCCGCAATCTTTGTTCTGTTCTTCGACCTAGGCGACTTTGGAGTAGGTGACCTAAGAATACTTTTGAATATGGAGATCGATCAATTTCCTTCACAAATATCTTCTTCTCATAACGCTTCGGGGGCTTCGGGGGCTCGTCTGCTTTTTCTCGGCGGGTTTCCCCGCGCCGGCGGACTCAGCAGTCTGGCGAAGGCTTCTGCGTAGGTCTGTGAAGCGCCACAGTTTGGATAATAGCCTGGATTGTGCAATCCAGTCTGTATATTCAATCGAGCAGCTTGCTTCGTACTTGAAGTTATCCATCCAATCTCTCTGCAATGATACGCCACTATCGTACCTGGTGCCAGGTCCACGTCCTCCGTTACCGGATCAAAGATATCAAATTGGGATCAGTAGCTTCGCTACTGTAGGACACATATGAATGTTCCGATTCAGGCGCAGGTTCAGTGGGATCAACAGATGGTGCGAGGACAAGAGCATAAGACATTTTTTGTTTCGGGGGGATGCCGCATGTTACCCAAGGGAGTGTGGGGGGCGGGGGGGGGCGTGGGGGGGTAGCGGTGACTTGGGCCGCGGAGCGCATCCCCTGAGGCGCTCCGCTCCCGTCGTCGTCGTCGTCGTCGCCGCCCAAGCCCACAACGCCTGTGCACACAGTACGGGCTCTGTACAATGCCTTTGTGCGCCAGGGCTGCTACAGAAATCGTATGCGTGTGCACCACGGCGACTGTGTATACCATAACAACCGCGTGCACCACGACGCCTTTCTACATCGTGCGATCTGCGCACGCCACGGCGCCTGCGTGCACCACAGCCGCTGTTTCAGCACCCCCTGCGCACCACAGCGCCTGCGCACACCGCAAAGTTCGTGTACGCCTGAAGGCAATACCGACGGGGCCAAGCTCCGGAAAATCGTCGGGGGCCCGAACGTATCAAATTCAATGTGCAACTTATTTGTGATTATTGATTTTTCTGGCCCGGGGTACGGACCCCCTGTTTTTGGCCGACCATATTTGTGTACACCACAGCGCCTGTCTAGCGTGCGCCACGGCGCCTGTCTAGCATGCGCCACGACGCCTTCGTACACCACAGTTGCTTGTGTACGCCGCAGTGCCTCTCTACACAACAGTGCTTGCGTACACCACCTTGTGCAAACCACAAGAGCCGCGTGCACCAGAACGCATGGCAAACATTTGCGCCACAGCGCTTCCGTGCACCTCCAAGGTCCCGCCGGGCCCAAATCTGGAAATCGCCGAGGGCCCGAACGTGTCAAATTCAATATGGAACTTCTTTGTGGTTCTTGATTTTTCTGGCCTGGGGTGCGGTACCCCCGTTTTTGGCGGACCATGTTTGTGTGCACCACGGCGCCTGTCCAAGTTGCGCCACGACGCCTTTGCACACCACAGTTGCTTGTGTACACCGAAAAGCCTGTCTACACAACAGTGCGTGCGTACACCACAATGCCTCTGTACACCACAACGCCCGTGTGCACCGCAGCGCCTGTGTACACCACACACACTGCTTGTGAGCACGACGACGCCTATGTCACCACGGTTGTTGCTTCTACACCATACTCGTGCACCACAACTCCGGTGCACCAAATTGCGTGTGTGTACCACAGAACTGCGTACACTTCCAAGGCCCCTGGCAGGACCGAACTCCAGAAAATCGTGGGGAATCCGAACGTATCAAATCCAACACGTAAGCGATTTGTGATTATGGATTCTCTTGCGCAAGGAACGGTACCGTCTTTTTGGGCCCACCAACTCCGGTGTACACCATAGTGAATGTGTGCAAAGCAGCGGATGTGTACACCGCGGCGCCTGTGTACACCACAAGGTGTGGCACACCGCAACGACCCTGTGGCCCTGTACACCACCATGCTTGAGATGTCTGCGTGCATGATAACTGATGTTGCACCAACAGCCGTACACACCACAAAACCTGTCTTTACCAAATTGCTTGGGTGCATCACGATGCCCGCGTGAAACGCGCGACCTACGTGCACCGATGCTTGCGTGCACCACAACGCTTGCATTCACAACATATCTTGCTGCAACATCAGCAAATGCGCGCACCAGATCGCCTCGCTGCCTGTGCACAACGAAATGTCTGTGTACGCGCTGCTCACGTGCACGTCCAGATGTCTATGGACGACGTCGGTCGTCGTCGGTCGTCGGTGTCGTCGGTCGTCGTCGTCGTCGTCGTCGTCGTCGTCGTCGTCGTCGTCGTCGTCGTCGTCGTCGTCGTTCGTCGTCGTCTATCGTCATCCATCGTCGTCTGTCGTCGTCTGTCGTCTGTCGTATGTCGTCTGTCGTCTGTCGTCGTCGTCGTCTCCCCATGCCACTCCAAGCCCCAACGTTTCGCCAACGTGCATCCAAACACCAGCATGCTGTGGCGAACACCACCGCGCCGTTGACCACAGCGTTCCCTGCAAGCTCCCTGCGCACCCCCCGGACCTGCACAACTGGCTAGGTTGGGTTATCCTGGGTCGGGTAGGGGCGAACCCGATAACCCAGGCTATCGCCGGACCATCGAAAAATTATCCCGGCAAAGCAACCTAACAGCAATGTGTAGGAGCATATCTGGAAGCATTCCCCTTAAGATTCAGATGATAATCCAGTTGTACAATTCTGCTGTTCTCGCAGTCGTAGTCGCATTCGCGATGACAGTCGCAGTGGCAACGGCAGTCGCAGTCACAGCCTCAGCCTCAGCCTGCCTCAGCCAGCCTCAGCCTGCCTCAGCCTCAGCCTGCCTCAGCCTCAGCCTCAGCCTGCTTCAGCCTCAGCCTCAGTCTGCCTTCAGCCTCGGCCTCAGCCTCAGCCTGCCTCAGCCTCAGCCTGCATCAGCCTCAGCCTCAGCCTCAGCCTGCCTCAGCATCAGCCTGCCTCAGCCTCAGCCTCAGCCTGCCTCAGCCTCAGCCTCAGCCTGCTTCAGCCTCAGCCTCAGTCTGCCTTCAGCCTCGGCCTCAGCCTCAGCCTGCCTCAGCCTCAGCCTGCATCAGCCTCAGCCTCAGCCTCAGCCTGCCTCAGCATCAGCCTGCCTCAGCCTCAGCCTCAGCCTGCCTCAGCCTCAGCCTCAGCCTGCTTCAGCCTCAGCCTCAGTCTGCCTTCAGCCTCGGCCTCAGCCTCAGCCTCAGCCTGCATCAGCCTCAGCCTCAGCCTCAGCCTGCCTCAGCCTCAGCCTGCCTCAGCCTCAGCCTCAGCCTGCCTCAGCCTCAGCCTCAGCCTCTGCCTTCAGCCTCGGCCTCAGCCTCAGCCTGCCTCAGCCTCAGCCTGCATCAGCCTCAGCCTCAGCCTCAGCCTGCCTCAGCATCAGCCTGCCTCAGCCTCAGCCTCAGCCTGCCTCAGCCTCAGCCTCAGCCTGCTTCAGCCTCAGCCTCAGTCTGCCTTCAGCCTCGGCCTCAGCCTCAGCCTGCCTCAGCCTCAGCCTGCCTCAGCAGCCTGCCTCAGCCTCAGCCTCAGCCTGCCTCAGCCTCAGCCTCAGCCTGCTTCAGCCTCAGCCTCAGTCTGCCTTCAGCCTCGGCCTCAGCCTCAGCCTGCCTCAGCCTCAGCCTGCATCAGCCTCAGCCTCAGCCTCAGCCTCAGCCTCCTCAGCATCAGCCTGCAGCCTCAGCCTCAGCCTCAGCCTGCCTCAGCCAGCAGCCTCAGCCTCAGCCTGCAGCCTCAGCCTGCCTCAGCCTCAGCCTCAGCCTCAGCCTCAGCCTCAGCCTCAGCCTCAGCCTCAGCCTCAGCCTGCCTCAGCCTCAGCCTCAGCCTGCAGCCTCAGCCTCAGCCTGCCTCAGCATCTGCAGCCTCAGCCTCAGCCTGCCTCAGCCTCAGCCTCAGCCTGCTTCAGCCTCTGCCTCAGTCTGCCTTCAGCCTCGGCCTCAGCCTCAGCCTGCCTCAGCCTCAGCCTGCCTCAGCCTCAGCATCAGCCTGCCTCAGCATTCAAAATGTGGCCCAGGAGTGGAGTTCTGGGAATTCGAAGAACACGAAGTGGCCTACAGTTGGCTCCGGGCATTTAAAATCATGCCCAAGAATTGAATTTTGGGAACTCGAAGACCACGAAGTGGCCTACAGTTGGCTCCGGGCATTCAAAATCATGCCCAGGAATGGAATTCTGGGATCTCGAAGACCACGAAGTGGCCTACAGTTGGCTCCGGGCATTCAAAATCATGCCCAGGAGCGGAGTTCTGGGAACTCGAAGACCACGAAGTGGCCTACAGTTGGCCCCAGGCATTCAAAATCATGCCCAGGAATGGAGTTCTGGGAACTCGAAGACCACGAAGTGCGCTACTGTTTGTTAAAAAATGAATCCCCGGATTCCCGGGGCACCCGTCCGGCATCTGCCCAGACCCCCCTGGGGAGTCATGGTGCTTTCTTTTGAAACCACTAGAAACCTATCAGTCTTCGCTGTTAGGTGAAAGAGCAACCTCCTGCGTGCACCATAATGCACGCCCGCGTGCACAACGTACGCTAGGCTGCCCGGGATCGCGCGCTGGATCGGGGCCAAGGCGTTACCGCTACGGGGTGGGGTGGTAACGTGCGTTATCCCTTGTGTGGAAAAATGGTCTCTATGATCCTTCTTATCAGCCTTGAACTTGTCAGCACCTTCGTGCGAGGAAGAAGCGGGTTGCCCCGCAGAAAAAGCCGCTTGCGCTTCACGCGTAGCCTCATGGTATCCTCGATTGTACCGCTTCAGTCGGTGATTTTCATGGAGTTATTTCCATCCTTGCTCAGCGCGTTGTGCCTCATGGTCGTTTAGCGGCTGAGAATCATCCTTGGTCAGGAGTGCTCCACTAGGATTGCAGGATGGGTCTACCCTGCGCCCTAGGCCATCCCTGTGGGACCAGACCCACGGGGTCTGCTCGAAGTTGGGGCTCCCTGAAGGGCGCCCCATTGGGCAGTTTGGTCTGTGGTCCGCAAGATGTTCGCAGCGACAGACCTCTCTCGATAGTCTTTCCGATCCGCAATGATGGCTGTTTTTGCGCCCTTCCTCTCCAACGTGGCGTCGGTCTTAGTGCCGCCTCTTCTGTTGGAGCGGACGATTTTGTCTCGGTCATCTCGCGTCGCATAATTCAGTGTTCGGTGTGCCCGGTGTGCCCTTTTTTCAGCCAGTACTCCATGTCTTCCTTTGGTATGTATTGGCGAGCAAGCCCGTCGCTCTGTTAACTGACAGGTCTGTGTTGACGAGGTCATCGGGCTCGCCTGGGCGTTCGTTGCCCCGACGCGGGTTTCCCCGCGGGCGCCCCCTTCTCGGTGGAGTTCTTGGAATTCATAGATCACGCGGTTGTGGGCGCTGCGCGCCTCTTGAGCGGGCGCGCGAGTGCCTGCGCAACCCATGATGGCATGGCGGATGGCTCTCGGCTTCCCGTTCTCCATCGCCATCATCGGTTCGATATACTCGTCCCCGAACCGGGCGGCTCGAAGACCGGTCGTGTAGTGCGGGCGTGAAGTGGGGGCCTTCATTGCGCCCGAGCGCGCATTGACCGCGCTCGGAAAGGTGGCCTGCGTCGCGCGGTTTGCCCCGACAAGGATCGTCATCGCAGGTTTCCCTGCGCGTAGGGTTCCAATCGCTTGCGGTTGGAGCGGCAACTTGAGCTCCTCCTCGTTAGCTGGTGCAATCACATCGGAGCCCGCAGGTGCCACCGCCATCCTGCGATCCGAGTCGGCGGGCACGCGGTAGTCCTCGACGAACTCTACATGTGCAGGTTGCCCCGCGATAGGACTGCCAAGCCAGTCTGCAAGGTCAATCTCATCGTGGCCAACGCAAATCTCCTCGAATAGCGTCGGCGCACCTTTCGAAGGACACGCTGGCGCTCAGATGCCTCGCAGCCGTGAAATGGGCAGCGGCTGTGGAGTTGTCTTCGGGATCGGCGAGAGTCTCCCAATCGACGCGCTGCATGTCGGAATCGGCATGGGCCACGTGCGTCGACGGACCCCTGCCTCCCCCATCGCCCCGGGGGCGCTCGCGACGAAAATGTTGGGTGCTATGGCAGATGTCACGTTCCATGGTTTTCCCGCTGGCATATTTCGGGTTGCCCCGACGCCCCCCGCCTTCTCCTGGGGCGCGCCTGCGGCCTCTACCCCTGCCCCCAAACATATGTCTTCATATTGTGGCCCCGTAAAGGATGCCAAGAATGCTATCGTGCCTCTGCCTTGCAGTCTCCGTCGTTAACGCTTACCTCTGCCTTTGCCCTGTGACCGAAACGCCCGTCGGGCTGCGCGTCGCACCTCTCGAACTGGTCTCTTCATAAAGCGTCTCCATCGGCGCTTTTGTTTCTGGTGTCCTAGGAAGAACCGCTGCGCCTGCTGCTCTTAAGTGAGATGCACAGGCATGCCAGAGCAATCCAAGTTACCATTTCATCTGATGAGGTGTCAGCGTCGGTGCCAAAATCGAATTCGGACTCAGCGGGTTTCCCCGTCGAGCCTACGAGGGCAGCGGCGCGGGCGGGGGCCGCCGTTGCCGACGGCCCCTGACATCGAGCCCAAGAGCCTTGCGACTCCGTGGGCTGGCCACCCTGTTGGCTTAATTAAAACGGTGGCCTCTGTCGGTTATGGGTCGTCACTCCAGACGCCGCCGGCAGGTCGCCCTGCCTGAGTGTCGCCATGGAAGACGTCAGCGAGGTGACCGCGGCTAAATGCACCACCGATGTTGCCCAGGGTTCGCTCGGCAATATGGGCGCAGGACCTCGTGCGCTCTAATAAGGCGTCAAACTGCTGCTGAGTCCCTGGCACTTGGTGGTTCCATGGTTGAAGTAGTTGCTGTGCACGCGATGTACCAACGCCTAGAGCTCTGAACAATAACTGCTCGGATCTGGACGGTTGGGGCGTCGAGGCCCGCGGCGTCGGCGTCAAAGCGCGCGCTCTCTCGAAGCGGGCCGACTGGTCGATCCGTTCTCCCGCGCGTGCGCGAAAGACAATGGGAGCTGTTCCCGAGTTGAGTTGGCGTTCCTCTTCCAGGTCTTCGAATTTCGCGCTGGGGGGGAACGCGACGCGGGCGGCGCCGTCGGCGCGGCGGCCGCCAATATGAACGCCGAAGTTAATTGCTGCGGAGGGGGGGGGGGGCTATCGTGGCCATGGTCCTTGCGAGCCCTCCCAGACCACGTTGTAGAGCCGCGGCCTGTTGGGAGGGGGCCATAGCGCCCGTGGCCACGTTGGCCCAGGCCAGGCATGCACCTCGAGAATGGATTCGGGGGAAGAGCGCGCTGCCGGCCAGGTCATGCTGGGGGCCGGCGGCGCGCGCGTCGCCTCCAGCGCGCCGCGCGCGTCCAGCAGCGCGTCCGATAGCGACCCATAGACGGCCAAATGTGGCAATGCCAATCCAATGGCCTCGTAGGTCGCATTTGTTTGTTTGTGGCTGTTTATCATGTGGTGACGTTGCCGTCGGCTCGCGCGGGGGTGGAGAGGCGGCGCCACGACGCGTCGCGCGTTGCGTGGCCGAAGAACTTACACATTGGAGTAGGTGGGTGGACTTCGTGCGTGAAATAGCGCAGAGAGGTAGGATTCAAGTGGGAAGCCTCCGCGTGACCCGAGGCAGCGCCGCGATTGTGCGCATGCGCATGCATTCCTCCGCGAAGAGCCACTGCGCTCTGATGTTCCACCGCGTCAGTAGTCCACCTGATAGTTTTTTTTTTTTTTTTTTTTTTTTTTTTGACAGGCGCCCTAAACCCGAGCCAGCTCGGGTTGAGTTTTAAAAAAACTCTGACTAGTTTACCCGCCTGGTGCAGGTCAGTCCGAGCTGTCTGAAAAGGGGTTGCTGGTCTGGGGCGTATCACCCTCCTCCCGAAGCGGCCTGCAGGCCTGAGCCGACAAGTCGGGCTCGGCCCGATCACCAGCCTCAGATTCGCTCGCTTCAGCAGCAGGGTCGAACACTTCACACGTCACTCCAGCCAGCCTGGGATGTCTCTCCCTCCGCAGCGCCCTCAAGACCGAGGACGCGTACTTTGACTTCCTGGGCCCTTCGGGCTCTGGGATACAAGACTTGCTAAGCTTCCTGAATCTTCCACCACAGCTGTACCCGCAGCAGAGATGACAAACATATAACATGCTTTGATTCGAACACTGAAGGGCCGTGATGGCGTGGCCCTTATCCCGTATGGAAAGGGCCACGTCAGGGAGCTGGCCCGAGCACCCTGAAAAATCGGGCTTCACAGACTGGCGGCGACATCGGAGACGCGCGCTGCAGCGCCAGAAGGTGGCACACCACACCCACTCATGATGATGCTGCTCCACAGGGGGGGGGCGGCGGCTCCACCTCGCGGGCTGGGGCGACAAATTCAACTCCGTCAAGGTTGAGTCTTGGCCATGACGGGAGAAGACGGGCTGCCAGCAGGCCGACATTCTTGGCAACTTTGAGTTGCCAGTCAACAAAATCAAGTTCAGCGTGAGAGCCCTTGGCGTGCATGTCCACTCCTCGCTTGGCCGCTCTGACAGCCTCATCGTTACCAAGTTTGAAATACCGCTGATCGGCCGTTAAATCTGGGGAATCCGCAACATGAGCCTTCACCTTGTGAAGGCTGGTCAATTTAGACTGAAGAGTATTAATCATCCGCCCTGCATAAGGCCGCTTGTAGGAGAGACGCTCGGGCCGCTCCATGAGAAAAGCTCTGCAAACATTAAGGCAATCGCTGAGGCCTGCTGAGGGCCCCAGGAGACACAGAGAACCGCGTGCCAGGCTACCGAACTCCGCCGCCTGGGAGGTCTGGGTGAACCTGTCCCAAAGGGGGGCCCACATGACACACTGCAAATTCCTGTGATTTTCACATGCAGCTAAACCCCACCCTGCCCTGCTTAGTTCCTTAATTGCGTGCTTCCTACATGATCCGTCGAAGAAAACATCACCAGATAATAATTGCTCATCAGAATCATCGTGCTGAGGAGCTTCCCGATGGACCATAGGGGGGCGTTCGTTGGAGGGCATCGGGGGGTGCTCGCAGGGGTGGGTGAAGATACCTTTCGTGAACAGCACGAACTGGTCGTTCGAGACGGTGGCTAAGTCCACCTCGGATCTCGCCTGTAACACTTCGGGATCACAAAGCTCCTTCCTGAGACCGTCGACCGCAGGACACACCCATAACCTGTGCCACATAGAGTCTGAAGGGCCGCCACACAGAGAACAACGGACCTCGAGGATTTGATATCCGAGGGACACGGCTTCCTCCTGGGTCCAACAGGCCCCGCAAGCATTGGCACGGATGCACCCCTTCTCGAAATATGAGTATTTCGAGCTGCGCAAGTCTCTGATCACAGCGTCGTAGCATGCACGGCCTTGAAGACCGAGCTTCTGACCTGAAATACGGCAAAGCATCCTGACCACTCCTTCGTGCAGCAACTGCTCGATAAACTGAGGGGAATTGATGTCAGGGAATACTCGACACCAAGATCGTTCTTCAGCTGCGCAAAGGGCGTCGTGGACCAGCCTATACGGCTGAGCGAAGGAAACATGGCGCCCATCGGGCCGCGTACTCTGCGCCACAAGGTTGGTGGGCTAGCCCAGACATCTTCCCAGGCTGCACGAAGCTCACGAGATCCCAAAGCGAACGGAGTCTGCTGCACCTGGGCGTCCCAAGTCTCCCTGGAATACCGAGCGATAGGAGCGATAGGAGCGTGGTATAACGAGTCGTTCTCGAGAATACACAGAGCCGTAAGGGACCTCGAACCAGCCGATGGTTTGACAGCCTTGCCGAAACCCGTCCTCAAGAGCCCCAATTCATGATCAGACGCCCCAAAGACAACCGCCCCATACGCCACCGAAGCCATAAGCCCAGACACGAATATTTTACGGGAGTGCCGCCCAAGCGCCTGCCGACATTTGAAAGCCCCCTTGACCCTCTGCCGAAAAAAACCCGAAAGCGAGCAGCAGCTTTGCGACCCCGTCCTCTGGCATGACGCGCCTGACCAGCGCCGTCGTCAATACCAAGGTTGACAGCAGTGTGGCAATCAGCGGAAGGTCCTCCGCACCTCCCCAAGAATGACTTGACTGTCTGACCGACCCATTTGACAGAGGATACCACTGCTGCCTTCTCATCAGAAATCCGCGACTCCATGTCCTCTTCGAGGGCAATAAGCAAGCCAGTAGAGGCCAGCTTCAGCGAAGACACTACAGACTTCCCAGACCCACTGCTAGATATACCGTAGTCATCTATGTAAATGTCGAGCTGAACCTGGTAGGGGAGCCTCATGAGGTCCATCGTGGGGATAACATATGCCCTAATGTAAGTTGTAGCGAAACTGCAACCTGCAACAATTCCATGCTCACTGAAATGCGGGGGCCGTGCAAAAGGCCCCCAAGAGATATAAATCGAGCTCCTCCGTAGGCCTTAATCGAGACCCTGTTGATCTGCTTGGGGAAACCTTGTGCCTCACAACGTGCAGCGAGCTTAGGAAGCCGAATCGATTCGTAGAACTTGTAGAGGTCCCAAAGGTTTTAGCTACCGCCTTTCCTTTCCCCACCGGCTGTTCGTTTCTGACGGCATGCCTGTAGACTACGTCGAGCGCTGAATTAAAGGAACCCGCTGCTAAGTAGATCCGCTGATGATCGGCTTCCCATCGCTCGGCGTATGGGCGGCGAACTCTCGCCCACAATCGAGAATATGGAGAAAAAAAAAACAAATCGGCCGATAACCTCCTGCTGGCTTGGCAAGGAGGAGAGTGACCAATACCTGCGTCTGGTGGGCCATGAGCCCCGTGCACTCCATCATGTAGTAAAACGTGCACAAAACTGATAGGAGGCCTGGTTGCAACATCGAAAAATGGCGCATGTGGAAGCCATCCACACTAGTGGCAGTACCTGCTGCGTAGGACTTACTCACAGCAATCAGGTCTTCTGGCGTGAGGGGGGCTCAGGCCTTCCAAGTATTCGATGGGCTCCTTGCTAGCCTCAGGAGGGTGGGACTTCGAGTTCCAAAGCTCACCGAACCTAGCCCCCTCAGCCTGGAGGAGCGACAGAGGGTCCGAGAGGACGAGCCCTTCGGCCGAGAGCGTGGTGGTCGCCACCCACGGCTTCAACTCTTTAGCCCAACGATGGGCATTCCGACCTCCCTTGTCGATGCCGTCTAGAAGCCAGCTACGCCACGCCTTCAACGATCGCTGCGAGGAAGCCCTAGCAGACTCTTCTAATCTGGGTTCAAGAAGAGCTTGACATTCAAGAAGACCTCCCGAATCAGCATGAACACCCTCGAACCCCAGGACCAGATCTGAACACTCACGATATAACCCCAGGAAGTCCCCCAACAAACTGAAAATATCTTGAGGCGCCTCCAGGATGTGATGTTTATATGTGTTGAAAGTGACAACGTCGCCGTCATGGCGCCCAGGAGAAACCGGATGGAACGAGATAGCCATCTACCTGCGAACAGCATGGGGTCCTTGTAAGAGGCCTTGGAGTCCCTGTCGAGCGCCGAGACCGAGGCCAGACGAGGCCGTCTACCCCTAGTACCCCAAAAAGGCAGGTCCGTCTGGAGGACCTGAGACAATTCCCACTCGGCGGTATCAGCCCAGAGACGATACAGCGTGTCGAGGTGCCGCTGCACTTGGCCTCTGGGGGCCTTCCGAGCAACCAGATCCATGCCATAATTGGCGCAGTCCAAAATCTCCGAGAGGTCAGGAGGATGAGGCTGCGGGCCGACTGGCCGCTCTGCTGGAAGCTTCGGGGGCTTCAAGAACTGGAGGGCCTTGAGCTCAGCCAACTGCGGGTGGAAGAGGATGCGCACGGGGGTGTGCGTCTTGATATCGGTGCCGAGCACCGTCTCGACAGACTGCAAGCAGCGGCTGAGGCCTGCAGACAAGATGAAGAAGTCTAACGTACGAGCTCCTCTCGTGCTAGTACATGTTCCATCCTTAGTGAAAATGATGTTAGACTTCAACCAGCCTGGCGCTGCCGAGTCAGCCACAACTTCAGGCGTCATGTTGAAATCACCTCCGATGCAATGTGGGCCAGCAAACTCGCTGTGCCGAGATCCGACTGCTGATAGGATTGCGAGGTTCCTGTCAGAGAGGTCCTCACTGTCATGTAGATATAAGGCCGTGAACAAAGCTTGCGGAGCTCCAGGGGCCGAAACAATACCTCAGGGCTCTGCGGGGAACGACGACAGCCTCAAAATCGGGATCGTGAAATCCAAAATACGATCGTACCAAAATCGCCACCCCTCCAGAGGAACCCCCCACGCTGGTTCGTAACGCTGGAGCGAATCTAGATTTCCATCCCCTCTTCAGTGCCCACTGCCCTGCCTTCGCGATGTCGTCAGCACTAACCAAACGATGTTCCTGAACCAGGAGTACGTGCGAAGTCGAGGATTCTACCCAAGACTCAATCGATGACCGCGCCGTACAATTGATCGTCTCGACTGCTAACTGAAACGTGCGGGCAGGGCAGGGGGGCACATATAAAAACTTAGAAGGGTCAGATGGAAGGGCTCCTTCAGAAGGGAGCTTAAAACAAATGCTGGTCAGCTTGCTGGCCGCCGAGGGAGAATGGCTGTCAGAACTGCTCGAAGTCCGTTCAGCCGATGTCGCCGACGAGGGGGCCCTCGCCGATGAACTTTCTGACGATGTACTTCCGAGAAACGAATCGGGGGCCGGTGGGGATGAGGACGTGGCCGATGGACCACTTGGAATATCGGATGAACCGTGAACGTGAGGGCCCCCCTGCCGACTGCGCGACGGCAGGGGGGACTGCCTGCTGAGGTAGTGGACCCGAGAGCTTGTCTGCAGACTCCAAGAGCGCCGAGGCCGACGAGGTCGATGACCCCTGTCCAACACTGCTACTCTCCTTCGCTGCCGTGCCCTCAGGTGCCACTCCACCAGCTCCGTCATTAGATCCTGCGGCACCTCCAGCTCTTGAATCGGCGGCACCACTTGTAGCTTCACCTTCGTTGTTCTTGCGCTTCTTGGCGAGGCGGAGGACGTGGGCCTTGTGCGCGCTCTTGAGCTCTTCGAACTTTTGGGAAGCCTGGCCGAAGAGGTCGTTGGCCGCGTTGGAGATCTGCTCACGTAGCTGCTGCGATCTGGCTGCGAGCTCCTCTCGATCTGAATCTTGGATATCGTAGACGTCGCCATCGACCCCGAAAGCGCTCTCGACGCTGGAGAGGTCGAGGAACTCCCCGTTGCCGCTGAGCAAATCCTGTAGCGTGACCTGGGCTTTCTGCTGGGTCGGAGCCGGCGAACATACTTGGCTGGATAGCTGCTCAACCAAGCCTTTATATTTAGCAATCTCATCACGAAGTTCAACTCTGATCTTGGCAATTGACTCCCTTTTGTCGTCGAGGCAATTCTTCCAGCGCTCATACTGAACCATGTCGGCGTTGAGCTTCTTCTCGAGCTGTTTGATGTGACGGTCGACCGTGGGCGCCTGCGTCTGGAGTGGGATGGGCTCCACAGCGGACCGACGCTGATCGAGGCGAAGTTGGTATGCCGTAGCCACACTTTGATTGCCCATCTTCTTGTTGAGTTCAATGAGCTGCTGGATCTCGCCGTCCGACAGAGCTTCCTGGTTCCCAATGATGGCTGCTGGTGGGGGTCCACGCCCTTGAAGCCCAACGGGCGCGGGGTCGGCAGATCCTCCACCTTGGGGCCGCTCCCAGACGGTCCACTGATCTCCAGCATCTCCATGAAGTAGTGCGACGTCGCAATCTTTCTTCTTGCCACCGCATTGTTTGCAATGCCAGAATCTCCCCAAGTTCTTGGCGCAGCCACAGCGCCCGCACTTCCAAGGATAACCATGATCGCCATGATGGCCGCGCCAGCCCGCCCAGTCGCCGCCCTTGCGACGCAACGGAGCCATGGCGAGAGAAATGACCTGGTTGTGATTGCCTCTGGCTTGGCGGTCTCCCTCGGGAGACGTGACCTCAAGCACCGCGAGACGGTGCAGAGGCAGGCTCAAAAAATCTTGAGCCCAAATTGCTTGAGAGTCCACCAGATAGCGCCGGGGATGGCGAGGGGTAGCGCGTTGGCTGCCCCGCACGGGACAGCTCCGCCACCGAGTTAGAAGTGGCTTGGGGGGCCCAACCAGATACTTCGCCTAAGACGCATTCCATATCCAAATCTGTTACACCGCACTAACGGCAATCCCGAGAGCAGGAGAGAGTCGCGGGAGCAACGGGCCATGTCAAGCGAAGATGTTTTCGGGCCCAATGGCAAATAGCGCGCCTCGAGATGAGGCGCAGTCAAGCGTTGGCGGTCGGCCGCTCGAGCGCAAACGGCCGCGGACAAACGCTCGCCCCCTTTCGCCTTTGCCAAACCTCCTGTAGAGTCAACGAACTGCCTGGGAGGGGGGGGGGGGCGTGGGTGGCGAATCTTTGAGAATATGTGAATGAAAAGCAATGAGTTAGTGCGCGTCGGCCCACCTCTTGACCGCCCTGCCAATTCGTCTCCAGGCCCGCGCGCGGATGCATGGCTTCCACAGCAGTGGTCTCATGAACATTTCCCCTGGGTGTCCGACAGCGTACGTTCAGACAGGGATCGCTTGAGACGCTCTCGAATGTCCACTTAACTCTCGCAACCAAGGTTCGCAGTTTTCGAAATTGCCAAGCGCGTCGGTCCTCGCGTGCAGCGAACCCACGGATCGTCAGAGCGACGCAGGATTTGTACATTTGTTCGCAGCATCCTTCTCCACGTCGTTGCGACGTTGATGCAGGGTTTGCCCAAACTGTGCAACATGATCTGGCGTGCAAAGCCGTTGGCATGACCGCTGCGTCGGAAATCTCAATCAGGCCGGCAACGGACATCCGCGAGAGCAAAGAACATTTTTGTTGCAAAAGACTTCCAAACAGCGGCCATCCTGCGCGATAGCTCGGTACCGTGATATTCCCCAGGACACACGAGTCACCCAAAGTACTTCTCTGAGTTTCTGATGGGAACAATGTCGACATCACTCCCCAGCCTTCACATGCAGTCCAAACTGGAAACAGATGCTGCTAAGGAGTTTGGTTTTTGTCGAGGTACACCTTCGGTCCGCACTGGCCTGCGTGCTCTCGTGGGTGGGCAAGTATCTTCGCAACGTTGGACTTGCTTTGCGCAGACGACAATACGTCGTTGACATAATGCAGATTGCTGAGCGGGTCTAGGGGGTCGTCACCAATAAATGCGAAGCATTGGCCTGTGCGCCGCCTGTTGAGGCCACCCCGCCTCCTTCTCATCTTCGAGAAGCAGGACGCCATGACAGCAATGAAATTGAAGGCGCTGACAGGGTCTCTCTGTTTGATTCCGCGCGCCGAACGGAAGGCCTCGAATCCACCCCAACCGCCACTGTCGCAGACTGGTCCTTGCACAGTTTTCGCAAGAGAGAGAGAGAGAGATGTACGAACCAAGGATGTTGAGCTCTTGCAGGACGCGCCAAGGAGCAGCGTGCTCGACAGTGTCGCGTGCTGTCTCGAAAACTACGAGGCCCGACGCGCAGGTATATTCTATTCGTCGCATTTTCCACGAACGACGCTAAAACCAACAGATGAGATTCGGTGCTGAAGCCCGGCCTGTAGGCGGCCTGGTCTGGAGGTTAATGATGCAGAATGATCGGCTGCAGCGTGTTGCAAAACATCCGCGCGAAGACCTTGTACACATCAGGAAGACTGGCGATTGGGCCATAATTCTGCGGCCAGTCTGGGTCGCCCTTGAACAGCACTACGAGCTGAGACTGTCGCCATGAAGCCAGAGGATTCTTGTCCTGCTTGATTACAATGTTAAAAGCTCCAGCGCACGATCTCTGAACACCGCCGTACTTCAACATTTCACCTGCTACCCTGGCGGTGTCGTGGGATCTGCCGGACTCCAGCGTTTGCACAGCCATCTCTGTTGGCGTAAAAGCTGGAACGTCGCCATCCACAGCTCGAACATCGTGTCCTCCAGTTGCCAGAGAATAAGCAAACTCTTCATAAAGCTTGGCAAACACTTCAGCGATGCCCTGCTTGGATTCATTGATAGTACCGTACTTGTCGCGTACACGGGTGATGTGCGAAGCCTTCAGCATCGATCCAGAATTTGTCAAGCCCGTCGAGCCTCGGAACTAGTCCAAAATCTTACATATTCAAGCAGATCTCCTGGCCTGCATCTTTCGCCGATGGAGCTTCTTGATATTTGTCGTCAGCTCCGTGCGCTTTGAACGCCTCGCATGCTTCGCAAGATCTTGCCAAGGACCTCAATGAACGCCGTTCGGCGATCAGACTGCTCTGATGGCAGCGTCAGAACGTAAATCGGCCTGCTGGCAAGCAGACTTGTTCGTGGCAGTGCTGGTTGCCTGGACCATCGGCTCCTCGATCGCGCTTGCATGTTGTGTTGGTGACCGATCTTCGTATCCAGCATTCTCAAAGAGGGAGTCCACCCGTTCGCGATACTTGTCACGATCCACATCCGGTGTCCATCGCGCCTTGCGTCTTGGAGCCGACTTCAGCCAGGGACGCCACCCGAGGGAGACAGTGATCTGCAACGCTCGGTGGTCGAGTCCTGTGTCGATGTCCGGCACGACCCGGAACGACAGCGCTGTTTCTCGCATCTTATATGGTACGAAAATTAGTTTCAACTACTTGCCCGAAATACCGTCCCTGCGAATCCACAAGAAATGTCGATCCGTATTGACGACAGTGTTGATGAAGACACCCGTTGATGAGCAAGTGGCCTCTTGAGTTACGCTGCCCGATGGGGTTTGGGCTACAAACAACTTCATCAACGAGATTGCCGACAAAATGGTTTATGACGCTGCCAGGTCAGACCTCTGCGTTGAAGTCTCCAGCAATGATGAATGGAGGGCTGGAGGGTGGTGCACCGCCTCCACCATCATATCCGGCTTCCCAACATGAGGCATGCATACGTCTACGATGTCGACGCTCACACCGCGACCTACCACTGACTACATCCGATTCGACCGATGTATGTGTGTATATATCTACTCAGTATATATATATATATATATATATATACATATGCATATACCTATATATATATATATATATATATATATATATCTCATACGCACCTCTCCGAGGGAGTAACGCTCAGAGGCGATTAATGCGTACGCGCCGCGTTCGCGATTTTTCTGGCCGTTTCGCTAGGGACATCCTCGAACTTCTGAAAATCGGTGGCACCCCTTACACAGATCGTGACCTCAGGGTCGAAGAACACATGGGAATTTCATTATTCTAACATAAAACCTTCAAAAACGCATTGTGATTTCAATGATTTTGACCCCGATTCTCAGAGAATGGCGGTTTCGCCTGAGACATCCTCCCAAAATCGAGCTCCGACGTACCTTCTGGTACCCCAGACCCTGCCTCGGAGCCTCCTGGGGGCCTCCTGGAACCTCCTGGGGCCTCCTGGGGCTTTCTGTGCCTTCTGGTATCCCAGACCCCGCCTCGGAGCCTCCTGGGGGTCTCCTGGAACCTCCTGGGGCCTCCTGGGGCCTCCTGCGGCCTCCTAGAGCCTCTTGGGGCCTCCTGGGGGGGGCCTTCTGAAGCCTAAGAACTACATGCACACAGAGACACAAATCACACCCAACACATCACACGCTAGACAAACATAACACACACACAACACCTACAACGCACAGAAAACACGCACAACACAGAGCACACATCACACACACACACACCCACACAACACTCACAATCCTGGGGCCTCCTGGAGCCTCTTCCGGTCTCCAAGTCGGGCCTCCTGAGGCTTCCTGGGGGGCACTGGTACACACATCGCAAGGTGTGGCAACCCCACTTGCGCTCGAGTGCGACCTCGTTATTGCATGTCACTCCCAGCAGCTATCCTCCTCCTCCTATTATCCTCCTTCTCTTTCCCTCCATAAACTGTCTGGTGAAACAAAAAGGCTGGTGGGAATCGTGCTTACACTTCTCTTGTTAATCGCTTCGCTCACTCCGCCAGCCCATCTTGCATCACTGGTGCTATATGTTCGTGTGATTGTGGCGAGCCAGAAGGATGAGGAGGAGGATTGTGGTTTCTTCCTGCTTCAAACGCCCTTTCATTTTTTGTTGTATGAGCCTGGGTACACACGTGCCACTTGTGTATGTACATATACATATGCATATATAGATATACTTTTCCAAGCCGCCTCTCTGCTAGCAAGCATCATCTCTGAATAGTCAAATTCACGTCCACACCGCCTCCAAGAGGTATTCCGTGACATACGCATCTTGCCGTTGCGATGCCTATTCGCGCTGGGGCCTGGTTCGATTGACCACCACATTTTTTTGGATCGCATCAGGCATGCAACCTTTCCTTGGCTGATTGCCGCGTTGAAGAAACAAGCGGAACTGCCGCAAATCTGTTCGACACACCGCTGAAGCTCCTACATCTTCATCCTTTGTGCAACATAATGCCCGTTCCGTTCGAACTCCTTGTGACTCCACTTCCTAGCCGTGATGGGCATGGGGCTTTGAACAAAAAACCATCCGATCAACCAAACAGGCAGTCTGGGCGCGAACGGGCACATGTCCCTGCCCCTGGCGGCTCCGCTTCGGAATGCTCAAATGCCACGGTAGCTGTATCGAGGTGGTTTTTTGAACCACCACAAAGAAAAGTCAGCTGACGCACGCAAACCGCCAGAGACGTCTCCACAGTCTGAACGCGAAGGATGGAATGTCCTACCCACTGGCGTTTCCCCCGTTGGGAGCCGGAACCGGCGCATCGCCTGAGACATCCTCACAATGTGCAAATCTGAGTGCGAGTGAGTCTGAGTGGGAGTCGGTCTGTGTGTGTGTGTGTGGCTGGGTCTGTGTCTGAGTGCGTCGTAGTGTGAGCGAGTCTGAGTATGAGTGGGTCTGAGCGCGGGTGGGTCTGAGTGTGAGCGAGTCTGAGTGGCCATGAGTCTGTGCTGTGGGGGTGTGAGTACGAGTGAGTCTGGATGTGCCTGGGTATGAGTGAGTCTTCGTCTGAGTGTGTCTCACTATGAAGAAACTGACTGTGATGACAAGGTAGCGGAGAAGAGACAAGAGGAGGAAAGAAGAGGCGTTGGAAAGGAGGAGGAGGACCGGGCAGATGATATATGAGCAAATCTGAGTATGAGTATCTGGGCCATTCGAAGTTCGGTCCATCCTGGCAAGGGACGGGGTCGTCGTTCCCCCGCCTTACTCTGCCGCGCGGCCCAAGGTCTGCCCAGCAGCCCGCCTGGGAATGAACCCGCTGGTAGCCGTCTCAGCGCCCTCCACCAGCAGCAGCCATGACCTGGGGAAGGAGCTCAAGCACGCCGCCACCCTGGCGGCCGACTCCAGCCAGGACCCCCTGCAGATCTGGGAAACCCTGGCAAAGCATCTGGACACAGCCGACCTCTTGAACACTGCCACTAAGAAGGAACGACCAGCTGCGCAGACAGACCGCGGGACGAGGGCTAAGGCGGCGCTGGATGCAGCATGGCGGGACCGCCACCGAGCAGCATCCGCCACGCGGCCTGGAGCTGACCCTCGGGCCCGGGACGAGCGGAGACACTGACCAGAGCGTGGGCGAAGGCGGGCGTCGGCTCCTCCAAGGGCGCCCGGGGCCACACAGGGCATTTCCAGTAAAGTTCAGCCGCCGCGCGGAAGGTCCGCGGGTGAGCGCCGAGGGAGGCGCGAGGGTGAAACGTCCAGGACGTCCCCGACGAGAGCCAAAACAGGCTCCAGCGTGAGACGGCGGCGCAGCTCCCACGGTAGAAGGACGCTGCACTGGCAGCCCCCCCCCGCGGCACGCAGAAAACGCTCCCCTGGCAGTGAACTCGGCCGGCGCACAGGCGCAGGCAACCGCGTCAGCCGGACGGGAGACGTCCCAACCGCGGGCTCAGGACCGCACCATCGACCAAAGCCAGAGGCTGCGACGGCCGACTTCCTGGACAGCGGCCTGCGCCCCCCCAGCGCTGCCCGCGTTCAAATCGCGCCAGCTCGTCAAGTTGGCAGAGCCCCGCCAGTTGGTCAACCTGGTCGGCTACATCAGGGCTAACTACGGCCCGGCATCAACCTGCACTGGGTCGACTTCTGCTCCAGGTCCCTGCCCGAGAAGGCAGACAATGCTGCGCCCACAGCAGTTGGGGAAGCTCACCTCAGGCACTTCCTCCAAACTTTGTGGGAGGACGGGCGCGTGAGAGCGGCAAGCCACTTGCACCTGGATGCGTGGACCTGGGAAGGGACACGCCTGCAATTCCGCTGTGCGCACCTGGTAGCATGGGCCATCCGTCAGTCTGAGGACAACCGCGATGCCTGGGACCACTTCCGCCCGGCCCCCCCCCCAAAGGGGTCGCCAAGACGCCTGTGTGGCTGGACGAGGACGACCTAGCAGCCTTGCTGCAGATTCTGGGACCCAAAGCGCTGCGTAGATGCCCTCTCCTGCAACCAGGTGCTCATTTGGCCGGCGCACCAAGCGCCCGAGATCCGGCGCACCAGCGCCCGTGGTGGGGCCCGACAACCTTGCAGCGGTGCTAGCTTTTTCCCTGGCTATTGACAATCCCTGCATGGTGCTCCGATGTAATTTCAATTGCCCCTCGAGGAAACGCCCGCGAGGAAAAGCGCAGGGGGCTCCGTCGAAGCCGCGGCAAGGAAGGAGTGACCAGTTAAGCGGACAAGAAAGATATGCACGCAAAGAGGGGGCCGGCCGGCCGGCCGACGCGCGCGCGGGCCAGCGCGCTCCTTCTCCTATACCTCTCGAGCCTGAATGGCTGCAGGCGGGCGGACAGTCAGTGCAACGGCAATGATGGCAAGGGCAACAGGAGAGGAGTGCTTCGGCCCCCCCCGCGGCGGGGCGCGCAGGGCCGCCCCGCGCGCCCGCCCGCGCAGCCCGCGCGCATGCACAGCCAAGGGGGCCAACCCCAAAAGCATTTTACGGCTCAGCCGTGGTTGCCGAGGGGCGCGAGACCGAGGCGACCCGACGTGCCCCGCCAGAGATATATCTGAAGCCGACTCATTTCATATCTCCCCCACTCCTGTCGCACCCGCGCCACGTTGGCGAAGCCGAGCGACGAGGGGCTGATGCCGACGAAGTCGCACCAGTCCGTCTGCAATATCACCCCCACCACTCTTGTTCTCGGCGTTGAGGATGATTCCAATCATGGCAAGTTCGCCAGTTCCACTGAGGTTGGCCTCGCTGACGGTGGTCGTGAGATTCTTTGCCTTTTCCACAGCTCCAGCCGACATTACTGCCCTTGCCCTTGCCCTTGCCCTTGTCTGCCAGCCCCGCCTTAGGCGTCGGCGGCGGCGGCGGCGTGGGCAAGTGCGCAGCGGCAGTTCTCAGCGCCTCGCGCGCTTGGTCGTCGGAGACTGGGCTTCCCGCAGCTACTTGTCCAGTTCTCGCCCAAGCTTGTCGGCGGGGCGCCCAGTCTTCTCCCCGCGATTCATCTTCGGGCTCTCTCACGAAGTGTCTGTTATACTCCTCCACGGCGAACCAAAACCATGTTCTTTCACTCCCCGTTATTTGTTGGTGGCGATCAATATGAACCCAATGTCCAGCGATGCTGAGCTGGTGTGCACTGGGTTGCACGGGCTGCGCCTGCTGGCGCGTCTACCATGCCAGCCAGGCCGAGCGTCCTCAGTGGCATCAACTGGACGCCTCGGAGGTGTTTGGGGATTCCGTTTGCTTTCCGACTCCGAAGCGGCAAAGCCGCCAGGAGCATCAGCGCCCGTGCCCGGGGTCGTTGAACCCCCAGATTGCTCGACACCAGTTCCCGATGCGACGGGGTCGCCGGGGTCTGCAGGGGAAGGTTCGGCTGGGCCGACGTCCTCGGTTATGCTGATTATATGTCCAGTGATGCCGCTGGCCGCGCCCGTAACAAAATGCCCATAAAGGCTGATGGCCAATCGAGTTCTCGCAATGGGGATAAGATCACGACAAGAAGTCATAACTCTATAGCAGATTGAATTCCAACACAGCGACGTCGGACTTCGCTACGTACCTCGTTGCCTAGACCCTCGGTCCACGTCTCCAGCAAGTCTGACAAGCCGACCTGATGCGGCTGTCCAGTGCAAAGGCGTCAGTCAACCTAGGAATAATATTATTACCTTCGGCGCCCGCAGGGCGCTGCAATTCGTGGCCGGGGAAAGCAACGCAAGTCCTTCTGCCATGAATGAAAATATCCTTTCAAGGATAGCCAGGAGGACTCGTCTTCATCGCTGATGTGTGGGTGCCCTATCACTGGGCTCATCCTGCATTCTTTCGATGAGTTCGATCAGTCTTGGAGGCACATCGTGAACCACGTCCGTTTCCAGCCTCATTGCAGCGCCTGGCGTGGCTAAGTACTCAAGAATGAATTGGGCAAGGACGCTCATAGCATCGCGTCGACTGGTGGCGACGTGTGTCTTTCCACCGCGCCGCTCAATCTGTCGGTCCGCGCTCGCATTCGTCAACGGATTGTCCGGCTGAGCTCGCGGCGCTTCACACAGATGCCCCTTGAGGTTCTTAAGATACTTCTTCTGCACGTTGTAACGATATAGAACCTTCGTCTAACAGTAGAGCCAATAACCTAGCGCTGCTCGCACATAATGAACCCTCTTGCAAATCAATCTTCCGTCGTCGGTCCACAGCGGGCCCCTTGAGAGCCAGGGCCCCCCCTCGCCCCGCCGTTTGTCATCGGGCCGCATCACTTCATCCGCATGCGCCCACCCTATGATTGAATCACGGGTGAACGCGACCTCGAAGGCAGTCGACTCCCGGGGGAAAACTCAAATCCAAACCTCGGGATCGGGTTTAACTTTACAAGTCGGGCTATATCGTTGAACATTGCCTCTTCCGTCGTTACAAGCGCACCGTCGCGACAGATTCGGCGTCGGAGGCGCCCCGTCGAATGCAATGGCGCAAGACCACATAGCACTGTGATCACTTGCAAGTTCCTAGAGCATTGGCGTGACATTAGACGGCCGCGACCCTGAACGCGGAGGCCCCTGCTCTTTCGGGGCAGAGCCCGGACTCAATAAGTTTTGGGCGGCGGGGCCTCTCCATCCCTCCGCTGGCTGAGCCAGGGGGGGATGTGCTTATTATGTTCTTCTGGGAAGTCATGCCCTATCGGAATGAGGCGGAGGAGTCCGTGATCATCTTCCTTGCAGAGCCCATCATTTTTGCAAGGGAATCGAATGGTTCCTTCTCCAGCCATCGAATCCTTGATGGCATCGATGCCCGTCGCGTGCAGGAGCGGCCCATGGCATATTGCGATCGAAACATGAGTGCCACTGACATGCGCGATAGAAAACGGGGATTGGTCTGCGTTCGCGCTTGTCTTTTTCCATGGAAGCAGTTTCCTCCCCGTTGTCCTCGTCCGCGACTGAGTCGTGAGAGGCGGGTGGGCTAAGGAAGTCTCGCCAATGACCCGCAAGCTTTGAGCTTCCCTGGGCGTTGAGTTCCCGGGCCTTGATTCCAAGGACTTCCACTGCCCCAAGCGGCAAAGCGGCTAAGCCGTGCACCGCCAGGGCAGTCGTGCAGCGCGTTAGTCCAGCAACTTCCATTTTCTCAATGGGGTCTCCGAAATATACCCATCCCCCGGGCGATCGAACAAAATCCGAACAATGTCTTGCTAGATAAGTCGCGTGTTCCCCGACGCCAACTGCCGTGCCATTGTTGCGGTGACTGCGCCTCCTCCAAAATTTGTCACTTCCCAACGCGAATGGGTCCTCCGCGTCCACGTCCGCTGCATCGGCCAAGCCGGGGGCGTCAATGGGCATCGCGAGGGGGGCAATGCTGCGTAGGTCTCAGGGAGCACTAAGCTGGGTAACGCCTAAACGGGGTAACAGACCCACCATGGGATCCAGGTGGAAAAACTGCAACGACCAGAACAAACAAATGCACAACATTTTTCTGCAACGCAACAAAAAACTGCACTGCAATTTTGTCGGCAATTAATTGCGGAAGAGCTCAAACAAGCCGCGCAGAACGGTTGCCACAGGGCCCGAGACAAAAAGTTGCAGTGCAGCAGCCGAAAATGCGCAACGCAGCCAGCATGTAGAAAGTCCTACATTGAACGCGAACACACAAAACAACTGCACCGCAACAAAAGGGCCGTTTGATGCTTCGAACTGGCCGTTTCCTGTTACCCCGTCTGCTGTTACCCCGTCTCTGGCACCCTGAAAGTCGTCTGGGGCAGATTGTCCGGCCAATCGTCCGAATCATATTCTGCTCGAAGGAACGAGGTTGCTTGCGGGAATTCTTCTCCCGGAAGCTCGCCCATCAACGCAAGCGCGGGAGTGTGGGCCAGTTCGGAGCTTTCTCGAATAATGTCGTAAATGCGTCCGGGAATCGCTGACGCGTGCGGCAGCACTGGGCCGGCCCTATGAGCTTCGATAGTCTTCCTTCGAAGATCCTGAGGCGTTCCCTGACGCATGCCCCCTCGCTCGTCATCCCCGAGATACAAGTCTTTCCTTCCTTTGGGCAATATTGCGTGATTGACGCTTCTCCCCTTTCGGGGGGGGGCCCGCTCCTTCGGGCGAACCTGTTTCTATTCGGGGGGCCGCGGGGCATGGGCGCGTACAGACAGGTTGACCGGTCCCGGTCCGGCGATCGCGTCCTCGTCAAGCTGCGCAGACATATAGAACCTGTCTCCCATATATGGGATGCTCAGTGGTGCATCAGCTGGTGATGTCGGACTCACAGAACCGTGCTCTTCTTCACCTTCTGAATCATCTTATGTGTCGTCGGCAGCGCCGTTAAACCGGGCTGTGCGACAGATGCAGCAGCTCTCAGTGTCTTGGGGATCTCGCGAGATATTCTAAACTCCTCGCAACGGTCAACAATGAACGTTCGCATCAAGTTGGCCCAATTCTTGTAGGGCAATGAGTATTCATATGGTTCGTTCTCTCCTCTCCGAATTTCTTCCACATGCCGCGTCGCTCGGGTGGTCTAATCCTCATGAAAGTGTTAAACTTCCGTCTCCGTCAAAAGTCTAGTTCCATGAAGTTGGCCCCCATTGGGGCGAACGTGCCAGGGCCGTGCCAATTCACTTGCCAGCGCAAGCCTGGCACGATCTGAATATGCCCCGAAGTGGGTGCCCAGAAGTCCTCGGGTTACTGTTATGATTGCCGGCGTGTGATCTTCACTTCCGAGACCCAGTGTGGCATGGGCGGAACGTCAGGTGGGTCAACCACCAACTCTCTGGTTTCTCTTCTTTAGGTTCTGAACTCAGGTTCGGCGGGGCCTTCGGCGCAGGCGAGGGAGTTGCTACTTGAACCTCTGGCGAGGCAGCCCCCGTCGGGATGGGGGGGCGGGCGGCCTCTTGGGAGGCTGGACATCCGGCGGAAGTCTCTTCGCAGTAATCTCCGGGCCTTGTCCGCTGCCACTTAGCTGGGCCAATGACTTCGGAGGAATTGGTGGCCCAGGAGGCGGAGCCTGGCTCGCGATTGGTGGAGCCATCGGAGCCGGGCTCGCAGGATGTCCACTACTGCTTGTTTGAGCCGTTGATGTAGCCCTTCGATCCGATAAAGGCGGCGGTGGCTTCGCGGGCACAATCTGAAACTGAACTCCGACACCGCTCGGTGGAACTGGCGGCGTCTGGGCCCCGGCGGCAAATGACGAACTTGAAGCAGACCCCCCCGCCAGCTGAGCCGGTGGCTTGGCCTTCGCTTCAGTTGCGGTTTCGCCCCGTTCAATCCGAATGGTTTCATTCGATGCGCCGCCCAACAGTGGGTGCAATCAAGCGATTTGGCATCCCTTGTCTTTCAAGCATGCCCAGACATCCTCCATCGAGGGATGAAGCTTAAGGCACGGAGACGCGTCATCTTGCCATCTCATGGGCTGAAGGCCCAGAAACCACTTACAGCGCGCTGCTCTGACTCTGTCGGTTTCCGTGATTCTGTCAGCACCACTGGACTTTTCAACTCCGAAATCTGCGTCAATGGCTTCGCCTTGTTCAAAAAGATGACGCATCGACGTCCAGGCACCCCGAGTCGCATGAAGCGCGGCGGGGGTCCAATGGTAGATGCATTCTCAGTCATGACAATCTCGGCTGGGTCCTCCGTGCACTTTTGAGTTGGACTGTTGCTGGCTTGGGCACTCTTCGGCTTGCTACAAAACGCTATCTCGACGGTGTTCCAGTAGCCGTCGGCAAACGTCTCCTCCGCCATCGTGCATTTCCTATGGACGGAGGGGTCGTCATCCTCACATGGGAATGAATACACCCCAACATTGCCCTGCTTCACGCCTCCTCCGCACATGGGATTCGACGCAATGGGGCGATGCCCCTCGAGCAGGGCGCGGAGCATGCCCACCGAAGATCCATGAGACTGCCTTTGCCAGCCATTACCAAAAATCGCCTCCTCAATCTTTTCGTCAGTGACCTTGAGAGGAAGTGTAGGCCACACACAATAATATTTTCTGTGCGCTCTTGAACTGCAGCCTTCCCCCACGTGATGTGGTCAGCGATTGATCTGGTTCCCCTGACACTGATCGATCATGCCTCGCAATAGAGAACTTTGCCAAATTCTGCATCATGTACGCTGCAGAAAGCGTTGCCCTGCGGGTAATCGGTTGGAGCATCTGTTCCGCCGGCCACATTTTCCCTTGAACCGACTTATGCAGCCTTTAGTAGGCTGGTCCATGCACGCTCGGATCGGCATGGTCCTTTACTTGTTGCAACAAATTGTTGTGATTTTCTCCGGGCCGCAAACTGTTTGGGCTGCATCCGCGCTCCATCAACTTTCTCGCTCCCAGAGGCTTGGGGAACAGGGCTGTCTGTTCGCCCTTTTTAAAAGTTACCGCGGTATGGCGCGAAAGTCTGTCCGGCCATCTACGCGCGCCGTGATCTCCCAGCGGGGGGTGCGTTTTCGTGTTATTTGCCTTCCGGGGCACGGGGGCTTGTCCTCCTATGTGGTTCTCAGGACATCTCTCTCTGATCTCCCGCTCGCAGGCCTTTGGTGGGGTCTCTGCAACCGGCGTTCTGGCGGGCTCGGCAGATCGCGCGCGACTCCTTGCTGCGTTCACGGCTAGGCCAGAACCAGCAGCAGCCGCGGCGCCAGCTAGTCCCCGCGCAGCTGTGCCGGCAGAGCCAGCGGCTGAACTGACTACCTCCACATCAGCTTTCCGCTGTCCGGCTGGGCCGACAGCGAACCCGGAGGGTCTGCCGATCCCGGAGAGGGATCGGAGCCAAAATGGTGTTTTTCCATGGCTAGACCCGATCACTGTTTTAAGTGTTGTTGGCGTCTGCCGATCACTTTTTCGCCGTCTAGATGCATGCATTGCATGCGACATACATATATTCAATATATATATATATATATGTATATATATATATACCGTACATGCGTATATGCAACCCGAGGCCAGGCGGTCTTGATCCACAGGCTCCGAGGAGGAGGAGGAGGAAGAAGAAGAAGAGGAGGAGGAGAAGGAGGAGGAGGAGGGGAAGGAGGAGGAGGGAGGAGGAGGAGGGAGGGGGAGGGGGAGGAGGAGGAGGAGGAGGGGAGGAGGAGGAGGAGGAGGAGGAGGAGGAGGAGGAGGAGGAGGAGGAGGAGAGGCGGGCGAGGAGGAGGAGGAGGAGGAGGGGGCGGCGGCGGCCGACAAGTATCAGCTCTCGCGGGAATCAAGCTTGATGCTCGAGCTTTGTCGCGCAGGCGCCATTCGTTCAAAGCCCCTTCAGTCAAAACAGGGGGCGAGGAGGAAGAGAGGGAGGGCGAGTGCGAGGAGGGCGGCGGCGAGGCGGAGAACGGGGAGGAGAAGGAACAGGAGAGGAAATACGAGGAGGAGGAGGAGGAGGAGGAGAAGGAGGACAAGGAGGATAAGGATGAGGAGAAGCATGAGGAGGAGGAGGATGAGGAGGAGGGAGAGGAGACAGTGGGAGGAGGAAGGAGGAGGAGGGAGTAGGAGGAGACAGAGGGAGGAGAGGGGAGGAGAGGAGGAAGAGGAGGAGGAGGAGGAGGGGAGGAGGAGGAGGAGGAGGGGGATGAGGAGGAGGAGGAGGATGAGGAGGAGAAGGAGAAGGAGAAGGCGGAGGAGGAGGAGGAGGAGGAGGGGGAGGAAACGGAGGAGAATGAATAATGAGGAGCGGAGGGGTGAGAAGCGGGGAGGAGACAGCAACAGCAGCAGCAGCATCAGCGGCAACAGCATCAGCAGCATCGGCCAGCTAACGATTCCAATGCGCTGTCGTTGAGCATGTTGCTGATTTGGTTTCCCAGGCGCCGAACATTTTTAAACCGAGAACAGTGTCCCAGACAGTCGTCGCCGAGATGTGTTTCAGGCAAAACCTTATTTCAGTGTCGTGCCAGCGAATGCGGGCATCGGAAACCCGAACTGTGAGAGTGGATTCTCGAAACGGCGCGTTGATCCCAACGGCGGCGGGGCAGGGCTGGGGCAGCGGGGTGAGCCAGCGCATGCCTCGTGGACGATGTCCACTTTATCCCTCATTGTTCTACCCATCCGCATCCTCCTCCTCCTCCTCATCCTCCTCGTCCTCCTTCGCCTGCTCATCTTTCATCTCCCTCCGTCCCTTCTGCTCATTCTCCCTGATCCGCCCCTCCCTCCTCCCTCATCGTCGGTATCACCCTTATCCTCCTCGTCTTCGTCCTTCTCATCCGCATCTTCCTCCTCCCTCCTCCTATCCTCAGCATCGCCCTTCATTATCCCTCCTGCCCTCTCTGCCCGCATCCGCTGCTCCCTCCACCTTCTCGTCCGCCTGCTCCTCCCTCTCACCTTATTCCGCCTCATCCTCCTATCCTCCTATCCTCCTCCTCCTCCTCCTCCTCCTCCTCCTCCATTTCCTCCTAATTAAGCTACTCCTCATCCCCCCTTCCCCCATCCCTGTTCAGCTACTCGTCGTGCCACCCATTCCCTCCTAGAGGTATCGACGTTCGCACCTGCTCGCATCCCTGCGACATGGTGCAACACCGTGAACGACCACGCTTGTCGCTAGATGCCGCCCCATCGACTTCGAATTGGCATTTGTAGCGACGCTTAGCTGCACGCGCATATTGAGCAAACACAGCATGCGAAAGTCTCGGGCTCGAGAATCTCAAGTGGCCTCGCACGGGAGCCTGCCGAACGCGATCTTGGATCACCTGGGTATCGAAACACGGGGGTGTGCATTGGATTGTGTTGTGCATTTGCCTCCGCCCGTTTCTGGATGTGGCGGTGTCCAGCCTCGATGCTCATCCTTCGCATGGACCTCCTCGCCAGCATCGCTCCTCCTGTTCCTCGTTCGTTACTCATCCGTCTCCTCATCCGTATCCTGCTTCGCGTCCTCCTCATCGATCCGTCTTGGTCTCGAGGGTCGATCCTCCTCATGCCTCATCCTCCTCCGCCTCGTCCTCGGCATCGTCCTTCCCCTCCTCATCGTTCTCATCGTCCTCCTCATGTGGCCCCTCTCCCCCTAATGCCCCTCCTCCCCTATCTCCTCGGCCCCCTCGACGCCCCTCCATCGAGAAGGAGGGGTGCGGGGGGGGGATGGTGGTGGGGGTGGGGCAGTCACATAACCCGAATGGCATTGGGCCCTCCTTTGCGCGCCACCCAGCGCACCAAGTCCGATGGCTATAATAGCAACATCCCTGCAACAATCGGAAGCCAAGAACCGTGCGCCGCGAAGTTGCCCGTAGTCAACCTGCTCTGGAGGTCGATGAGTCGGACAACGCGTTTCGAAAACGTAGCACGGTGGCAAAATATAGCCATGCTGCGAAGAGCCGAATTTAGGCTCATCTAAGAAACAGTGGTACAGTTTCGGAGACCCTTGCCATGGGATCCTCGAGGAGCCCAGAACCCTGGACCATGCGATTTCGCACACCCCCGCACACGCCAACATCCCAGCGCAAATCCCAACTTGTTGGGATGTGCGTTGGGAATGTTGCATCTTGACTGCAACGTGTCGGGGAGGACAGGCATCTCATATTCTGGACGGGATCAGCCTGCCTGCTTTTGCATGGTTCCGCCCGCCCCCGAATGCATGATCTAGGTTTCTGGAGCCCTGTCCTGAGAAGCACGCGGCACATCAGGTGGTGCTTTGGCGCGCATGTCAGACCAGCAGTCTTCCAGCACCGCATAGCATTGTCCAGTGCTAACATAAGGGCTGCCATGCTGGCTTGATCTGGCATGACGGGGTTCTGCTGCAGCAGAAAGATCATTCTTTGTAAGGCACCGCCAGCCCCGAGAAGCCCCTCGCCGAATATACGAACCCCCCCATGCTCGACCAGCGCATCCATGCAGAAGCCAATCATCGTAGTGGCTTCTGCTGCCTTCAGGCTCATATGCCCTCCAGGATGTCGCTTGTTCTGTAGATGTGTATATGCAGGGGGCGTGGGGGGGGGGGGGCAAAATATACACATGCGGGTGATAGACACGAGTGGGTGGAACGAGACAACGAGGGGCATGAGTTCCGTTTGACCGTGGCGCGTCACCCACGGCGCCGGAAATAGTGACCCCTTCCCTCTTCATAGTCATCGTCTAGCTCAACGATGCCCCCCTGCGGCCTCCAGAAATCCTTCTCGCTCGAGAATGCGCAGCGCCGTCCTCGTGCCAGCGCGACAGTGGCATCGCGAGCGCTATCTGCAGTATCAGCCCACCCCCACGTGTCCTTGGACCCGCGATATCCAAGCCCTGGCGGGGGCAGACGAACCGCATGATGATGTTCGGGATATCACTGTCGCGCCAGCGCGTGCACGTCTCCTCAAGGTTGAAAATGGATATGCGCAAATGGCTGACATGGGTAGCCTAAGTGTGAATGTCCATGGTGCGCAGCGCTTGGGACATGTTTTGCACGCTTGGGCCAGAGCCCCTGGCACGACCCACCTCACTTCTCGACGGCCTCCCCCTCCACTCTCATTATCCTCCCGTCCAATCCCAGGGTGTCGACTCTTCGCCTGGTGGCGCCTCAGGGTGTCCAGCGGCTTGCGCCCCCCCAATCGGTTTGCGCCGACGTGGTCTGCCAAAAGCTTTCGCTGCTTCCGACTGCCCACCCCCCCACGCATGGAGCGCGAGAGAGGGCGACGAGGGGGGGGGGGGCAGGGTCGGGGGAGGATTGCGGCAGAGAAACGGTGGATGGCTTCGACTCCATCCCATTATATAATCGGTTCCAGTTTCTTGCTATGGTGTGTTAACTTGACGTCAACACGATCCAGGGGTGGTGACCTTCCTCGGGATGTCTATTCAGTTCCTGCGCCGCTCGGGTACTCTCTCCAAAATCCTTCTCCAGGGTCAGACGTTGACGACTGGAACGAACGATCTCCCCTACTCGATTGCGATCGAGGCCATGCAGATTGCGAGGGGACGTGAAGGGAGAGGGGGAGGGACGGAGAAGGCGGAAGAGGAGGAGGAGGATGATGAAGAGGAGGAGGAGGGAGGGCGAGGAGGCGGAAGAGGAGGAGGAGGAAGAAGAGGAGGAGCCGACGCCTCAGCTGTGGTTGGAGGAGGAGGAGGAGGAGGAGGAGGAGGGTGAGTAGGAGGAGGAGGAGGAGGAGGAGGAGGAGGTGGAGGAGGACGAGGAGGACGAGGAGGAGGAGGAGGAGGAGGATGGGGGGGGGAGGAGTGGGAGCGGGGGGTGGAAGCAACCGACGTCGATGAGAGAGTGCGGGACGCTGAACGAGATGAAGAGTAGGATGAGGAGGAGGAGGACGAGTAGGAGGAGGAGGAGGAGGAGGAAGATGAGGAGGAGGAAGAGGAGGAGGGAGGAGGAGGAGGAGGAGGAGGAGGAGGAGGAGGAGGAGGAGGATGAGGAGGAGGAGGAGGGGGGGAGGAGGAGGAGAGGGAGGATGATCAGGAGGAGGAGGCGGCAGAGGAGGAGGATGAGGAAGGAGGAGGAATAGGAGGAGCAGAATCGGGCATCGCCAGGGAGCAGCCCGCCCGTCAGGCTGGCGAAATGGGGTTCGGGAGTCAACGATGCCTCGGCCCCCTAGCGGTCAGCGGATTCTGTTGCATCCAATTGGCCATGGGCCACGTCCGCCTGCACCTCTCCCTTCTCGATCCTTCTCATCCTTCTCCTTCTCTTGTTCAATCCTCCTCCTCCTTCTCCTCCTCCTCATCATCATCATCATCATCCTCCCCCTCCTCCTCTTCCTCATCATCCGTCTCTTCCTTCTCCTTCTCCGCCTCCTCCTCCTCCTCATCATCTCCTCTCTCGTCATTATCATTGTTCACCTTATCAAGTGCTGCATGGCTCATGTGCGTTGGCAAGTGTGGACGCGAAAAACCTCAGCTCCTCCTCCTCGTCCCTCCTAGTTGCTCTGAGTCATATGCCATGCTGAAATGAAAAGGGAAAATGGGCCTGAAAGTTGAAGCCCTTGCGCTTCCCAAGCATACCGAGAGTAAGTCCCGATACATGCCTAGCCCTGGGGACGTGAGCCTCCTGCCACCTGTCCAGCTCGCTCTTCAACCTCAAGACCCCTGCCTCCGACACCTCGTTGAGGTCTCCCCTTAAACGCCAAGGATTTTCAAGCAGTATCCTCCACAAGGCAGCACACACGAAACGAAGTACGGGACCAAGAAATAAAGTGTGAAGGGAATCCACTGCTAAGCTCATCGCGGGGGATGTGTGTATACGCTCAGAAAATAAGGGGCACCTGTGGTTGACAGCATCCAACACTTTGCCACGATCCCCCAACCGAGCCCTCCAGAACACCAGGTTAACAGGAAGCACCGATTGTTCGAGCGAATGGGTGTCTCGCAAGGCATCGTTTGGCTCCAAACGGTCCCCTGGCTCCAGGTTGATGCCCCCGACGCTGACGTCCTGGGCCACGATGCGGCCCCCGATCCCTTTCTCATGGTTCACGTACCGAAGGGCCCTAAGCAGGTTGGTCCGATCTTGGGCAGTGCTCAAGACGACGTTCACTTCGCATTTCCTGCACGACTGGCTGTAGTCGCCATGCGACCGCAAGAGCCACGGAGGCCCCCCATGCACACACATGTTGTCGTCGCTGCAGCGTGGGATGTCGGCTTGACAGGCCTCGCAAAATTGGCAGGGGTTGAATTTTGACCTCCAGCCAGCCAACCCGAGGGTGGATGTGTGTTCGCACCAGTCACCCTTGATATACATCAACATCGACTTGCGTGTGAGCGGGGTTGCTGTATCTGTCCAGGAACTGGGCCACTCGCTTCCGTCGCACTGCCGAGGGGGCGAACGCCTTGAGACATGTGGAACAACTGCCACTCCAGTGCAGCGAGCATCGGCTGTATCGTGCACCACCCCCTGCAGCCACACGTGCAATAGTCCCCACTTTTGATGGCCCGACAAAATGCCGCTTGCGGCTCAGCATGCTTATGACCCACAACCCAGTCACACTCTCGGACCGCCCAGCGGCCTGGACGATGAACGCCACGCCGTCGACATAAAATGCCAACGGCAACGGGTCGGGTTCTCCGTTGGCCCGCGCTTGGGTCACAAGGGGGTGGTGTGTATACGCGGGCACGTCCAGCACTGACGGTTGTCGCGCAGTCGGGTCGGAATCAAGGACGCGCAGCACATTGGAGTCTGTCTTGAGCTCGTCGTCCACAGACTCCCACAGCGCACGCATCGGCAAGTCGCGAACGACCCTCTGCGTTGAGCGCGACGGGGTCTGTGGGGTCGCTACCATGAACAGCGGGCCTGGGC
>CAUYUJ010000630.1:0-111287 GCA_963575745.1 Prorocentrum cordatum
CTCCATCGAGGAAATTCCTCTTTCGTTTGCTGGCCCTGGGTTCGACGACGAGGAATACGATATGGATGCAAATGACAAGAAGGAGCTGGCAGATCGCAGCGCCCGCCTCAAGAGCGAGCTGTCCAACGCCGTCAAGCAAATGTTCGGGCAGGCGGCAGAGAAGGCCAAACTCTTCAAGGAGGAGCAGGAAGCCATGGCTCTACGGCTGGCTGGGAAGAGTCGGCGTCAGGGTTCAGGCCCTGACGACCCTGGCTCAGCAGGGGCGGCCGCTGCAGGATCAGCTCCGAGAGGCAAGGACGGCGAGGCAGCGGACTCCGACGCGACGACGCCGTCGCCTCCCTCCGCAGCCAAGCAGTCGCCCAAGGAGGAGGAGTCATCCAGAGACAACTTCGAGCAGAGGGCGGCCAGGATCTGTCGCCCGCCGCCCCCTCAGGCGGACTCTGCCTGAGGGGGCAGACCCAGTTGACGCAGAGGCTGAGGGTGATCGGCGGGCGCCCTTGGCCGAGGCAGCTGGATCTCTTCGACCAGCGGACCGTTTCTGGAGCAACAAGTCCGTGGACCTCGACTGGCCTCAAGTCGGGGGGTTTTGGGTCCCTGCCCTGGCCCGCCCAGACAAGGGGGCAACGCTGATCGAAAGGCAGTACTGCAAGCCGCTGTGCGCCGTGCCCGAGGCAGTCCTGCCCGAGCCCTTGGGGCAGAGGCCAGCGGCTATGGGGCCCCCACCCGATGCTGCTGACCCGGAGTGGCAGGCCATCCAGGACTTCAACGACATGAGGGCTGACCTCAGGGACTGGGCTGCCGCCTGGTTTGACTCTCACACTGAGCTGGAGACAGACAGCGGGCACTGAAGGCGCTGGTGCAAGGCTTTCCTGGGCGCGATGCTCGCGGACGGCGGGAACGAGCCGCTCAGGCGCCTACTGAGGATCTGGTTCCCAGGCTGGCACTTGGACAATATCCTGGACGAGCTGTGCCTCAGCGGCTGGAGGCAGTCAGAGCCCCGCCGCATTGCCTTTCTGGTCAGGCTCAACAGTGCCCAGCCTCTGGATCGGTGGCGACTCGAGCACGCGCACTGGAGGCAACTGGCCCAGATCAGGGCCATGTTTCGCCGACTACTTGGGGACAGAGCTCCTGGAGACCCAATGCCGCCTCAGAGGCCTGGTGGGGGAATGGGGTCGGACCCTACTCGTCGGCCTGACCCTGATGACGACCAGGCGATGGACTACGTCGACAACCTGACGGCGAAGCTGCCCATGCTGTCGCACGCGCCCTCGCAGCAGCCTCCTGGCGGCAGGGCCTGTCCCAGCCGAGCCAGCCTGCACGTGGAGCAAGCCAGCCATGGTTCGCCCTGGTCAGCAAAGGGAGCCTCTTCGGTTTCGCGGGCTGCGGTGTTAGAACGCATCCCTGGACAAACGCGCCAGAGCAAGGTGAGACCTGGTCCCGAGTGCTCCTCGAGCTCGGGCCAGGCTCAGTCGCCACCCGCTGGATCAAGACCCTCGCCTGTCGAGAGGGTCGTGGATGTTGCAGACAGTCCAAGCTGGGACTCAAGAAGCTTTCTCAACTCCAGTGTCACGGTGGACACCCTGGGCCTCCGATCTGTCCCAGAGCTGCTGAACACCAAGGGGGGCGTCTTGCCACAGAGGGAGGGGCCGCTAACGCTCTGCTTGGCCAAGCTGGTGGCGCCGCCTGTGGCTAGCCCAGCGTCCTTCATCTCTTTGAATGGCACGACATGGAAGGAGGCGCAGACGGAGCTCGAGCGCCTCTCGGACTCTGGCTTGAAGGACGATGTCTACCTTATCCAGGAGACGCGCTTCACGGGGAAGGAGAAGGAGAGCGAGGCCATCGGATGGGGCACTCGCAACGGCCTTAACGCTTCATTCAGCCCATGCAGGAGAACGGGAAGCTCGGCCCAGTCGGTGTCATCGGGGGTTGGCTGTCTTGTGGCGGCACACAGAGGATCAGCACCCGTGGACCATGACTGGGGTCCTTTCTGCTCGCGGCTTCTCGCTCGCAGGGTGGTATTCGGGGACTTGATGGTGATCGTGGTCAGTGCCTACCTGGAGCACTCCGCCAAGATGACGGGCACAAGCGTGGAGCTGCTGAGCGAGCTGCAGGTCTTCCTCAACTCTCAGTGCGAGCCTTTTATTGTGGCAGCTGACTGGAACATGGAGCCGCAGCCGTTGGAGAGCTCGTGGTGGCCGCGTTCTGTGGGCGGGGCAGTAGTGGCGCCCAAGTTTCCTACCTGCTCAAAGACCTCGGGGAACGATCGAGTATACGACTACTTCGTCATATCGGCCTCCCTTGCGGCTCTTAGCCCAACGGCAGAAGTGCTTCGGCCAACGTCTACACACCCCCATGCTCCAGTGCGTCTTACTTTCAGCAAGCTGGGGGCCCATGCCAAGGTCTGGGTATTGCGAGGCCCCAAGCGTTTCGACCTGTCGACGCACATCTCGGACGAGGGCCAGCAGAAGGCGGTGGAAGACGCCCAGGACATAGTCTGGCAGGCGGCCCTGCCCGCTCCAGGCGTGGGGCCTGGCGGGGCAGTGCGAGAGTTCTTCGACAAAGCGGAGACCCACCTGATTAGCATGCTGGGTCTCAGTGACGGCCCCAAGTACCGTGGCAGAGCGGACGGACTCAAAGGGGTAGAGATCAGCCTCAAGGACCTCCAGCGTACTGAGACTTCCAGAAAGGTAAGCCCTTTGACGAGGTTGTGGCTTTCTCTCGGCAGGCTGGTCAAGCAACTCAGGGCGGCAGCTTCGGTCTTCAGAGCCAGCAAAATGCCATACGCTATACATGAAGCACCTGGAACGGGCGATCCTCTCACTGGCAGTTCAGTTCGACAGCTTGGGCAACCCGATGTTCAACGGCACCAAGATGGAGACGATAGCCCACGAGGTCAGGAGCGGCTCCATGGAAGGGCTGCATGTGTTGAAGGCCATCGCCAGGGTCACTGACAAGCACGTCACGGGCGATGCGTCTGCAGCTAGGACCCGCTGGAAGGAGTTCGTGGACGAGTCGCTGGCGGGAGGAGGCAGTGGAGCTCATGCCATTAGCAAGAAGGTCCACGGCGAGGCGAAGCCGATCTTGGCGGACGGCAGCGGCGACTCGTCTCCCGTGCCACTGGTGGGCCAAGCGGCATTGGATCAGATGCTAGTGGAATGGAAGGCACTGTGGAGCTGCGGGGACGGCCAGCAGATGAGGCCTGCTGACTGGATCACCACGTCGGACCTGCCCCCGATCACGGCAGAGCAGGTGATAGCGTCGGCGACGACGTTCGCGAAGAAGACGGCGCTCGGCTGGGACGGCTTCCACCCCAGGCTGCTGAAGATGCTAGGATGGCCTTTTGCGCAGCGCATGGCGGACGTGCTGACGCAATGGGAAAGGCACCCGCAGCCGACGGCTATGTTCACTACGCTTATCGTCTTCTTGGGTAAGCCTGGGGGAGGACATCGCCCCATCGGCCTGATGTGCTTTTGGCTCAGAGTTTGGGGAAGGATTCGCAGGCAGTATTGTCTACAATGGGAGCGTGACCACCGCCTTCCCGAGATATGGGGCAGCAGCTCTGACACCTGCTGCGATAGGGCAGCGTACTTGCACGACCTGTACCTGGGCCTCGCTCGGAAGGTCGGCTTCGAAGGTGTCTCGGTGCACTTTGACATTCGCAAGTTCTACGAGCGGATCGACCACGGGCTGCTGCTGAACGCGGCCGAGCTGAATGGTTTCTGCACAGGATTGGTACGTGCGCTCTGTGTGGCGTACTCGGGTCCGAGGCGAGCTACGGCTGACAGCGCCGTCAGCGAGGAGATACATGCGAGGGGCACGGTCATAGTTGGCTGCTCGTGTGCAACAACGATGGCCAGACTCATGCTGATGGACCTTCTTGTCAAGAGCCGAGCCAATCTCCCCATCGGGAGGATCGTCAACGTGATTGACGGCATCTCGGGCAATGGTATCGGATCCAGAGGGGTGCTAGCCAGCCAGGTGAACAGCTTCGTCAAGGGCGTCGTGGCGATGCTGAGGGACAAGCGGCTCCCGATCAACTGGGGCAAGACGAAGGTGCTGGCATCCTCAGTGGACACCCAGCGCGAACTGATGAAGCAGGAGGGGTGGCCGCTGGACAGGGACGCCTTTGCCCAAGGACACCGAGATCTCGGTGGCGACGCGACGGCTGGTGGCCACCGTATGGTGGCGACGCAGGTCAAGCGGGAGCTGGATGCACTCCGTCAGGCGGCGAGACTGACACGCATCTTCGAGCCTGGGCAGCGGCAAGCTCGGGTGATGCGAGCTGGGCCGACCGCCAAGGCGCTCTGGGGCTCGGCCATCTCTGGAGTTCCACCTGGGCGCATGAGGGCGCTGAGGGTGGCCGCGGCGAAGAGTGCGGGTCGCCTGCCGCTTGGAGCGGCCCTCAGCTTTGCACTGCAGTGTGCGCCCCGTGGCTGGCGGCAGGACCCGCTGGTGGTCGCAGTGGGAATAGCAGCGCAGGCGTTCGTCAACGTGGTGTGGTCTGGGCATGCCTCTACTGCAGCCATCCAAGCGTGCATCTACGAAAGCCAGCAGGTGCTAAGCAAGCAGCGGCCTTGGAGCTCAGTAGGCACCACGTTTGCCCAGCTTGGGAACCTTGGCGGCGCGACAGGCTGCCGCCCGACCTGAAGCGTGCAGCTTGGGTAGTCCACGAGATGGGCCCGCCGTTCGATGAGCTGTTCTGCCAGGGCCTGTTCGTGGATCCCTCCCAGCTGTTGCACCGCCCGTGCTGGCAGCCTAATTGGGAGCGGCTCTCGCATGGTTGGCATGAAGCAGTTGTGGTCGAAGACGGTGCCATGGTCTTCACCGACGGCTCCTGTATCCTCGGTGACTTTCCGCGCCTGCGCAGCGCTGGCTGGTCGGTCGTCGTTCTGTCCAAGGAAGGGGCGATCCTTGCAGAGGCGTGGGGAGCTGTTCCCCCTAGTCTATGCCCATCGCAGACGGCACGTGCTGGAGAAGACTACGCAGCGGTGGTGGCGCTCACGGCGGTCATTGGCAATTACCAGCTGCTGATCGACTGCAAGGGCACAGTGGACTCGGCGCTCAACCTTGGCAGAGCTCAGGGCCCAACCTCGACATGCGCCCATCTGTGGGCCAGAGTTGGGGGCGCCGCGGAAGGTGTGGAAGTCAAGCACATTCCTGCACATCGGTCAGAAGCAGCTGTGGCCAGAGGGGAGCTATCTGCTATCGAGCTCTTTCGGCAACCGCCTAGCCGACAAGCGAGCGAAGGAAGGAGCCGCCCTCCACGCCCTTCCAGCCGACGATGTTCAGCTCCTGGAGGGCTGCTTAGCCAGGGCTCGCGACGCAGCCCGTTTCGCCGCAGAGATCGAGGTCTTCATCGCGGATTCTGGGATGCGAGACTGCTGGCCGACGGAAGCCCTGGACAACGTCAACCTCCAGCCGTACCTCTACCCGTGGAACCTGTCGTGGGAGTACGAGGACTACGACTTGTTGGACGCCTCCACGGCGCAGCGTGGCAGAAGCTCGGCAGCTGCGTCAGCGGCAGCCTTCGCCGCGGCGGCAGCGACCAGCGCAGCCACAGGTGCAGCGGCAGGAGCCGCGGACGGCGCAGCTGGGCCTACTCGAAAGCGCCCAGCGGCTGCGCTGAGGGCCGCATCCGCCCCAGCCGCCACCATCGCTGTGGGGCCAGGCGAGGAGGGCAGTCATCGTGCTGAGGCAGCGAGCGAGGTGTTTGCCAGAGAGGTTCGGCGCAGGGCGGAGGCCAGGTCGGCAGCACGCCCGTCACCTGCCCCCACGGCTGGACCAGAGCCATGGGTAGTGCACGGCCACAACATCATGCAGACCAGCGTGGTGAGCAAGCCGAGCGAGGCCATCCTGGTGTGCACGCGCTGCTTCATGTACTGCCACCAGCCGCGGTATGCGCACAGGGGCCTGGCCAAGCCGTGTGTCGGTGGCGATCGCAGATCGAGCCAAGGGACGCGTGCTCAGGCCAGGACTGACTTCGGCAGATTGCGATTGCCAGGCAAGGAGAAGCCGCCGATCGTGATGCTCAAGTCGCCGACGTTGGAGGAGATGCAGCGCTGGCGAAGGTCGCTCAAGGTGGATGACCTCGACTGGCCCACCCCCCAGGTGGGCGAGCTCCTGGCGGCGGCGCGAGCTGGCGGCCCAGGAGGCTCGCCAAGGCCTGCGGCTGCACAGCCTGCGGCGGGGCGTGCTGCTGGCGCGGCAGGGCCTGCGGGCGGTGCGGCGGCGGCTTCGGCGAGCGCCTCGGCAGCCGTGGGCGCGGCGGCGGTGCAGCCCGCGGGGCGCGCGGGCTTGCAGGAGCTCTCAGTGCCCGACCTGGAGGGCGTCCTCCGCGCGCACGGCTTCGCGTCGGCGGACGACGCCCGCGCCCGAGGGCGAGAGGCAGCCCAGGTGCGCGGGGAGCGTGACCGCGCGCTGGAGCGCGGCGAGGCGGCCCCGCGAGCGGCGAGGAGGTGGGGCCGACGCTGGTGAGCGCCCCCCTCGGCCGCCGTGGGGCCCTCGGCAGTCCCGCGCCGTTTGCGCGGGCCTGCGGCCCGCTGAGAATTTGTGGCATGACCACGCGGGGGCTTGCGCCCGCTCGAAGAGTAAAAAAAAACGCCCCGACTGCAAGGAGGCAGGCAGCCTCTGCCATCGCGGCTTCAGGCCCGCGCGCCGGGGTGGCGCGCCGGAGGCGGCTTTTTGCATGCAGGCCTTTTGCTGCTGGGGCCACAGCACTGCACGCCTGGGCCGCTGCAAGACTCCCCCCCCCCTCCCCCTTGGCGTCGCCTTGCGGCGCTGGCCTTGCGCGCTCGGTCGTGGCGCGAGGATCAGGAGGGGAAAAAACACACATACACAGCGAATCGTCGATTTCCCAGAAAATATGGCAAAATGAGGGAAGTGAGGGGGAAGACAAAAACCCAGAACATAGGGGAAAATATGGGGGATCCTTTATTATTTGTGTGTGTATTTATTTGTGTGTCCCAGGGCCCACTTAGAGGAGCAGCGGAGGGTAGGGGGGCGGTCGAGGCCTGGCCTGCTGCAGCGGGCCCCGAGGGCTGTGCCGTCGGACCCCCGGCACGGGGGCGCCGTCGAGCTCCGCTCGTCGTCTGCTGCGGCCGGTGCCAGCTCCGGCGGCTCTGCCCTAGCCCTCGGGGCCGCCGGCAGGGCCAGGGGCCGGCATAGGGGGCCACGTGCGAGCCCTACCCCTACCCCCCACCATTTCTGAGGGGGATCACTTCGCTCGGGAGCTCTCGAACGAAGTGAACCCCACCCTCCCCCTCAGAAATCGTGGGGGGGAGGGGTAGGGTTCGCACGTGGCCCCCTACGGCTGCCGCTGCCCCTGCCCGTCCTTCCCGCACGCGCGCCGATCGGGATGCTGTAGCAGATGATGGCGGGCTCCGGCTTCACACCTCGAAGCCATCCTAGCCTTTAGTACCCGCCGCCCGGGGGCCCGATCCTCGAGGCGAAGGGATCGTGGGGTGCGCGCTCTGCCGCACGAGGCTTCGGGCGCTCTCGCGCTTTTTTTTTTTTTTTTTTCATTTTTTACTCGCGCCTCAGGTTCCTTCTTCAATGTCTGTTCCCGCCTTGTCTTTCTGCTCGTCTTTCGCTTCCTCCAGCATTATGGTGCATGTTCGGGTACCTGGGAGGGTAATTCCATGGACGGTCTGGTGGTATCTTGGAGGACAGCCGATCGACGGGAAAAACGTGACCCCCTGAGCATTGTCCATGCGGTTCCAACCCCATGGCAACAGGCATGGGGCTGGGATTGCGGGGGCAATGCTCGGGGGTGGTTCCCTCCCTCTCAATGTGCCATCGCAGCACAGAGGATTCCCGCAGGAAGGGTCCTTGTAGCAAGGATTCCTTGCGACTGCTTCTTTTTCGTGAGACATCCTTCGTAGTGATGATTGCAGTGAGGGCCCCTGAGTAAGGGGCCCTTCAGGAGGAGATTGGAGGGGGGCCTGACTGCTCACTCACAGCCCACAACTCAGTGGGGGGGAGTTGCAGGCGGAAGCGGTAGCGCCCTCGCTCGCTCTCTCTCGCTCTCTCTTTCTCTCTCTGTCTCTCTTTCGCTCCCCCCCTCTCTGTATCTCGCTCCCTTCTCTCCCTCTCTGTCTAACCCGTCCCTTTTTCTACATTCGCGCAAGGCCGGGCCAATGAAACACCTATGAGACTCCATGCGAACGCTTCCGTTACACAAATATAGATTACCCCAGTGCGACCCTACCTAGAAGTTGGAGCCCCTAGGAAACCAGCATTCGTTGCTATGCTACGCTATGCTACTATATGCCATGCTATGCTGCGCTATGCTATGCTATGCTATGCTGCGCTATGCTATGCTATACTATGTTATGATATGCTATGCTAAACTATTACGTGTCATGCTGCGCTGTGCTATGCTAAGCTATGTTATGCTATGCTAAACTGCGCTATGCTGTGCTATGCTATGCTATGCTATGCTGCGCTGTGTTATGCTGTGCTGTGCTGTGCTGCGCTATGCTGTGCTATGCTGTGCTATGCTATGCTATGCTGCGCTATGCTATGTTATGCTGGGCCATGCTATGATATGCTATGCTGCGCTATGCTGTACTACGCTATGCTATGCTATGCTGTGCTCTGCTATGCTAATGCTCAGCGAAGCTCAAATTAAGGTACGTTAAGCTAATACTAAGCAGAGCCTAGGTAGGGAATTACACCCATGCTATGATATGCGATGCTGCGCTATGCCATGCTACGCTATGCTATGCTGTGCTGTGCTCTGCTATGCTAAAGCTCAGCGAAGCTAAGATGAAGGTAAGCTAAGCTACGACAAAACTGAGGTACGATGCAGCTAAGCTAAGGTAAGATGAAATACGCTAAGCTAAGATGAGATAAGCAACGCAAAGCTAAGGGAACGTCACTGGGGGAACCGCGGGGCGGATACTGGGGGAACCGCCCGGGGCGGGCCCCACTGCCTGGCCCTTTAAGCTTACCGAGTAAGAACCCTTCTAGGCAGAGCCTAGGTAGGGAATCTATCTGGATGTCCTCAGTGAGGCCTGTAGTACGGTGGACATTCTGTCAGTGAGAGTTATTTCGCCGCATTCATTGGTAAGGATGTATGTGTGCAGAAGGGCCGGCGACTTATCTCCCTCTCTCTTTCTCTCGCGCCCTCTCTCTCTCTCTTTCCCCCCTCTCTTCCCCCCTTTCTCTGTTTATCGTGTTTTTGTTCTTTCTCTCTCTCTCTCTCGCTCCGCAAGGCTCAGTCAATGAACCCCATGCATTGGCGCATCAAAGTTCCAGTCACGAATTGAGTTGTACGTATCTTGCGTTGGCAGGGCAGGATCGCGCCCGGTGGGGTTTCCAAGATCGCGTATTCTTTAACTTCCCGATGTAAGCATCCCCCGTTATACATATATATGTATATGTATGTATGTATATATATATACACATTATAATTGGTAGAATCCTGGATATTAGAAATCCTGGATCGTTGATCCGACCGTTCTTGACCCAGTCCGCTAGGATTCTATGGGGCGTAAAGGGGGTGCAGCGTGGCGCGAATGGAACAGGGGTCAGCCTTCGCCCGCCCACTTTGCGCGGAAGGAGTGGACGAAACCTGCACCATCTTGACGCCCCCATGCAACGCGACGACATTTTGCAACGACGCAGTATGGGACGCCATGCGACCGCCCTCATTGGGGCCATCGTTGGAGATCCTCAGTCGGGGTGTTCGTGGTAAGAGGGCCCTGAGGACGTATTCCTGTTTTGTTTGTCCGGGTTCATGCGTAAGGACTTTTGTAGTAAACGCCAATTGGCAAGGATGCTTGCATCACGGAACCCTGAGGAAGGATCCCTGTAGTAAGGAAGCCACCGTAGAGATGCTCGTCGTACTTTTTCGTAAGCATGTTTTGTTTTTAATATACAATGTAGTTGGTACTTGGTGTTTAGAATATTTAGCGCGGGCCCGTTTAGTGATGAGCCCTTTATGTGGTATTAAGAATGCTTGCAGTAAGTCCCCCATCAGCACTGGTCCCCGTTGTAAGATTTGATTATCCACGAGTCCACTAACAACGGCTGCTTAGTGAGGATGTCTTGAGTCGGATTATTTCAGCAAGTAATATTGCGGCATGGCTTCCTTACCATGATTATCGTTAGGACGCGCTCTGAATTTCGACGCCTCCAGTTTCGGACGCATTCGATGTAGGGGTGTCCTTGGTCAACGGATCCTCAATGAGGGCCCCTTCAGTTTGGAAGCTCGTATTGTGGTGGCATGTACTATACATTCGTTCGAAACGATGCCGCTGCCAAGGAATACCCGTAGTAAGGATCCTTTTGGTGGGGTCCGTGTAGTAAGGATTCGTTATCCATGTTTTTTTTTCCGAAAAGGTATCCAGAAATCGATGCCCCTAGTAATGGATCGTTCGTACTGAGGTTTTAATGATGCGTCCCTTTAGTGATGACAACTGTTGTAAGGGTCCCCTCCTTCTGCGTAGGGGTTCATTAATCAGGGTGCGGTGTCCTGAGGAAGGCTACCTGTAGCAACGGGGTCTTTGGTAAACATGTTTTTGTTGGGGGGTCCTTGATGGGGTTGCCTCTAGTAAGGGGCCGCCGTGTGAGGCGCCCTGTAGTATGGGCTCTTCATCTCTACATAAGAACTCCTTCATAGGAGGGGTGCCATCAGGAAGGGGTCCTTCAGCAAGGATTCCTTAGTCAGGAAACTTGAAAGGGTGGGGAAGAGGACATCAACCAACACTAAACCCCCACCCTCCTCCCCTGCCGTTTTTTGTTGGTGTTGCCCCCACCTAGGGGAGGAGGAGTGATGTTGGGGAAGCGGGGGGCAGCAATCAAACATAATTGCACCCTTTCCGTTTCTTTGTAGACTGATTATTATTATTATTATTGTTATTATTATTATTATTATTATTTGTCTTCTGAATAGTATCACAGTTATTAGTCAAATCATTATAATTCTTACTATTTCTATTACTACACTTCGAATTGATTTGATTACTGGAATTAGTAGTACTATCATTCCTAGTCACCCCCGTGCGGATGAGGATGGGGAAGCCACCAGGAGGAGGATGTGGAACACAAGAGAGAGGAGGAGGAGGAGGAGGAGGAGGAGGAGGAGGAGGAGGAGAAGGAGGAAGAGGAGGATGATGAGGAGGAGGAGGATTGGAATGGGAGGAGGAGGAGGAGGAGGAGGAGGAGGAGGAGGAGGAACATGCCCCCAGGAGGGCACTTCGGCGTGTGGGCGGCACGTCGGGGCTCTTGCGGTGAATTGAATTCCGCCAAGACGTCGCCTGTGCAGGGGCGGCGCGGCGGGCCAGGGGCGCTGGTTCCCTGGGGGCCCTGTGGCGGCACCGCTGTTGTATGGGTTTGCCGTCTCAGGTCCCTTGGGAGTTTGGCGTTCACGAGCCGCGGAGGTAGCCCCTCTGGGCTGGCGCGGATCAGTCCTCCTGTCAGCGTCGGCCTACGTGGTGTCTGCTCCGTGTGGGGACAGGCTCCACACACGCGGCGCAGGATGTGGCTAGGGGGGTCGGCCATTCGGACGCGGCCCAAGTCCTGTGCCGCCTGGCCCGCCCCCCTTGGGCAAGAGGGCCTGTGGTGGCGGGCAAGGTTACCTGCGCGCGGTTACACACACCGAGTGCCTAGGCATGGGGGCCGCTCACCTTCGGTGGGTGCTGCTCTTCAAGCAGAACAGCTGAATGCCGGCGTCGTCCGTTTTGTTCCCTCCTCTTCCTTTTCCTTTCTTCCTCCCCTTGCTGCTGCTGCTCCTCCTCGTCGTGGATGTGGAGGCGTCCTGCGTTGCAGTTCACGGCAAGTTCCACCTGGTGCGCTGTGCGGTCGTTGGGTCCAGCGCAGGTCAGGTCCAGCACTGGCCTGCCGCTGAAGCCTGCATTGCTGTGGCCTGTGATGTTGAAGCAACTCCCTACTCCCCTCCTCTCCCGTCGGTCTTGCCGCGCAGCCGATTCTCCTGGCTGCGTGGGCGTTTAGCCCATCTGGCGCGCAGCTGGGCTGCGCGTTCTGGGCCGGCAGAGGAAGAGGGAGAATGTCGCGCGAAAGAGCTCCAAGCGCCTTCGACGCGCCAATGGCGCGCCCCCGTGAAACCAACAACAACAGAATGAAAGAAAAAGCACAGGAGCATCAAGGGCCGCGTCGTTATTTCGGGCCCTGCGCGGGCGGGGTTGCTTAGGGGGAGGAGGGCGAGCGTATCGCCAGTCGCCGCGCGCCGGGGTCCCATGGCAATCGATTTCCCGCGCAGTTTTTATGGATAGATTCCCGCCTCGTGGAAAAATGGGCGTTGGTGGCTTGAGCCTTCGCTCCGCCCGCCGCCTCAGTGCCGCCTGGCTGGCCAGAGCTCCCGCCGACTCGTATCGGCTGGCATCGGCGGGCCGCCTCCCTTCGCTGTCCTTTGTCGCTGCCTGCCCCCCCCCTCGCTCTGAGGTCGCTGCTGCCGACTTCAAGTTGGCCCCTCGCTCGCGTGAGGCATAGGCGTTTCGCGTGACACCCCAGCCTGCAGTCCAGCAGTTCCTTGCCGACCCCCGTCGCGTCGTCCTCCCCCCATCCTTCCTCTTCGCCCCCCCGTCGTGGCCTTCCACGTCGCGTCGTCCTCCCGTCGCGTCGTCCTCCCCCGTCGCGTCGTCCTCCCCCCATCCTTCCTCTTCGCCCCCCCGTCGTGGCCTTCCACGTCCTGCCCCTTTCTCTTTCTCCTGCGCCGACGCCGCGCCGCAAACCTCCACGAGCCCGAGCCGACCCCGTTCCCTGCCTCGTCCTCCACTCCTGTTCTTTAGTTTTTGTTCCCTGTCGCCTTCCCGGGCGCGCCGTTTGGGCGGACCCGGCGTTTCGCTTGAGTTTTACACACCCGTAGATCGGGGGCGGCAAATAGGGGGGTGATGACTAGGGGGGGGTGGATATCATGGCGTGGGCCATGATATCTCCTCAGAATTCAGGGCGCCTCTTCTCATTTCAGTACGTCCCTGGACCCCCCGCTGGGCCGCGCACATGCCGCCGGTCATGATTTGCACCCCCCCCTCTTGGACACCCCCCTCTTGGCCGCTCCCGAGAGAGCTACGTGGATGGAGCACCAGTTTGTTGTCATTGCCGCACACCGCCTCAGCAGTCTGCAGCAACCACCAGGATGCAGGGCGGCTGGTTATCCAAATGATGCCGTGGTCCTTGCGCGGCGGACAGTTACAAGGACGGACGGGGGCGGCCCGTTCCACACTAAAGTTTTCGCCATAACGCCGCCCACAGTCCGAGTCACACACAACATCGAGCGGGTCATGTTCAAACTGGGGTTGTCGCGTGAACGTCCCGTGAATTCAATGGCAATGGTATTCAACATATGTACCAGCTGCATGAGTGGACGAGGGTTCTTTTCAAAATGGGGTTCACGCGTGAAGTTTCCTCGGGCTGCGCGACTATGAATGTACATTTGTGCAGCAGATACATGGCTGGGGTGGCCCTTTAAAATAAAAGCGCGCGGGTGTCGTTGGACACTGCGTAGAACTGCATGACCACATTTGCTCGCATTCTACTGAGCGCTACAATTGTGCAACACAGTTCAAAAACAATTGGCCCCGCTCCTGACTGGCAGGCCTGTAGGGTATAGGGTGCCAGTCTTCCAAAGGGCTGCTTTTCCGTAGTGGCAAGGGAAGTATGTAGGGACCTATGTGGTGAGGGGAATTGGGACGGGAGGATGACTTGCAGCATCGGTGATGCATTCGCGGTTTTCTTTGGTCCTCCTTGCTCACCCTCCACTTGCTCCTCCTCCTCCTCCTCTTCCTTCTCCTCCTCCTCCCCCTTCTATGTGCTTAGCTCTCGTTTGTCCGACTGTGCATAACACGATGTTTTCTCGGACTTTAGTAATGTCGGTTGCGAGATGCGTCCGCGGATAAAGACAAACTCAGCGCAATCGGACGGGAAGATAGGGATATATGGGATGTCAGATATGACGCGAGCGCAGCTAGCCTGGCATTATCCCGTCTCCCTGCCTTTTTTTCGTCGTTGTCTCGTCTTCGTCGTCGTCGTTGTCTCCCTTCCACTGCTTCAGGGTTGCGGCGTCCCCCCGCCCTGGCGAACAGGAGGAACACGGCCCGGTCGCGGACCATTGCGCGAGCGCCTTGGCGCACGCGCAGCGCTTCCCGCAGCGGGTGGCGCAGCTGCTGGTGGCCATGAGGCGGCCATCCCGCCTCCCGCCTCCTTTCCTTCTGCTCGGCGGCAAGCCGGGTGGGAAGTGGGAAGGAGAAGGCCTTCTCGGAAGGCTCGGAAGCCCTCGGCATTTGAGAGGTTCTCTAAGCCTTCCCCGAAGGCACAGAACACTTCTCAGAATGCCAGCGGGCCTCTGAGAAGTCCCGACGCCTTCTGAGAAGACCTTCTCCTTCTCAGTCCCCCTCCGCGTTCACTGCCGCTCTTCCTCGGTCGCAGATCATGGGAGCCCTGCATGTCCTCGCAGGTCTGGATTTCGAGAGCATTCGCGTGGGCTGGCGTCTGGCCATCGGTGTCCTCCTCCGCCCCTGACCTCAAGCAGTGGCGAAGCGTCCTGGCGTGCCCATAGCCCTACCAAACAATGTTCTAAGAACCTTTTGTTGTTCCCACGAAATGTTCTTAGAACATTTCTGGCCAGGACTGTCCTGGTTTAACACATCGGGCTTATGTTCTAAGAACAGTGTTTTTGTTCTTAGAACATGTTTGGGGTCTATGAACATTTCGTGGTAGGACTACAGGAATGCCGGGACGGTCGGTCCTTGCTCGATTACCGTTCCCCCCCTTTTCCCTCGGGGAAGGAAGAATTGTATAACATTTTGTTTCGTGGAGGCTCGCGCGGATGTTCTCGGCTCGGCGCTGGAGCCCCCTGGCGGCGCGCCTGGCGCCGCCCCTGGGGCGCTCCGCGCGCCAGCGCCGATCCGAGAAATCCGCGCGGACCTCCAACAGTTTATGTTTATATCATTATTTGTTATCCGATGTATACACTACCACGTCGTTTGGTAGATCACGGAGCCAATGAACTCGGTGAAGGAATTCGGTGTACAGACGTTCTGGCGTCCTACTTGGCCGACCAAACGACGTGTTGTATACATCAAGCCCCTCCCATCCTCCTTCCTCATTCCCTTCCTTCTCTTTTGTCGGCTTGGTTTGAGCCGCAAAGGCTGTAGCGTCCATCACATGGGTCGCAACGGGGGGGTCCGGCCCCCCCTCCCCCTCCCAGAGGGGTGGTGGGTTCTGGCATCCCGATTCCTGGTTTCCGAACATGTCGGTAGGTAGGTAGGGGTGGGAAGGGAGTTAAGGCTAAGTTGTTCGGGTTAAAGTGATAGTTTAGCGCGTGATGGTTATGCTGTTATGCTGTTAGTGGTGAGTTTAGGGTTCGGGTTTGGGTTTCGGGTTCAGGGGTCGGGTCCACTAGCCCAAACTTGAAGCCGGTTGGACGTGTCCCACCCACCCATGACCCAAGACATCTTGATCTCAGGACGACGACGACGACGACGATACCGATGACGAAGACGATATTGATTTCAAAACGACGACGACGACAGTCGCGCAAAGTCTTCTGGGAAACCGCTGCAACGGCGATGCGGCACGCGCGCGACGACGCGATTCAAAGAACATCGTCTATTTACGCGAGTCCCTGTGCGTCGCAGGGACGCCGCCCAGCGGCGGTGAGATTGCATGGAGTGGCTGCGCAACGAGCGTGGGAGAGCTCGTTGCCTCGAGGAGACGGATCTCCAGTTCGCATCCTTAGCATTGCGGCGCGGTGCGCGAAGGCCGATGCTAGGGCGATGCGACGCGCGCACGCGAAGCGACACAAACGAGCAGCTCCCCGCAGCAACTGACCGACGCCTGGGCGATGCGCGCGGGATGGTTCGTTGCTTGGCGAGAGCGTTCCCCCGCGACGCGGCGCCCTGGGTTTTGCAGATCCGCCCAAAACGCCATTCCTGGAGCTCCGAGGGCCAAGGATCTGCGTGAGGGGTGCGCCAAAATGGGGGGAGGCATAAGGGAGCGCGGAAGGAGGTGTCTAAGGAGTTCTAGGATTTGTAATCTTTATAGGCTCTTAGTTCTTAGGGTTGTGGTTCGGGGCAAGGTTGCGGGTTTCGGGTCAGAGTTACAGTGTGGGTTGCCGTTTGGGGTTCGGGCTTAGCGCCAGGGTCAGGGGGTAGGGTTTCGGGTAGGGCTTTGGGTAGAGGTTAAGTTTGGGGTCGGGGGAAGGGTTAGGATTCGGGTTTCGGGCAAACACAGGTTTACGTTTAGGGTTCGGGGTTAGGGTTAGATTGAGGATTAGGACTTGGGGTTATGGCTAGAGTAGGTAGGGGTTAGGGTAGGGGCTAAGGTAGTGGTTGCGGTCGGGGTTAAGGTTGGGATTCGTGGTTCTGGTTCGGTTTTAGGGTTAGGGTTAGGATATGGGTTAGGCTTAGTATTATGGGTTTGGGTTTAGGGTTTAGGGTTGGGGTTCGAGTTCCGGTTCGGGGTTAGCGTAGGGGTATGGGGTTAGGGTTTAGGATCAGGGTTCGGATTAGGGGTTAGGGGTCAGAGGTTGGGGTCAGGGCAGCGGTTCGGATTAGGGCGTTTGGTTGGGGCTGCGGTTATGGAGAAGGGTCTGGGTTTGGGTCAGGGTAGGGGTTCGGGTCAAGCTACCCACCCGCCCGCAAGCCGTCTAGCTCACTCCAACCCGCCCTCCCAACACATCAGTAACACCCGAGCCTGAGCATGGTCAGCGGTCGTATTTGGATGGGCAGCTACTGGGAACCAAAGCCGGCCCCAGGTGCGCGACTCTTGAGCGAGGTGCACCACGCGTGCCAGGGGCGCCACGCACGCTAGGCACCCCTGGGGCCCTGACGCGGCCGTGCTGTTTGAAATGGTCCACTTCGGGGGACCCAAATAGGCCCGAAGAGAGCTGCAACAGGGCCCCAGGAGGACACCGATGAGCGTTACAAGAGGGCCCCAGAGACCCCAACGCGAACTCTGGGTGGGGTCCAAGACGCCCCAATATCCAGCCTGAGTGGAGCATCTAAAACAACCGTTTCAAATGCTCCACTTCGCGGGCTCGGGAGGAACAAAACCTGGCCCAAAGCGAGGACCAAGAGGAGTCCAAGAAGGGCCGAATGGGGTCCCAAGGGGCCATCAACATGCCTTCGTAGCGGTCTACTTTTCGATGCACACACACACACACATCCTTTCTCCGCGCTCCCATCCGCGATTGGACGATTTTGGCTTCTTGGGTCCCACTTGGGAATGCTCTTGGAGGCTTCCTGGGCCGTCTAGGCGGCTTCCGGGGCCGTCTTGGGGCCATCATGGGCGTCTTGGGCCTACCTTTGGGCGTCTCGGGGGCCTCTTGGGCCGTCGCGGGGGCTGCTTGGAGCCATCTGGGGCCTCGTAGGGCCTGATGACACCTTTGTCTTCCCCCCCTCTCCAAACCGGCCGGACCGGGCTGTCAGGGGAAGGGTCTGGGGAGGGGGAACTATTTCACACGCCGTGACCCATAGGGGTCGTCGGATTTGGTTTGTTCGGGTTTGTTGCGTGATGCGGTTTTGCTGGTTGGTGTCCGTTTGCTGCGTGGTGGTTTGTTCGGGTATGTTGCGTGGCTGGTTGTTCGGATCCAGTTCGCTGCGTTGGTGTTTTTGGTTGAGTATGCTTATTGCGTGGTTAGTTGGCCGGTTGGTTCGAGAGTGTTGCGTGGTTGGTTGGTGTGGCTCGGGTTCGTTTAGTGGTTTGTTGATCGCTTCGAGGTGGTTGCGCGGTCGGCAATTTGGTTGGAGTCGTGGTGCTGTATTGTTGTTGGCCGAACCAGAGGACGGTGTATAGAATTACATCGAGCCCCTCCCATCCTCCTGCCCTTTCGCCTCTTTTGCCGGCCAGGCCTGAGCCAAAACTGTTGTAGCGTCCCCGACGTGGTAAAATGTTTGGCCGCATCGTGCAAGTAACAGCCGCGTGGAACTGAAGGGCGTGCGGAGAAAACGGGCGGTGGGTGGGTCGGGGTAGACTTCGACCCCAAGTCGCCCGTTCAGCGCCGATCGGGGCCCCCGCCCGGACTCGGTGCATCGCGCCGATGACAGGCCGCAGTTTCCTCCCGAACCAGTCCCCCCCCCTTCGGCTCGCCTCACCTGGCTGCCTCCGACGAGCGGGTTGAGAGCTGATGTCGTTGGCGGCGGGGGCGTCGCAGCAGCACCAGGCTCGTCCGTCGGGGCATTGCGTGGTCCATGAAGCAAGTGGATGCCTCGGTTCTTTTCTGCCCTTGCGTGTTGCATCCCGTGCGCTTGCTGGCCTTGCGTCTTGCCATGGTGTGCAGGGTGCCGAGCTTAACGTCGTAATAGTATTTGGCCAGAGTGCGTGGCAGTGAGAAGTACGGCATGCATGTCGCGAAGTCCTTGCGAGGCTCCCGGTGTCTATCGGGGGAGTGCGGGAAGAGAGATGCGGATCTATAAAATGAGGAGTAGGATGGGAGGGAGATCGAAAAGAAAGAGGGGGATACAAAGGAGAGGGAGGCATATGTGGAGAGCAATACGAACGCGGATCAGGAGTGAGAAGGGAGGAACGGAGGTTGAGGATATGCATGGAGAGGCATGAGGCAGGAGGAGGAGGCAGGAAGGTGAAGGAGGCGGCAGAACGAAGGAGGTATGAGGGAGCACAGCCATTGGATACATTGATGGAGGAAGGAGGGAGGTTGTTTGTGAGGGTGGGGGGAACAAGTTAATATATTTCACTGTTAACTTTGAATTCGGGTTCGGATGCGATCAGCGTTAAACGTTCTGGTGCATCTCGTCAGAACGGCACCAGTGTTGACGCACCACGAGACTTGGAAGTGCCCTGGTCAGCATATGGGACGCTTGACTCGGTAACGAAGTACGGGCTGGCGCCATACAACATGTTCATACATTTTCACACCCATGGGTAAGGGGTGGGGTCGTGGAAAGAGGTGCTCGCCAACTCCTGAGAGCATGGATCCCTGCCGTCGCGTGGACCGGGCTATCGGCACTGCAGAGCTGCACCAATGCTGCCAGGGATGAAGCCATGCCCCTGCTGCCATGGCGAGCAGCTAAGAGGTTGAAACCCAGGGCCCTTTGTGTGCAGCCGCGTTATGGTGCCTTCCAGCTCATCCTGATATTGGCGGGGCCCGAGCCCGCCGTTGACGACCGAGTAGGCCAAGTGCAACGCCCGTCATGGAGATCCCAGTGGACACAGGCGTCCAGGACTCGCTTGTTCGTCGACCCTCCCACGGTGTCCAGTCTGGCCCACCTCACGCTCCTCGCCGATCCCAATGGAGACGAGGATGATCAGGTGGATGTGGAAAACAAGGAGCAGAAGGATGATCAAGAGCAGAAAGGGATGAAGAGGAGAGGAGGAGGAAGGGCAAGGCGGAGACGGAAGGGGAGGGGAGAAGTAGAAGGGGGAGGAGTATGGGGGGGAGGGATATCCAGGAGGGGAGGGTGAGAAGGGTTGGTGCGAAGGGCAATAGGACGCTGGCGGGGGGACGAGGGTTGTACAGTTTGCGGGCTTCTGATTCCGATCCCCGTCTTTCTGGATTCCTAGATCCCAGGCTCTTCTTAAAGCGGCTCACTACTTCAACAGTCTGATGCTTCCCGCTGCAGTCGCCTACGATATGTCGGCGATCGAGGCCCGTTTTGAATTCCTGCTGGCTTCGTGCTCCTGCCTGCGTCGTCTGAGTGGCTTGTGAAAGGGCCCCTCCGCCCGCACTTGTTGCTGCTCCTCCTCCTGCTGATGCTCATGCTTCTCTCCCTCCCCTAACTCTTCAGGACCCCTAAAACTCCAAGACATGGGATGGGCCACCAGAATTCTGGACCTCTCCCCCGCGTCTGGCTTTTCGTCCTGAGTCGTGTTCTGATGGTCCTGGCGCTCGAAGCGACCAAGAACGCAGAGCGCAGAATGATGTTTGGAAGCTCGGCCGTATCGATTGGATGTTACCAATGTGTCCGTGTTCCAAGGTGTCCCCAGCTTTTTGCGACATTTTAGAGCTTTGGGACCGTGGATGTCTCCCTTGAGATCCTTGCGTGACTTCCACCAGGCCGCAACTCTTGGGAGGGTAAATCCAGCACCATTTCTGGTAGATTCGTTGTCGAAAACTGGCCTCCAGTATGATTCCGCTTGATTATATTTGGTCCCGTTCAATCTGGCCTAATCACCTAATCAGATTTGGTCACGTGCTCGATCTAGGCTAACCTGCCTTAGTGGCACCTGAACCGGGCTCAATTGCCTTACATCTTTCTTACGAAGACCTCAAAGGAGTTGCCTCGTAACTTCAGCCACACACACGTTTCGATCTTCAGGACGTGGCGAGGACGAGGACAGATCCGTCCGAGAGCGTTCCGGAACGCTCTCAGAGCGTTCGGGAACGCTCCGAGAAGGCCGCGGCGCCCGAGACGTCCTCGAGGCCCGCCGGATCTCAATGATTCTCGATCCATCCCCGCCCTATTTTCTCCTCGTCCTCGCCTCGTCTGACGACTCGCTCTCCCACGCCGCCCTCGTCCTCGCTTCTCCTCGTCCTCGCCTCCGATTCTCTCCTCGTCCTCCCATTTCCTCCTCGTCCTCGTCCCTAAATTTCCTCCTCGGCCTCGCCTCGTCTGACGACTCGCGCTTCCACGCCGCCCGGTGCCCGGTGCCCTCCCCGCCTGCCCCGCTCCTGCGCGGCCCTGCTCGGCGCCCGGCGCCCCTCGCCGGGAGGCCGGCGCGCACGAACGGCCGCGCCCTGGATCTCGGTCGCCGAGGGCCGCTGGCAAAGCGAGGGAGGGGGAGGGGGAGGAGGAGGAGGAGGGGGAGGAGGAGGAGGAGGAGGAGGAGGGAGGAGGTAGGGGAGGAGGAGGCGGAGGAGGAGGAGGAGGAGGAGGGAGGAGGAGGTAGGGGAAGAGGATGAGGAGATCCAGCGGAAGACCAGTCGGGCAATTTCAAACAATTTCCACATGCAGGAGCACGGGGCAACGTGCGGGCCTGGCTAGCTAGCCTCACCACTCAACCATACTGGGTGGGCGAGGCCAAACAAGACCAGGCAGATTTATGCAAGCTTCTTATCCGTCTTGGGATGCTTGCCTGCTCTCACCGCAGAGATTTGACGCCCTGTCTGGACCGCGCCGTGGGGTCCTCAGAGGGCCTCAGGAAGTTGAGGTCGAGCTCACATGTGGCCGCCCTACCAGCAGACACTTGAAAGGGGCCACAGAGAGTGCAGACAACAGCCTGCCGGGTCACCAGCGCCTGGTGCCCTCGGAGCTCGACGATCTCTTCGGCAGGCAGCGGAACTGACGATTCGCTTTGCGGAACCCCAGCAGCCTGCACAGAACATTCAGCCTCATACTCAGCAGCCCCTTCAAGGGCCGCTTGCAAAGCCTTTGACTGAACAGAGGGGAGCTGCTTGCAGCCCCTGGCCCCTCTGGGCCTGCAGACTCTGCTGAGGGGTGGGAGCAGAGGGGGAGGCCAGCAACCGAGCAGCTGGACTGGCGGGCGTCCCAGGCACCGCTGGGAACCTCTTACACGCTGAAGCACCTTGGCCCCGAGCCTGGCCATCGCATGCTCTGTAAGGGCCAGCTTGGGATGCACATCAGCGGGGGGGCTGTGCGACTGCGCAGGGCGTCCAGGCTCACTCACGACACGCGATCTCACACGCAGCCTCCCGAAGCACTGGGCCTGGACCTTCGCCTCAGACACCCTTGCCTCATTGTGCTCAAGTGATGGCGCTGGCATCACATGCATCATAGCTCGCCGTCGCGCGAACCAGTCAGACCAGCAGTTGCCCATATTGAACTCGAAAGGATTATCAGACACCAGTGCCTTTTCCAGCGTCATGTGCGCAGGCATCTGGTAAAACTGCAGGTGTTTCAGGCTCCACAACAACGCACATATCTCGACAGATGTCTGTATACGATCCTTGTGCGTGCGCGGGTGTGCTGCACCACCTGCTTGCTTCGTCTCTGAGACCGGGCAGGTCGGTGACAATGAGGGCCACCGTGGGCAGCAACTGGAGGGCCTGCAGCAATCCTTTCCGCACGACCTAGCGTTTAAATCGGGCCTGGCAGGTGTTCGCAAGCACCTCCAATTGGCATTCCAGTGTCACCTCGTTGGCATAACCCCCATCCACACCTCCGCAGTTCTGGCCAGCTTGGGGCCATTCCAGATCCGTTCTCGAGAGGATGAGAAGGATGAGGGTGAGGAGGAGGATGATGATGAGGAGGAGGAGGGAAGGGAAGGTAGGAGGAGGAGGAGGAGGAAGAGGAGGGGAGGGAGCAGGATGAAGAGGAACGGGGAGGGAGGAGGATGTCGAGGAGGAAAGGGGAGGTAGGAGGGTAGGAGGAGGAGGAGGAGGAGGAGGAGGAGAGGAGGAAAGGGGAGGGAGGAGGGAAGGAGGAGGAGAGGAGGAGGGGGAGGAGGAGGATGATAGGAGGAGGAGGTGGAGGAGGAGAGGAGGGAAGGGAAGGTAGGAGGGAGGAGGAGGAGGAGGAGGAGGAGGAGGGGAGGAGGAGGAGGAGGAGGAGGAGGAGGAGGACTGTGTGCTGGCCCCGAGTGAGAGCGTCGCCTTCGTGCCACTGCGAGAGGCGCCGGTGGCACGGGGGCGGCCAGCCGCTCGGACTGCCCCCCCCGTCTCAGCGCCAGTCGGAGGCTCGAGCACGCACGAGGCGGGCGGGACGGGCGCGAGGGGGCTGCGGCAAGCGGCCCCCACGCCCGCACCGGCTGGTACTCAGCCACGCGCAAAGGGGGGTGGGGGGAGGGGGGAGGGCTTCTGAGAAGCACCCCTGCCTCTTAGAAGGCGCGGGCCTCATCTATAGATGTAAGGCCGGCGCCTTCCAAGAAGCAGCCTGCTTCTAAGGAGCCCTCCCCCCCCCCCACCCCCTTGTGCGCGCCGCCAAGGTACGCCCGGCCAGCCGCAGGTACGAAAGACTGCCACGATCGGCCCACGAAGGAGCACTTGGGCTGGACGGTACACTTATGTCGGGCGTGTCCCTCTACAGAGGGGATTTCGACGAAAAATGAATACCTCGAAAAGGTTCAAACATACTCAAAAAATAGTACCTGGACCATTTTTGGACTATTCTTGTTACTATTTGTCGGGTATTCTTTATTTTTCGTCGCAAATCCCCCTGTAGGGGGACAGGCCCGACTTCACGGTACACTCGGGCAACCACCAGTGCGTCGAGAGCCCGGTGCTCTTCCTGCCCCGCCCCGACGCCGGGGCGGCGGCACGGCCACGCAGGGCGCCCCTGTGCACCGCGCGCGCCCACCGCGCACGGAGGTGCCCGGCGCAGCCGCTCGGCGTGCGCCCGAGCGGGCCTCGGGCGCGACACCATCGATGGCCACGCGTCCACGAAGTCACCGATCGGGGGCAATCGGGAGCCAGCGGAGTGCTCCTGCCCCAAAGCCCTGGCTTCGGGGTTAGGCGGAGGAGGAGGAGGACGAGGAGGAGGAGGGGGAGGAGGAGGAGGAGGAGGAGGAGGAGGAGGAGGAGGAGTTGGAAGGGGGACTTCGGGTGAGCTGGGGCAGGGGTGAAGTAGTTCTGGAGGTATCTCGCACGTCTAGTGGCATTGCAGGAGGCTGTTGGTCGTTACTACTGTTTGGGGGGGATTCTGGAGGTCTGGAAGAGGCGCGGGGGCATGGTCAGGAGGCGGAGCTGCAGGCAGGTGCAGGACAGTGTTTCGAAGAGAGAGGTGGATGAGGAGGATGAGGAGGAGTATGCGGGAGAGACACAGCAGGACGACAATCGGGAGGTCAGCTTTCTTTGCTTCGCTCCGTTCCCGTCGTGTTCGTCTCCACGCCACCCTTTTTTCTCTTCTCCCTCGCCCTCCCGTTTGCCTCTCCTCGACCGTCCTCTTTTTCTCCTCCCCCACTTCCGTCTCGCATTAGCCCTCACCCCATCTACTTTTTTAACCACGCTCCCCGTGCTCCCTCTTTTAACATTTCCTCTCTTCCCTTCCCCTCTCTTCTTCTGAGTCAGGGGGTGCGGGAAGGGGGAAAAGCGAGAGGATGCGGCTTTGAGTAGTTTCTGGCGCAGGCGTAGAGAAGAGGGGGGGGACCAGCCAGGAGGAGAGAGCGGAGACAGGAGGGGAGGGGGGGGCGGACAGGGGAGCGGAGGGCATGGAGGGTATATTGCGGACTGGAGTGGAGAGGGAGGGCGGGCGGACGAGGCGGAAGGGTGAAAGAGGGAGGAGCAGGGAAGGGAAAGGGGAGTGCGTGAAGGGAAGGGGCGCACGAGGCAGCGCAGGGGAAGGTGGGGAGATGGAGGGCAGCGGCCGGGAAGAGGGTTGGCCCCAGAGGAGAGCGAATGTGCAGCACCGAAGGGTTTGCACATCTTCCTCCGCCGTTCATCCTGTATCCAAGCGACAGCACAGTGAGCCGACCTGGACAAACGTAGGGTAGGCTTGGTCATTGTTTGGCCATGGCGATTCTACCCCTCCTCTTCCTCCCCCTCCCCCTCCTTTTCCTCCTCCTCCTCCTCCTCCTCCTCTTCCCACTTCTCCTCCTCCTGCCTCTTCCTCCTCCTCCTTCTCCTCCTCCTCCTCCTCCTCATCATCATCATCATCATCATCATCATCATCATTGTCCCCCTCATGCTCCCGCCAACTACTCCCTCCTCATCCTTTCCCCACGCCCACATCCCTCCTTTCCCGTCCCCTCGTCGCGGCGGCTGGGGCTTCGCCCCGGGACCCTGTCCTGAGCGCACCTCGGCGAGAGCTTCTCTATCTCGGGCGGGGCTGAAGACCAGGACACATGGCTTCGCAGCGTTGCAGCATGCTCTCAGAGCGTTTTTGGAGCGCTCTGGAACAGCAGCGGCCGATGCGACCTCCAGCACCGCCGGATCTCAGAGGTCCCCGATGTGTCCCGGTCCTGGCTTGGGCACATCTAGGCCTCCCAGATGGGGTCGGAGTAGATGGGGTCGGAGGATCGCGCCGCATCGCCGATGCGGCTCGATGCGGAGCCCGATTTTCTCCGCGCCGGCGTCGCCGATGCATCGCCCACGTCGACGATGCATCGCCAGTGCATCGCCGATGCATCGCCGATGCATCGCCGATGCATCGCCGATGTATCGGCGATGCGGCACGGTTCTCCGACCCCATCTACTCCGACCCCATCTGGGAGGCCTCTAGCACAGGTGCTTCCCCCCACGGCCTGCCGTCCTGGCTCCCAGACCGGCCGCCGGCTGGCCCAGGCTGTGCCGTGGGCGGCGCCAGCTTCGAGCTGGCGGCGGCCGGCAGCTTCGAGGAGGCGAGGCCTGGCCGCCCCTGGCCACCCCGAGCGGAGGGAGGGCACGAGGGAGGGGGAGGAGGAGGAGGATGAGGAGGAGGAGGAGGAGGAGGAGGAGGAGGAGGAGGAGGAGGAGGAGGAGGGGGAGGAGGAGGAGGAGGAGGAGGAGGAGGAGGAGGAGGAGGAGGAGGGCGAGGAGGGGGAGGAGGAGGGGGAGGAGGAGGAGAAGGAGGAGGAGGAGGAGGACTGAACCCAAGACTCTCACCAATAATGTTGGAAGAACATCTCCCTCTAAGCTACCTCGTCATAGGCCCTTGCAAGGGTTCATATCCACGGAGGGCAGTGCCCCGTTGGAAGACAACCGTTGCAAGATCACAAAGCGTGCCAAAACATCAATCTCGGAATTTCAACGCCACGAATCAACTTGACTGTTGCGTCTTGACGATCTTGAATCGTGCCAGAACACCATTTCTGGGATTTCAACTCAGCGAATCAACGTAGTTGTTGCGCTCTGACAGTCCTGAATCGCTCCATAACGCCATTTGTGGTACGTTAACGATGGGAACCCGTGAACCTCTTGCAAATGTTAGGACGATTGTGCGTGGTGCTAAGGCGAGCCACATGTTAAACAGGAGCAGCCCTCCATCCGTGAAACCTTTGTACATTTTAAGAAGAATGTGCGCGGTGCTACGGCGAGAGCCACATCTTCAGAACCACCCGCCCTCAATCTGTGAACCTCTGCAAATATTTAACACGATTTGCGCGGCGCTAAAGCGAGAGCCACATTTTGAAAAACACCCGCCTTACATTTGTGAAGCTTTCGTATTTCCCTACATAGGCTCTGCCTAGAAGGGTTCTTACTCTCTTAGCTTAAAGGGCCGGGCAGTGCACAGCGCCCCGGGCGGTTCCCCCAGTCCCCGCCCCGCGGTTCCCCCAGTCCCCTGAGAGCTTTAGCTTTAGCTTTAGCTTAGCTTTAGCTTAGCTGTAGATTAGCTTCAGCTTAGCTGTAGCTTATCTTTATCTTAGCTTCAGCTTAGCTTCAGCTTAGCTTTAGCTTAGCTTCAGCTTAGCTTTAGCTTAGCTTTAGCTTAGCTTCAGCTTAGCTTCAGCTTAGCTTTAGCTTAGCTTTAGCTTAGCTTTAGCTTGGCTTTAGCTTAGCGGCACCTTAGCGTTAGCTTTGCTTTAGCTTAGCTTTAGCTTTAGCTTAGCTTTAGCTGAGCTTCAGCTTAGCTTCAGCTTAGCTTTAGCTTAGCTTTAGCTTAGCTGTACCTTAGCTGTACCTTAGCTTTAGCTTAGCTTTAGCTTAGCTTTAGCTTGGCTTTAGCTGAGCTGCACCTTAGCTGTAGCTTAGCTTTAGCTTAGTTTTAGCTTAGCTTTAGCTTAGCCTTTACCGTAGCTTTAGCTTAGCTTTAGCTTAGCTTTAGCTTAGCCTGTACCTTAGCTTTAGCTTAGCTTTAGCTTAGCTTTAGCTTATCTGCACCTTAGCTTTAGCTCAGGTTTAGCTTAGCGGTAGCTTAGCCTTAGCTTAGCCTTAGCTTAGCTTTAGCTTAGCTTGAGCTTAGCTTTATCTTAGCTTTAGCTTACCTTGAGCTTAGCTTAGCTTAGCTTTAGCTTAGCTTTAGTTTAGTTTCAACTTAGCTTTAACTTAGCTTTAGCTTTACTGTTCGCACTAATGCTGCTTTCCTAGGGGCTCCAACTCCTATGTAGGGTCGCACTGGGATAATTGTTAAAACGAATGTGCCCGGTGCTGAGGCGCCACCCGCTTTCAATACATGACAATTCTACGAATGTTTAAGACGAATGTGTGGTGCGAAGGCGAGAGCCACATTTTGAAAATCGCCCGCCCTCCATCTGTGAAACTGTTGCCAATCTTTAAGCTTCAGGGTCATACATCGAAAAGGAAGTCTCAGCCGGAATGCCCGGCCGCCCTTTCGACCAGCCTCGGGGCGCGACAGGAAGGAGTCGTTTATAAGGACAAGGAATGGAGGAGAAGGAGGAGGAAGGGGAGGAGGAGGATCAGCACGTGGTTTGGGATCGTGGATAGTGAGGTCGATTGTGATATCGGTAGTGAGATCGATAGTGATATTGATACTGTGAGACGGTGGTTTCTCTCCCCCCGAACCTCCCTATCACCCGATGGGGGGTCGTATAGGCAACAGCGCTAGTATCTTGTTGCAAATCCAACCGTTGGCACCTTTTCGCCAGCAGGGCAGTCTTCAGTCAGATTGTCTGGAGCAAGCGAGCATTACGGGGGGGGAAGGGCGAGAGTTGGTGACGTCACGATTTGTGTTGGTGCCGCATGTGAACTAGCTGCCACTAGCCATTCCCAGTCAGTGTCGGCGCGTATCGTGAGACTATCAGGGGGGAGGGGTATGGGCGTGGGCATGGGGGCAGCCCCGATAAATGGCTTTACGGAGAGTGGTTGAACAACCAGCTCCTCACAGGTATGGCTTCGATGGTGACGCCAGGAGGGCGTATGCACCCATTCTGGGCCCGGGATGAGCCTGGCCACGGTCGTTGCAAGTGTGTGTGTGTGTGTGTGTGTTTGTGTGTATGTGTGTTTGAGCTTGTGTGTGCGCACAGTCTTCCTGAGCCTTGTTGCGGGCCCCGTGCGCGCCGAGGGGGTGCTCTGGCGCCCGCTTGGCCGGAGGGCGCCGTCGGCAGAGGTTGGCTCTGGGCCTCCGACTCCCGACGGCTGGTCTCTCTGGACGGGGCTCGGCCGCTGCGTCCCCCCGTGGAGGGCGGGACGCTCGGCAAAAAGTGTGTGCTCGGCATCGCTCTGACGTGTGCACTTTTTCTTCGGCGAGGACCATCGAGGAGCATCCTGGATCGTTTGGCGAGAAAAAAAACCACGCGCGGAATCGAAAAACGCACAGGGAATGGACGTCCGAGCGATGGCCAGCGTGTGTGTGTGTGTGTGTGTGTGTGCAGAGTTCGCGTCCTACGGGAGCAGGGCCCCTCGCGGCAAGGTGGTGGGCATCGACTTCAGCCAGAGCTTCGTGGACGCCGCGCGGCAGATGCGCGACGGGCAGGAGGGCCGTGCGCCGAGGGCAGGAGAGGGTCAGAGGAGGAGGAGGGGACGGATGAATGATCTCCCGCGGAGGGGCGGGGGGGGAGGAAAGGAGGGGAGGGGGGAGGAGGGGAGGGGGGGGGGCAAGCCAGGTGTGCTCGCGCGCGTCATATCTGACGTCCTACCCCTCCCTCCCATCCCTGAACCATGGCGTCTATCTCCTTTCTATCCGCACAGTCGTATGTCGTATCATGGCATATTATTACATGGCATAGCATGGTGTTGAAGATCAACGCGTAGCCTGACATAGAATGGCGTGGCGACGCCCCAAAGGGGCTTCTGCGGCCTAGAAAATCAACGAGTCGACACCGAATGTGGAAATACTTCCGATTTTGGGGGCCTGCTTGGAAGGACCGAAAATCATGCCGTGGCATGGCGCTGGAAATAATGACGCCAGCGCTGCAGCGGCAGCACGATGCGGGACGAGCGGAAGCGCGGAAATGAGGCCAGCGCTGCAGCGGGAGCACGATTGGGGACGAGCGATAGCAAGAAAATGAGGCCAGCGCCTCAGCGAGAACAGCATTGTGAAAAAAACCAAGCGCGGAAGCGCGGAAGTGAGGACGCGTAGCCTGCCATAGCATTACGTGGCGACGCCCCCAAGTGGGGGGGTGGGGGGCCTTCTGCGGCCCAAGAAATCAACGAATCGGCACCGAATGTGGAATCACTTCCGATGGTTTTTCGGGGGGGCATTTTCTAGACTTTGGGGCCTGTTTGGGAGGACCGAAAACCATGCCGTGGCATGGCACTGGAAATAATGACGCCAGCGCTGCAGCGAGCACGATTCGGGACGAGCAGGAGCGCGGAAATGAGGCCAGCGCTGCAGCGGGAGCGCCATTCGGAACAAGCGGTAGCCCGAAAGTGAGGCCGGCGCTTCCGCGAGAGCAGCATTTAACAAAAACCGAAGCGAAGACCCAACTCCCGGGAATCCTGTGTTTAAACACATGCGCGGAGGGCGGCCGAACAGTTCCCGGACGCCACCAGGGGAGAGAGAAGAGTAGTATTCATATTTCGGGGCCCCCCAAACGGGGTGGTGACCACACCGTGTGGTGAGTCGGTGGGGGTTCGGGGTCACCGCACGGGTTCGGGACTTGGGTCGTTCTCCGAGGATGTTTTGGGCGGTTAGGACCTCCAGGGTCCCAAAACCGTGTGGTGACGGACCATGCGGTGAGGTCTTTGCGGATTTCGAGGTCGCCGCCGGGTCTGTCACCACACGGTTTTGGGACACCCAAATATTGTGTAGATGTGAAGGGGACGGGGGGAGGAAGGGGACGGCGGGGGAGGTGAGGAGTGGAGGGATGAGCGGAGGGGGGAGGGCGGGAGAGGGGAGGCGACACACCGCAGGTGTTCCTTGCCGCGTGCCGTGGCACGTGCTCACGGACGCGGCGGGTGCAGCAGCGCACGCTCGTCCTACGTACGGAGCAGAGGAGGAGGAGAAGCAGGGGGAGCAGGAGGAGGAGGAGGAAGAAGAGGAGGAGGAGGAGGAGAATGAGGAGGAGGAGGAGGAGGAGGAGGAGGAGGAGAAGCAGGGGGAGCAGGAGGAGGAGGAGGAGGCCTGCGCATCTGCCGAGGAGATCCGCTTCCGCATCCCCAGCGAGGGCGATCTCGGCAGCGAGGTGAGGGCCGTCCACGAGCCCCACGTGGATGCCGTCGCCAGGGCCTCCAGCCCCTCGCTCCCGCTTGTCCTTCCCTTGCCCCCCGGCCCCTCCCCTGGGAGGCGGAGGTGGGTCGATGGGCCAGAACGGCTTTACTTGCTCCCTACGCGTGCGTGGCTGATGGAGGGCCCGGCCCCTGGGGACTACTATACGCAGGGGCTACAACACATGGCTGCTACACCAAGAGCTACTCCGAGGGGGTTCCACATGGGGGGGGGGCGACTCGCCCGCGCCGCCGCCCCTCACTCCGATTCATGTGTGTATGTATGCATGTATGTATGCATGCATGCATGTCTGTATGACTGTAGATAAGTAGACAGGCAGGTTGGCAGGCAGGCAGGCTGGCATACATGCATGTATGGGTGTATACATGTATGTGTGCATGCGTGTATGTGTGAATGTGTGCATGTGTGTGTATGCATACATGTGTGCATGTGTGTAGACGTGTGTGTATGAGTGTATGTACAGATGTATGTCTGCATGTCTGCATTTGCGTATGCATGCGTGCATGTATGTATGCATTTATTTGTGTATGCATTAATGCATGCCTGTATGAATGTATGTATGTGTATGCATGGTTGACTGCATGTAGCATGTACGGATTCACATGTGTATGTATACGTGTATGCCTGCGTGTGTATGGATGTGAGTATGCGTGTCGTTACGTATGTATGCATGCATGTATGTTGGTATGTATGTAGCCATGCATGTATGTATGTAATTGATGGATGGGTGTACGTATGCATGTATGTACGTAGGTATGTGCGTACGTATTTATGTGTGTATGTATGCAGACATGGCTGTACGCATGCAGATTTATATATGCATGCATGTATGTATGGATTCCTTCCGTCGCTCTTGCATGCATGGATGTATGCGTGTACGCACGTGTGTATGTATGTATGAGTGGATTGGTGTGTATGTATGTGTGTATGTTTGTATACATGTGTAAGTACATGCATGTGCTTATTTGTGTAGGTGTGTACGTATGGATGAATGTATGTATGCAAGTATGTATGTATGTATGCGGACCAGGGCTGGACCTAAATGGTGTTATGGCGACGTCGTGGGCCGGTGACGTTTCGATGTCGGTTTGCGATACAGGCAGATTGGAGACACAACGAGGGAAAACGATCATAACACGAATACTACACACACACCGTTTAGGTTCAGCCCTGATGCAGCCATGCATGCATGCATGTATGTATGGATGCATGTATGCATGTGTGGATGCATGCATGCATGCATGCGTGTATGTATGGTGTATGTATGTATGCATGTATGACTGTATGCATGCGTGCTCGCACGCACGCACGCACGCACGCACGCATGTATGCATGTATGTATGTATGTATGTATGTATGCATGCATGCATGCATGCATGCATGCATGCATGCATGCATGCATGCATGTATGTATGTATGTATGTATGTATGTATGTATGTATGTACATGCAATTGTGCATGCTTGAATGTGTATATGTACGTATGTACGTATGTACGTATGTATGTAGGTATGCTTGTTTCCATGTGTGTATATGTGTGAGGATGTATATTTGCATATGCATGCACGTGATGTGTATCCGGGTGAGGGGACCGAACGGTCATTCACTGTCCCTGGGCGCGTGGCTGAAGTGAGGTTCTGCGATGTGGACTGTTGTTGATGATGTTTTTGTTAAGTTATTGGTGGGCACTGCACCTAGAGCCCTGGACCACCCCCAACAACCAGCAACCCCAGCAACCCCCCAGGGGGGCCTTCGGCCCTCCTGGGGGGTTGCTGGGGTTGCTCGTTGCTAAGGTTCCTGATGATTCCTGAGGATCCCTGCGGATTCCTGATGGATTCTTCATGGAGCCCGAGGGATTCCTAAGGATTCCTATGTATTCCGAATGAGTCCTAAGGGTTCCAGATGGAGTCTGGAGGATTCTTAAGGATTCCGATGGCTTAATGCTGATTCCCATGTATTCCTGTAGATGATTTGCGATTCCTCTGGGTTCCTATGGACCCCTAGGGAGTCCTAGGGATTCCTATGGATCCCCAGATATTATTTCAGATTCCGATGGATGTCTACGGATTCTTAGGGGTTCCTAGGGATGCCTAAGGATTCCTATTGTTTCCTGGGGATTCCTATGGATTCATGGGGATTTCGACGGACCCATATGGATTCCTCTGGATTCGTAGGGGTTCTAAGATTCAGAAATTCATATGGAGTTCTCTGGATTCCTAAATATTCCTCTGGGATTTTTGAGGATTCGTAACTATCCCTTTTGGACTTCCGAAGGATCCCTTACGGCTCCCCATGGTATTCCTATAGTATATCGGTCGAAGGCACCCCTGGGGGGGGGGCTTGGGTTGCTGGGGCTGCTGGTTGTTAGGGTTCATGGGGAGCTTCGCTTCCCCCCCGGGGAGGGCCGAACGCCCCACTGGGGGTTTGCTGGGGTTGCTGGTTGTTAGGTTCCCTGAGGAGTTAAAGGATTCCTGAGGATGCCTGAAGATTCCTGAAGGATTCCAATGGGTCCCTAAGGGTTCCTGAGGGATTCCTAAGGATTCCTACGGATTCATTTGGATTATTTGGTTTCCTACGTATTCCTATGGATTCCGAGGGATTCCGATGGATTATTATGGATCCCTAGGTATGCCCAGGGATTCCTCAGGAGTCCTATGGATTCATATGGATTCCTTAGGATTCATATTGATCCCGAGGTACCACCAAGGATTCCTAGGGATTCTTACGGATTCCTTAGATTCCCATGGGTCCCGATGGATTTCTAAGAATTCCTAGTGAGTCCCTTGATTTTCGAGGGATCCCTAGGAATCCCGCGGGATCCATCGGGATTCCTGTGGATCCCGAGGGATTCCCAACTATCCCGAAGGATTTCTACGGATTCCCTGGGGATTCCTAAGGATCCCGAGGGATTCCTAACTATCCCGAGTGAGTTCTACGGATTCTTTGTGGGATTCTTGAGGATCCTTTAGGAAGTTCTATGGTTTCCAATGGCTTCCGCAGGATTCCTAAAGATTCCTCTGTGATCCCTAAGGATCTCTCAGGGATTCCTATGGATTCCGATTGGCTCGTATGGAATATCGATCGAAGGTCCCCCTTGGGTGTTGCTGGGGTTGCTGGTTGCTGAGGTTCCTGAAGATTCTTAGGGATACATCTGGATTCCCAAGGATTCCTGAGGATGCCTGAGGGGTTACTGAGGGGCCTCAACTGATTCCTGAGGATTCGTATGTATTCCCATGGATTCCTCTGGAGTCTTATGGATTCCTAGGGGCTCCTCAGGAATCCGATGGATCCCTATGGATTTCTACAGTCCCAGGGATACTTAGGGTTTCATCAGTAGTCCTAGTGTTTCCTCAGGATTCCTATATCTTCCCATGGATTTTCTTCAGGATTCATATGGGTTCCTATGTATTCCTATGGATTCCTATGGGTTCCTAAAGATAGGGAGTCCTTGGTAAGGCATCCTTGGTTTGGAATCTGTGGTAGGCAACCCCCATGATTCCGAAGGAATCCCCAGGTTTCCTTTCGATTCCTTGGGATGCCGACGGATTCCGCAGGATTCATAAGGATCCCCAAGGTTTCCCACGGATTTGTAAGGAAACTTGCCGGGTTCCTGAGGACCCCATTCGGATTCCTAAGGAGTCCTATGGATTCCTAAGGATTCCTCGGAATTGCGAGGGGCCCCGAAATATTCCAAGGGATCCCAAAGGATTCTTCAGGATCCCAAAGCATGCCTAGGGGTTCCGAAATTGCCTTAAGGATCCCGTTGGGATTCCTACGGATCCCTTAAGTATTCCTAGGGATTCCTATGGATGCCTACGAGTGCTACGGATTCCTGAAGATTCAGCTGGGATTTCTCCGGATTCTTGTGGATTCCCCCGGATTCTTGAGGATTCCGAGGGATTCCTAAGGATTCCTAAGGATCCCTACGGATTTCTAAGGTTTGCTAGGGAGACCTAAGGAGTCCCAAGGAGTCCTAAGGATTCCTGAAGATTCTTCAGGATTCCAAAGGAATCCCGAAAGATTCGCAAGGATTCCCAGGGAGTCCTCAGGATCCCCTGGGATTCCCAAGAATTCCTTGAGATCCCTGAGGATTCCTAGAGATTCCTTTGGGATTCCAAAGCAGCCCAGGGGATTCCTAAGGATTCCCAGGGATTCCTATGGATGGATTCCCAGGGGTTCCTAACAAGTCCCAGGGATTCCCATGGACTCCTTCGGATGCCGAGCAGGTTGCGCGCCTCGCCGGCGCGCACCTGTGTCATCGAGAGCGCACGTCCTCGGGGTCGTGTAAGCAGCAAGCTCCATAGGATTGCTTTTGGGTAAGCGTGAGGAGCCAGTTGGGTTGCTGCTTGCTGGTTGCTGGGGGGGGGGGGGGGGGCGACCCCCGGGGCTCTAGGTGCAGTGTCTCCCTTAAGGACAACCATTGACCTCAGTCCCCGTGCAACGGGGCTCTGGGTGCAGTGCCGTCTTTGTTGGACTCTCTTTATTGAAGAATCATTATTTTGTTGATCCCCCATCGGGTGCACATTGATTTTTTCAATTGAAGTGCCCCTCCCGTCGCTCGCGCCCTGTTTTTATCAGGGAAGGTCTTCCTCCTCAAACTGCATTGTCGGCCCCCGGGTTACAACAACAACGGCTCCCGCCTGAGACATCCTCACAATTTAGCCAGGACCCCCGCTCCCGCCAGAGACTCCCTCGCATTTTATTCAGAAATCGCGCTCTCGCTTGGGACTTCCTCACAATTTATTTAGGAGTCGCTCTCTCTGGAGTCGCGCTCTCGCTGGAGACTTGCTTGCAATTTGCTCAAGAATAGCGCCATTGCGCTGGAATCCTCGCAATTTACTCAAGCGCCGCGCTCCCGACACTCAGCCACCCAGGAGTCGCGCTCGCACTTAGGACTCCCTCACAGATCATTTAAGAATCGGGATCTCGCTGCCCTTCGTGGCTTCGTTGCAGCCCTTCGTGGCCCCCTCGCTGCCCTTCGTGGACCGGTTGCAGCCCTTCGTGGCCCCCTCGCTTTGTATCGTGGCCCCGTTGCAGCCCTTCGTGGCCCCCTCGCTGCCCTTCGTGGCCCCGTTGCAGCACTTCGTGGCCCCCTCGCTTTGTTTCGTGGCCCTGTTGCAGCCTTTCGTGGCCCCCTCGTTGCCCTTCGTGGCCCCGTTGAAGCCCTTCGTGGCCCCAATCGGTGCCCTTCGCGGCCCCGTTGCAGCCCTTCGTGGCCCCGTTGCAGCCCTCCGTGGCCTCCTCGCAGCCCTTCGTGGACCGGTTGCAGCCCTTCGTGGCCCCCTCGATTTGTTTCGTGGCCCCGTTGCAGCCCTTCGTGGCCCCCTCGCTGCCCATCGTGGCCCCGTTGCAGCCCTTCGTGGCCCCCTCGCTTTGTTTCGTGGCCCCGTTGCAGCCCTCGTGGCCCCCTAGCTGCCCTTCGTGGCCCCGTTGCAGCACTTCGTGCCCCCCTCGCTTTGTTTCGTGGCCCCGTTGCAGCCCCTCGTGGCCCCCTCGCTGCCCTTCGTGGCCCCGTTGCAGCCCTTCGTGGCCCCCTCGCTGCCCATCGTGGCCCCGTTGCAGCCCTTCGTGGCCCCCTTGCTGCCCTTGTGGCCCCATATATGTATGCCCATCGTGGCCCCCCGCTCGTTCGCGCTCGTCGTGGCCCCATACGCATGCCCTTCATGGCCCCGCTGTCGCCCTTTGTGGCCCCCTCGTTGCCCTTTGTTGTCCAGTTGCTACCCTCAGTGGCCCCGTCTTTGCCCCCCGGCCCAATATACGTATGCCCTTCGTGGCCCCCGCTCGTTCGCGCCCGTCGTGGTCCCTATGTGCCAGCCCTTCGTGGGCCCGCTGTTGCCCTGTGTGGCCCCCTTTGCTGTCTTATGCCGAAATGGATGTGCGGGACGCATGCGGGCACACCCACTGGGACTTTCGGTGGGGCTCCCTATGGGGCCACGAAACGTGCGAGGGGTGTGCCAAAATGGGTGTGCGGGACGCATGCGGGCGCACCCACTGGGACCTTCGGTGGAGCTCAGTATGGGGCCACGAAACGTGTGAGGGGTGTGCCGAAATGGGTGTGCGGGACGCATGCGGGCACACCCACTGGGACCTTCGGTGGAGCTCCCTATGGGGCCACGAAACGTGTGAGGGGTGTGCCGAAATGGGTGTGCGGGACGCATGCGGGCACACCCACTCGGACCTTCGGCGGAGCTCCCTATGGAGCCACGAAACGTGTGAGGGGTGCCGAAATAGCGTGCGGGACGCATGCGGTGGACCTTCGGTGACGGGGCACGCCGAAATGGGTGTGCGGGACGCATGCACCCCTGTGGGGGACCTTCGGTGGAGCTCCCTATGGGGCCACGAAGCGTGTGAGGGGTGTGCCGAAATGGGTGTGCGGGTTGCATGCGGGCACACCCACTGGGGCTTCGGTGGAGCTCCCTATGGGGCCACGAAACGTGTGAGGGGTGTGCCGAAGTGAGTGTGCGGGACGCATGCGGGCGGCAGAACTGGGGCCTTCGGTGGAGCTCCCTATGGGGCCACGAAACGTGTGAGGGGTGTGCCGAAATGGGTGATGATGATGACGATGATGATGATGATGATGATGATGATGATGATGATGATGATGATGATGATGATGATGATGATGATGATGATGATGATGATGATGATGTGATGATGATGATGGTGATGATGATGGTGATGATGATGCTGATGATGATGTGATGATGATGGTGATGATGATGATGATGTTGATGATGATGATGCTGCTGCTGATGATGATGATGACGGTGATGATGATGATGGTGATGATGATGTTGTTGATGATGGTGATGCTGGTGACGATGATGATGATCATCATGATGATCATGATGATGATGATGATGATGATGATGATGATGATGATGATGATGATGATGATGATGATGAGGATGAGGATGATGATGATGATGATGATGATGATGATGATGATGATGATGATGATGATGATGATGATGATGATGATGATGATGATGATGATGATGATGATGAGGAGGAGGGAGGAGGAGGAGGCAGCGGGAGGAGGAAGGATGAGACGCGGGGTGCTGTCTCTTCATAACGAGGACCCAACACCGCAGGATGGTTGGGAAAAACATGTGGCGATGATAAGGAGGAGGATTAGGAGGATGAAAAGTCGGAGGGGGGAGGAGGGGAATGAGGAGGAGGACCAAAAGAAGGAGGAGCCCGAGCTCTCGAACAAGAGCGGCGAGGAGGCCCTGCAGGAAGAGGAGGAGGAGGAGGAGGAGGAGGAGGAGGAGGGGGAAGAGGAGGAGGAGGAGGAAGAACCGAAACACCGCGGAGGCCTTCTCGGCTCCCGACCGCCGCGTGGGCGCCCCGTCGGCCCGCCTCGCGCGCTCGACGGCCCTCCCAGGCCGCGCGCGCCTCCCGGCAGAGTGCGACCGCGGAGGTGAGCGCGCCCCTGGCCGGTGGGCTGGCTGGCGGCAGCGGCAGGGGCCCGGCTCCGCCGCGCCGCCGGCGCTGCTGGGCAGGCCCTCGCCCCCCCCCCCCCCCCCTGGCTTGTGTGTTCGCCTCCTCCTCCCCGTCTTCGTCGTCGTCGTCCTCCTCCTCCTCCCTCCTCTCCTCCTCCTCCTCCTCCTCCTCCCCCCCTCCTCCTCCTCCTCCTCCTCCTCCTCCTCCCCCCTCCTCATCCTCCTCCCCCCCTCCTCATGCTTTTCCTCCCCGTCCTCCTCCCCTCTTTTCCCTCTCCTCCCCTCAGCGCCCCCCCCCCGCCGCCCCCCCCCCGCCTTGCACCCCTCCTCGCCTCCGCCCAGCTCCTGCCGCCCCCTCTCCCCTGCTCCCCATGGCCCGTCTTCGTCCTTTTGGTTCCCTCCTCTTCTCTCTTCCCTCCCTCCTCTGCTCCCTCTCCGCCCTCCCTCTGCTTCCCTTCCTTTCTCCCTTCCCTCCTCTTCCCTTCTCCCTTCCCTCCTTCCTGTTCCCTCTTCCCTCCCTCCCTCCCTCCTCTTCCCTCCCTCCTCTGCTCCCCTTCCCTTCTCCCCTCCCTCCTTCCTGCTCCCTCCCCGCCCTCCCGTTGTCCGACGACGGCGGCCTCTCCTTCCCCCCGCCTCCCTCCCTCGCCCCTGCTCGGCCGGCGACGGGCACCACGACGACGAGGGCTTCGATCTCCTGGCATGAAGTCGGGCGTGTCCCTCTACAGGGGGAATACTCAAACAATAATCGAAAAATAGGCCCCAGAGAGGGAACACGAAACAACATTTCGAGCCCTCGGCCCTAAGAAGCCCCTACGAGAGGCCTTAAGAGGCCCCTAAGAGGCCCCAAGAGGACCCCACGAGGCCCTCAGGAGGCCCCCAAGAGTCCCCCAAGCGGCCCCAGGAGGCCCCCCAAATGCCCCCCCGAGCGCCCCAGGAGTCCCCCAAGCGGCCCCAGGAACCCCCACAGCGCCGCATTGACACCAGGCCCTCGGGCAAACGGCAGACATGAGACTGTATGGGCCGGCGGAATGAGCGAAGCGATTCAATAATCGAAAAATAGTCAGAAACATAGCCAAACTATAGTCAAAAAATATCAGAAATAGTCAAAACATAGTCTGGGGACTATCTTTTCTGTATTTTTTGACCAGTTTGGAGTATCGTTGTTCCGTATCTCTTATTTTTCGTCGAGACTCCTTTTGTAGGGGGACACGCCCGACTTGATCCTAGCATTGCGTCCTTCCTCGGCAACGATCGAAGAAGAACAGACGGCATACGGAAACATACACCGTCGGAGCTCCGCGCGGACTTCGCGGGGCGGCGCTGGGGCCCCCTTTGTCGGCGCCTCCGGCGCCGCCCCCGGCGCTCGCACGGCGCCGATCCGAGGAGTCCGCGCGGCCCTCCGAAAGGTTCTGCGTATGCAGCTGTTCCTTCCTCTGCTACAGTCGGGGCGCTGACTAAGGAACCCTCTTCGTTGGGGAGGAGCTCGGTGTTCCTTGATCGTTTTGCAGTTTGCCCTGGGTTCTCCCGAGGTCTTCCGTGTCGAAGCTTGAGTTAAGGGAAACAGGGGCCTCGTTCTTTACTTAGGGTTCCTTAGGTCAACGCCCCGACGGTATCCTTCCTTCCTGACGGCGACGGCAGGCTTGGCTTGCAGCTGGCGGCATGCTTTCGCCTGGCGCGGGCGTGGGCCAGTACGTGCCCAGCCAGGGCGGCTACGCCAGCCAGGGCAGCTTCGGCGATCACCTGGCGCGGTGGTGGGGGGGCTCCGGCCCCAACAGGAGCGCCCCCTCCTCTCCTCCTCCTCCTCCTCCTCCTCCTCCTCGTCCTCCTCCTCCTCCTCCTCCTCCTCCTCCTCCTCCACGCCGACGCCACTGCCGACGACGACTGTGAGATTGAGGGCCGATGTTCGAGGGTCAAGGTTTCTGTGCGTGTATGGGAAGGTTTTTAGGCCTCCGGGCCTCCTGGGACCGCCGGGGAGGTCCACGAGGGGCGCCAAGTCACAGAGGCGAGGAGAAGGAGATGGAGGATCGGGTCTCTTCCTCCTCCCGCTCCCCCTTCCCTCCCCCGTTTCCCCAATGGTCTGTTGCTGCGCTGTTCGCGTGCACGACTGCCATCCCTTGAGTACCGAGGGTGATAAGGAGGAGGATGAGGAGGAGGAGGAGGAGGAGGGGGACGGCGAGGGGGGGGGAGAGGGGGGAGGAGTTGGAGGAGGAGGGGGAGGAGGAGGAGGAGGAGGAGGAGGAGGAGGAGGAGGAGGAGGAGGAGGAGGAGGAGGAGGAGGGGGCCTGCCAATCTCACCAGGGGGAGTCGGAGGAGGTTTTCACAGGTGCCCCGCCGCTGCTTTCAAGGATTCTCGGAGGTTTCCTCAGGAGCCCTCCTCAGATCTCCAGGCCGCTTGACAAACATGGGAACGGGCGTGCTTCTCGGAGGAGGGAAGAGTGCCTTTACCACCACCCTTCCCTCGTTTTCGCCTCTGGGGGCCTCCCGGGAGGCTTCGCCGCCGCGGCCAGAGTCGCCGCAATCATCCTGGGTCAGAGCGCCGGCTGTGGCTTCGGCCAGAGTGGCTGCCAGGGAGCGCAGGTGCACGGCGGGCCAGAACGGGTCGAGGCCCGAGCACCTGGAAGCACAGCCCCAGGAGGGGTCCAAGAGCGCCGGCAGTGCCCCACGACAGCGGTTCAAACATGACAGTTCTGGGGCGATGTGCCCGAGGCGCATGTAGAACGCTGGGCTTCAGGGGGCGGGCAGGAGGAGAAGCAGGACGGAGGGGGAGCAGCCAGAAAAAGAGCTCTTCTGGAGGCCCTCGCCTCCTCTGCTCTCCAGCTACTTGCTCCGCCCTCCTCTTCCTCCGCCCTCCTCCGCTCTCCTCCTCCGCCTCCTCCGCCTCTTCCTCCTCCTCCTCCTCCTCCGTCGCCCCCCTCTCTCTACCACATGCTCCGTCTCCCCCCCCTCTCTCTACCACACGCTCCGTCCGTAGCCATTTTGGCTCAAGCTCCAAACGTTGCTCCCGCGATGGGAGCTTGAATCCGCAGCCAAGGGGGCGGCTCAAGGCCCCCGTGCTTCCAGGTGTTTCGTGTTTCCACCTCCACCACGTCGTGGCCTGCCCAGGCTCAGGCTGCCCTTGCGCTTCCATGTCAGGGCGCGATGGCGGTGGCGGCGGTTCCAGGTGCCTCGCGTGCGGGGCGGTCAAGTGCAACAAGCCGTGGTACAAGTGGCGTGTTCAATGCTGGAGTCCTATTCCTCGCGTGGGTGCTGCTCATGCTCCTCGTCCTGGCGGGCAGTGGAGTCAGGGCCCTCCTCTTCTCGGCTCAGGTCCCAAGAGCTCCAGGTCTCATGCGCGCACACGTCATTCCCATGGCCAAGGAGGACGGCAGGGCACTCCCAAGGACCCAGTCTCGCTCCTGGCGCAGATGCAGCTCCTGCTGGGCCAGTTCAAGGAAGAGTTCCCCCTTCGCGGGGCGTTGGTGGAGACGGTTGACAAGTCGGTCGCCGAGGTTCGCACGTCTGCCAGCGAGTCGCGGCCCGTTCTCCAACAGCAGAATGAGGTACAACAGGCCCTTGGTAATAACGAGAAGGTGGTGTCTTCGCTGGACAAGCAGGTTTCAGAAATTGAGGAGCGTCTTGCCAAAGTCAAGGAGCAGCGCGCGGAGGCCGTCACTGCCCAGGCGCAGCTCAAGAAGAGGTCCATCGAATTGGCAGCTAAGGTGGCCAGCCTACCTATCCCGTCAGAAGGGGCAGCCTCTGGACAGGATTTCGATTCCTTCGATAAGCTTCTTCAGGATCGCGGCCTTGACGCAATTCGCACGAGCTGGAACCAGCTCAAACCTAAGTGTCAGCCTGCTGTCAGCCAGCCCGCTGCAAGCACAGCTTCTGTGCCTCCTAATCGTGGCGGGGGGGGGGGAGGTGGTGGGGGCACTGCGGCGTCGACTGAGCAGGCAGCGGCTGATGAGGCCATGCCGCCAGTTTCCGAGGAGGGCGCGGAGGCCCTCCGCGATTTCATGTCGGCCTGGTCTTCGGAGCAAGGCTCGGAGATCTCGTCTGGGGCGCGTAAGCGGGTGGCGGTCTTCTTGGCTGCGACGGCCAAGAAGGTTCGCATCAAAGCGACGGCTGTTCCTGGCACCCCTGTTGCTGGCGTCCTGCTGGCGCGGCCGCCCCTGCCCCTTCCGGCGGGTAGCAGGCTGTCGGCAGGCGCCGCTTCGGGATGCCAGCTACAGAGTACCTGATCAAATACGGCGGGAGAGCTCCCGCTTTTAAGTCTACCTCTTCTTGCCCCTCCTCCTGGGCCTCCCCCCATCCGTTTTTGCTTGAACCATCCAGACTTGCAACGTGTCTGGGTGGGGCACGCTTAGTGATAAATGGCTGCCTAAAGTTCCTGCTCATGTTTCATTGGCGCAGGAACACCATATTGCCGACCCGGAATCGGCTACTCGCGAGTCTCGCTGGCTTGCCCATCGTGGTTGGAAGTCGTGTTCTGCGCTGGCGGCACCCGGGGTCGGCGCCGGCTGTTCGGGAGGCGTTGCGGCCCTCGCGCGCTCCTATCTGGGCATGCGCATTCTCGGCGAGGGCTTCGAAACCGTTCCCCGCCGCGTTGGCAAGGCTGTCGTCGTCGTACCTGGTGGGCTTCATGTACTTGCTGGCTCGCTATATCTACATGATGTGGATGGGCCCGCGGATCGCAATCTCGACCTCCCCGCCCTGGTCGGGGCGGTCGCGTCGCAGTCTATCTTGCCTGCAGTCTTGGGAGGGGACTTCAACGTGACGCCAGACGTACGTCAGCAGTGCAACTCTGTTTCGGGACTCAAGGGCCAATTGGTTTCTCCTCCTGATGATCAGTATACTCTGCGTAGTCAAGGCGGATTGAAAACTCATGATTACTTCGTCGTTTCGTCGGGCATCGGGGAGGTCATGTAGCAAGGGGGTGTCAATTCTAATTCCCCTCTCTCTCCTCGCAGTCCTGCGGGCCTCACTCTTCACCCCAACCCCGCCAGACTTGTCTTGGAGTTTCGGAAGCCCCCGCCGCTTCCTACCTTGCCAGCCATCGGCCCCGTTCGTGAATCCCCTTCCAGGGGCCCTGTGCTCGAAGTTTTGGATGCGGCCACCAGTGCCGCTCCGGCTGGTCGAGGGATTCAAACCCAGAGACTGTTGGACAAGACCTATAAGTGGTCGGCTAACTTGGCTGAGCGTGAAGCTGCCGAAGCGACTCAGACCTCGTCGCCCTACGTGGGGGGCTCGCGGGAAAAGGCCCTCAGCGGTCTGGAAACATGTGTTCGCCAACTATAACCGCGCTTCTCAGCACCCCGATGTGTTCGCTGCTAGATGTGTCTACAACCGCATTCAGGGTTGCAGGGTTGTCCATAGCGATCCCCAGTCGAGGGATCTGTCCTCGTCCAGGTTCGGGATCCTGCGGCGCTCGGCTTTTCCCCCCTCCCCCCGTTCGGTTCTGAGCACCTGGGGCCGTTGAGGGAGGACTAGGAGAACTTGCAATCCTGTCTTCAAGATTTGATTGCCGACGCCGCTGAGGACGCTCTGGCTCGGGTGACTGCCCTTTTCGTCACCGCTGCCGACCAGGTTTCCAGCGCTGAATCTCGGGCCAAGGCCAGCAGTTCGGCCTCCTGGCGCGCTTGGCTACGCGAGAGCATCGACCAGGGGGGCCAAGCGAGCTCACGTGGTAACGTCCGGGCCTCAGGGCTGGAAGCCTGCGAGTACGCTCGCTGCTGACGGATGTGAGATCAGTGATCCCTTGTCGCCTGTAGGTGCGGGGCGTAGGCGTTTCGTGGACCTCTGGGGAGCCGGGAGTTCTCCTCCTTCTTCCATTGCCGTTCTGGATTCTACCCCTTCGCCTGACCTTCCCCCCCTCGACCCTGAGCGGGCTCCTCTCGCGCATGCACAAGGTTTCTTCGGCAGTGGGAGTGGATGGGTTTCACGTGCGCCATTTCAGTCTCCTTTTCCATGCAGGTCTCCTGGCGTTCTGCCGCCTTCTTCAGATCATGGAACCATCCAGTCTTCTGCCCAGCCAGTTGGATTTGACGGTCCTCGCTCTTCTCGGCAAACTTGTGGGGGGCTTTCGTCCGATCGGGATCTTCATGAGTCCGTGCCGCATGCGGGGGAGATCCCGCCCCAGATTTGCTGACGAATGGGGGGGGGGGGGCGCAACTCTCGTGCGTATTTCGCTGCAGGCAAGTACCCGGGCGCGGCAGACGTTGCGCGGCGTCAGAGCGTCGAGAGCGAGGTCAACGAACACGCGGCCACGCTGCTCTGGGGCATGTATAAATATTACGAGCTGATTGATCCAGATCGCCTCCAGGCTCGCTGCCGTTCCCTGGTTTTCCTGTTGCCATGGCCAAGTGGGCCATTTGGGCTTATCGGGCCCCCAGGTTTCTCTCTCTCTCTCTCGGAGGTGTCTTGGGCGGCCCATGGTGCGCCAAGAAGGGAATCGTAGCCTGCTGCTCGCTGGCCACGACTCATTCGCGTGAGCAGCTTGGAGGATCTGGATCGCATTAGCCTCGGGGTAGAAGCCCCCCTCGCCCTTTACATAGACGACTCTGGGCTCAGCGCTGTCGGCAGTTTCCGCGCCGCGGTGGGTTCCCTCGGTGGACTTCTCAGAGCCATCGATGAGGGCATAGGAGGAAGAGTTGCTCAAGATGCATCCAGCCCGGCGTGTTCTCCTAGGGCTTGGGGTCTCGCTATCCAGACACGATCAGGCCTCGAGGGCCCATTGGCGGATTGCGCGGTCATTCTTGGGGTCGACGACAGCGCGGGCAACAGTTACCGCGTTGGGGGGCGTTCCAAGAAGCTGAGGGGAGGGTCACTGTGTTCAAGAGACGGGCTTCTCGGGTTGCCAACTTGCGGTCTGTCTTGGGTAATCGTCGCGCCTTTCGTGTCTTCACGGCTGGGCCCTTGCCAGGTCTTCGGGGGTGAGGTTCGGGGCGTTGCCGACCGCGATCTCCCGTGCACCCGCCACGCTTCCGCCGAGACGGTCACGCCCTCTGCGGGAGGGCGCTCCTTAACGGTTCTGACCCACATCCTCGGGGGCCCTGCCTGGGTTGGTGCCGTGGCGCCCACCCTGAGATGGCGCAAGGAGGTTTGTCGTGCCCCGGTTAGGGCCTTTGAAGGCCCAGTTCGTTTAAGGGGCTTCGTTCCGCATGGGTGGGGGTGGGGGGTGTATTTTACAATGACTTGACTTAGTGGAGGGCGGTCGCGGGGCCTGCCTCGGCGATGCGCAAGTCGCTGGAGAGGATCTCCTGGCCCATGCGGGACTTCGCCACTGTTGTCGCGCATCAGGGCGTTGAGCCCCCCCTCGCCCTCGTCTCTCCCCAGTTGATGAAGCGACACCTTAAGCGCGCAGTTCTTCTGATTTTAGGACTGGGATGCAGGCGGCACATGGGGAGTGCAGCATCGTCTTTGCTTCGGTGTTGAAGATGCCATCCGTAGTCGTCGTTTTACCGCCCTGGAGCAGGGATGCATCCGAGCATTAGCCACCAATGCGATATGGACCCGTCAGAGAGCCCTAGATGCAGGATGCGTTGTCGACCCCGCCTGCCCGAAGTGCGGTGCGGCCCCGGACGCGATCCACCATCGCCTTTCGGTTTGCCAGTGTCCCGACGTAGTCGAGCCCCGCCCTAGCCTTGTAAATCAGGGGACGGCTCATCTTGGCAAGTCGTCGACTTATCAGGACCTTTTTTTGCTTTGGGGCTTTCCCGCGTCCTGTCGCTTACTTTCCACCGCCAGCCGCGGAGGCGTCGGCCACCTTTTGGGCCAGGGACGACCTCCCTCAGGATGTGATTTCTTTCAATTTTAAGGGCAACATCTTCACTGATGGCAGTGCTACCACGCATGTAGTCCGAGAGCTCAGTCGGGCGGGCTGGTGTGTTACTTCGGTCGATGCTGACGGCGAGTTGCAAGCCATGCTTTACGGCCCGGTCCCGCCACGGCATCCCCAAACTGCTCTCGTTGGGAAGTTCGCCGCCATCTGTCAAGCAGCGCTGTTCGCCACGGAGCGTTTGGATTTGTTATATCGATGCGCAATTGGTTAAGGACCACTTCCCACTTCGCGCTGCCTTGCATATATCCATTATCACCCAAGCGTTGTCACGCGGGGTGTTCATTGGCGCTGTCGCGCGACATTTTTAAGGTCGGACAACTTTGTAAATTCAAGGCCCGCCGATCTCTGGACGAGTGGTCCGAACAACATGACACACTGTGCAGATATGGCAACCACTGTGCGGATGTTGGTGCCAAGACCGCGCCTGGTGGCGAGGGCCACCTAGGGCATCCTGCCCCGTCGCCTGAAGACTGCGCCCGCCTCAGTACGGATCTTAAGATCGCTCGCGCTGTTGTCGAGCTAGGTGCCCGACTTCTGCCTTTGTGGCTTCGCTTGGACCTGGAAGGGGTTGAATCTGTCAAGCCTCCGTGGGTCAGCGGGGTACCTCGCCCTCGTTGTCAGTGGCAAGCTATACAGCTGCCCTTGCTCCAAACCAGGATTTTGGAAGTGCAAGGGCTGTGGAAAGGTTCACCGCTCCTCTTCACACGGCCCGATGCCTGCAGCCCCCGTCCGCCACCTTTCAAGCGCTTTGTCTTTCAAGACCCTTGCTGACAAGGGCCATCGTCGCATCGCTCTTCGGTGCTCGGACCAGGTCGAGCTCGTAAGCTGTCTTGTGTGCTACTGTTACTCCTCGCACGGTAGAATCGCGGGGTTAGGCAAACCCTGTCGCGGTTCCACCAGGGCTTCCCGTTATGGAAACTGGAGCCCCATTTGCAAAAGCCGCCACTTTGTCCGCGTTGGAGTCTTGGTGGAGCATGGGCCCTCGTCGTCATTGGGTCGGTCGTCGGAGGAGGAAGTCCTTGTTCGGCTGCTGCTCCCGAGGATGTAGGCTACTCCTCAGGCGAGGAAGACGCTGGTCGCTCCCTTTTTGGCGGCCCGACGTACTCTGGGGCGAGTGGTTTCGTTGATGTCGTCGGAGAGTCGTCTCGTGGGGATGATGGTCCTCGTCATTTTTAGACGTGGCAAGCGAGGTCTTGCCAGTGTCGGCACGGCCTCCCGTGCCTCTTTGCCGAGCGCGCGCCTGGCCTCCCGCTCACCTCCCGCGAGGGATTCTGAGGTGTCGGGCCCCCGCTCTACATCTTCCTCTCCTTTCCCTCACGCATCCTGTGCCCTGCAGGCCCCTTTGCTGAGGAGGAAGTTATTTTCGAGGCATCTTCTGCCTCCGTGGACGGTCAAGGGTCGCCCCGCGCACCTCCCCTGTTTTCGCCGCCCCTCCGCCTCCTCTGCCTCTGGGAGCAGGACTGCTCTCGAGGTCGTGCGCGCACGACTTCGTGAGGAGGATGTTTCCGTGGTCGAGGACGGGATGGGTTCCGATTCCGACTCTGCTGCTTCGGGATCCGATTAGGGTGTCAGCAGAACATGTTGATGACAACGAAAAACTCTACCAAATGCTCCTCCCCCCTCTCTTTACCACATGCTCCCCCACGAGAGAGAGAGAGAGAGCGAGAGATAGAGACAACAGATGTTGTAACAGAGGCCGCCCCTGCCGCTGCGCGGCGGCGGTGGCCCCACCGGCAGCGGCGGTTTCCGGCAGTGGGTGGGCCTGCTGTTCTTCCCGGCGGTTCAAAGATGGAGCCCTGAGGGAGGGGGCCCCAAGGATACGAAAGCTAGGATGCAACTCGTGGTCGAAATCTGGCCGGTTCAATCTGGCTTCATCCCGCTGAATCCGGTTTCCTACCCCAGGCTTCATCCGGCCTGACCCAGGTCAATGGCCCCTCCGTCGGCAACGCAGCCCTCGATCCTTCTGGCGCAGACCTCCTGGGAGCTGCCTCCTGAAGATAAAGGGATCCGAGGCTGGATTCTTGCTGCCCGAGGCCGTTGAGGACGAGGATAAGTCCGTTCCAGAGCGCTCCGGAGCGGTCTCGGGGCGCTCCCGAAGGCTCTGAGAGGGCTGCGGCGCCCGAGGCATCCTCTGGCTTCGTCTTGCCTCGCCTTCCACAGTAGGGGACCTGAAGAAGGAACCCTTTTCGTTGGGGAGGGGCTCCGTGTTCCTTGATTGTTTCTGCCTTAGGCTTTCCTTATGTTTTTGGCAGGAAATCGAAGGTTAACTTATGGAAAAAAGGTGCCTCGTTCCTTATTTATCGTTCCTTAGGTCAACGCCCCGACCTCCACGCCGCACCCCTCGGGGCCCCGTCTCTGAACCGCCGCTCCTCCTCGCGGTGCTCTACGCGCTGCTGGCGCTCGTCGTCCGGCGGCCGACGAGCGCCTCCGCGCCGCCGCCGTCCGCGCCCGCGCCCGCGCCCCCGCCGCCGGCCCCAGCTGGAGACCGGCCCGCCTGTGCGTTTGGACACCCGAAATGGGTACGGAAAGAATGGGCACTCTGCCCAACCACAAATGCTGTCCCAAGCCAACAGCGGCCGCTGTTGGGCAGGCGGCCTTTTGTCTCGAATGGACACAGGCCGCGGCGGCGTGGACAGCGAACCCTGCTGAAAATGAACAGGAGTTGTTGTTGGGCATTGTGCCCATTCTTTCAGTACCCATTTCGGGCGTCCAAAGTGCGCGCCACTGCTGGCCACGGCTGGGCCCGGGGCTCAAGAGGTGTTATGTATGGGCGGAGGTCCATGCCAAGGGGGGGGTCGGGCGGAGCGCCGGGCCCCGCAGGATCCTGCAGAGCCAGGTCGCCCTGGCCCAGGCGTGGCGATCAGGATCCTGCAGGATCCCGCCAGGAGCCTGCAGGGTCCTGCAGGGCCCGACCGGCCCGGGTCTGGATTGGCCCGGGTCAGTAGACCCCCGAGCTCACGCTCGGCTGCGCGTGAGAGTGACCCTTCGCCGGAGTGACCTTTGGTGCGGGCCCACAGGGGTTTCCCGACCGTCGAATGCGGTGCGATAGTAGCGTCTTGCGCGCTTGGGTTTTGCCTCCCCCGCGCGCGGCCCCCCAGAAAGCCGCGCAGCAAAGGTCATTCTTACCCCGTGTCACTTTTGCGTGTAGTCGACATCGTGCACGTACACGACGGTTGTTGAAAGTAGGTGTTTTTTTGTATATCCCAGGTTCAAGCTGTGCCTGAGGCGCTTTCCTGCTTCTATAACTGAGTACTCCAGATTTCGTAATAAAGGGAGGGGGGTGTCATTTCGGGGGGGGTCTTTTCCAAGCTATCTTGGAGGGCCTGGGGGGGTCTGGGGACGATGTTTTGGAGGGTTCTCCCACGAGGGGGGTCTGAAATGGCTTGTCTTGGAGGGTCCAGACCCCCTCCCTTTTATTACGAAATCTGGAGTACCTTTTCAGTTTCCTTCTCTTCAGGGGGTGGGCGGAAGCCCAAAATCTATGTCCAAGCCCTTCCCACTGCCGGCGCCCCGGTCGGCGGCTGCAACGGCTGCGGCTGGCCCGGGGGCGCCGCAGGGAGAAACGGGGCGACGTCTTTTCTCGGTTCTGGGCCTCGGCGGGCCCTCGCCGGTGCCCCGGGACCGTCAGAAAGCGGCTCGGAATGAAACACTGGCACCTGGGAAACGATGGAGACTTCCAGGGGCCGCGCATTGAAAGATTCTCGAGGCATCGCACGTCTGGGGGGAGCATCACGTGTGTCCTGGGGCTGCGATTGTCCATGCCTTCGACACGGCTCCACATCGAATGCGTGAAATACCCGACTTTGCGCTATCCACCCCTCTTGCCTGCGCCGACCAGTGACCTGGGCTGCCCGTCGCTCGATGACGGTGGCGACGGCGACGACGACGTCGGCGCCGTTTCGGATGATCTTCGGTTGGAGAGCTTCTGGAAGATCTCGTCGCCGCGGCCTGACGCAGCTTGACAAGCTGCCAATTTTTTGGGCGGACGAAGGTTGCTCGGCGGCGTCTGCTGACCTTGTACAGCAGTCCAGGAATGATCCAGTCTGCCCAGATGGGGCCAGAACACAAATGGGAGGATCACGCCGCACAGCCGATGCATCGGGGACGCGGCGGAATTCGGAGTCTGATTTTCGATATCCCGACGTCGCCGATGCACCGGCGATGCGGTGCGTTCTTCCGCCCCATCTGAGCGGTCTCCAGACCACGATGTGGCGGGCCAGTGCTGGCGCAGGTGCACAGGTGGCGGTCTCCGTTCCAGCGCCATGGATTATCGGTACGCCACCAGCGGCTCACCCTCCAGAGGCGATCATTGGGCCCGAGCACAACGACGGCACCACGGCCATGATGATCACCAACAACGAGTGGGCTGACGGCGTGGTCTTCTGCCGTGGGCCGGTCAACGGCAGCATGGCCGAGGTCCTCAATCGCCCTCCTCCACCCATCATCCACAGACCTCGGACGTACTGTCTTCCTATGCGCGGTCCCCTAAAATATTGACCCTTCCGTCCTGGGGGCCAGAGTGTTTTCATCGTTTCGCTCTCTCTCTCTCTCTCTTTATCTATCTCTTGCGTCGTCCGATACATGTTTCTGGTCTTGGAGCCCGCAACCTATCCCAGGAGGCAGAGAGTGATGACATGTTTCGGTCCTGTTCTGCTCCAGACGGTGGAGGTCTGAGCCCACCTCCTGTCCCTCCTCGCCTTCCTTGGTTTACTTCGACCACGAGTTGAAGAAGCACGTAGTTGGATCAGAGTACGACGTCTCCGACCCCAGCAGCAAGGCTGCTCAGCAGTGGGGAGCCGGCGTGCCCGGTGGCTGCACGTTGGCGTTGGGTCTCAGCCAAGGCTCGAGCACGACCCTGTACATTCGAGGGAACGGCACGTGGCCGAGTGGTGCCTGCTGGTTCCAGGACGTTCAGTCCAATGCCATGGTCTCCCTGGCAAAGGGGCCACAGTACATGAGCCAGGTGGAGTTCACCATCGACAGGAGCGGTGAAGGCGCTGTCTGGTACGACATGTCCTCCGTTGAAGGCGTCTCTGGGGGCATCACCATGAACTATACGGATGCCTCGGGCAACGCCCAGACGGACGTTGCCATACCCGGGAAATTTTCCGGCTCCGAGCTGAGGGTAGTGCCTGCGCCCGGCATCGGCTTCCCGACCGTCCTCTCCGACAAGAACGTGCAGGGAAGCTGCGAGTGCGAGTCGTTCTCGCCCTCGTCCAACCGGTGCAACACCGACGCCTGCTACGCCAGCTGCCCAGGGCCCCTCGTCGACAACCCCTGCGGGCAGCACCGCTGCAGGGAGTGGTACGCCAGGCAGTACGAGGACTCCTCGAGCTACTGCGGCTGGCTGTACGCGGAGGGCGCGCAGACCTACTGCTGGGCCATGGACGAGTGGAAGTGCGTGGACGCCGACTGCGGCTACGGCGGGGAGGGCCAGCCGAGGAAGGACTGCAGCTCGAGGTACCCCGAGGACGCCCCCGCGAACAGCTACAGCTGCGGCCACGGTGGTGAGGGAGAGGTGTTTTACCCGAGCGCGAAGTCGCTCCTCATCTTTGTATTGTTTACCAGCCTCGAACGCATCCCTTTCCCTAAGATTGACACGCCAAAAGGCGATGGCAATCTTAGGGATCCGCCCTCAAAAAATAAGGGAATCCCCAAGATTGGCATCGTGATGAGGAGGTGCCCAGCATAGGGACAGGGATATGTTCCAGGCTGGTGAATTGCGGGGGGTGTTGATGGTCCTGGGGCCCAGACGTCCCCCCTTAGACGGAGTGGAATGCAGAGACATGCGAGCAAGCAAGTCCTGGCGCAACCTTCGAATCGCCGGATGCGGATGCCTTGGTCTCTGGAAATTTGGTGACTGAATGTCCCCAGAGGCACCTCAGCGGCGTTTGTTTGTTGGTTGTTTTCAAAAATTGTTGACGATTCGCGTATCCCCACCAGCCCATCCAGAAACGATGCCCAGGAGAGTTGAGGTGATAAGGGAAACTAATGAGCAAAAGAGTGGGCAGCTGTTACCTTCCAAAGGAGGAGGAAGAGGAGGAAAAAGAGCAGGAGGAGGAGGAGGAGCAGGATGAGAAGGAGGAGAAGGAGGAGGAGGAGGAGGAGGGAGGAACACATGGATGAGGAGGAGGAGGAGGAGGAGGAGGAGGAGGAGGAGGAGGAGGAGGAGAGGAAGGAGGAGGGACGAGAGGGGGTAGGCAGAGGAGAATGAGGAGGAGGAGGAGGAGGAGGAGGAGGAGGAGGAGGGTGAGCACAAGGCCAGAGGCCTTTGGGATGCCTATCGGAGTCTTTAGGCATGTCTCTTGGGGGCTTCCTGGGAGGCCTCTTAGGGGCGTCTTGGAGGCCGCTTAGGAGCCTCCTGGGGCCCTCCTGGGGGCCGCTTGGGGCTCTCTTGGGAGCCCTGGAGGCCCTCTTGAGGCCATCTTGGAGGAGATTGCTGCCATCTGGAGCCTCCAAAGTCGCCTCTTGGAGCCCTCTTGGGATGCTCTTGGGGCCCTCCTTGGCCATCTTGGATCCATCTTGACGTCTCGGAAAGCCGTCAGAAGCGAAAAAGGCGAGAAAGCAAAACACATTGAGTTTCCGCAGGTTTTGGAAGGAGTTTGGCCTCTTGGGTGCTCTCTTGGGGGTGTTCCGAGGCCACTTAGAGCCGTCTTGGGGCGGTCTTGGAGCCTCGTGGATCACGTTGGAGGCTATCCTGAGCCATCTTGAGCCTTCTTGGAGGCCATCTTGAACTTGAGGCCCTCTAGGAGCCATCTTGGGCCATCTTGGACGCTCTTTTCTCTTTCGCTGGGCGCCCCGTCCAGGTCCAAGGGGATGGTGTAGGGGGAGGGATCAAGACACCCTCGTAGATAGCAAACTGTCTAGCTCGCTCCCACCCGCCCTCCCAACACATAAGTAACACCCGAGCCTCAGCATGTTCAGCGGGCGTCTTTGGATGGACAGCTACTGGGAAACAAAATCGAGCCCATGTGTGCGACGCTGGCAGGGGCGAGGTGCGCCGCGCGTGCCAGGCGCGCCACGCGCGCCAGGCACCCCTGGGGCCCGAGCGTGCCAGGCACGCCGGGTGCGCCAGATGCGTTACGTGACTCCGTGTGCGCCAGGTATGCCGCATATTCCAGCCGCGCCAGGTGCGCCACGTGCGGGGCATTTGCAGAGAGTGTCAGGTGCGCCTGCGCACGTGACAGCACACATCGGGAAACATGTTTGCCCCAACCATCCATTTCGAAAACCAATGCCCATCATTGTGTCCGGTGGGCCTGCGCATAGCAGGCCATACTCCACCGCTTGACAGTGATCGCGGGGTGGCCGCGCATGATCCACATTTTGCCGCGAGGTGCATTTTGTATTGTTTTTGTGTCAGGGATGGTAGCCCTGCGCGCAGCAGGCAACATGCTGATGCCCCCGCCGCCCATGTCAAATAACAAAACAAAGTGCTCGCGGGCCTTACAAACATGACTCCAGACTTTCTGCCCCAAAGTGTATTTTGTATTGTTTTTTGAAAGGGATGGTGTGTGGGGGGTGGCCCTCATGGGGTCCTCATTGCTCCTGGTTGGCTGCCGGTCGCCTGGGAGAGGGGGTGTAATAGGGAACAGTGATCAACCCCTCCCCTGCTGGGAAGAGGAGAAGATGGAAGCGAAAACGCGCTAAACCACCTACGCCCAGAGGGCTGGTGGGATAAGCAAGCACGTGCAAGGCCTCGATCGTCCCATCAATCCCAAGTTGGTGCGTTGCAGATTTTATCCCTCGCAGGCGGCAGCATGCCGGGACCCAACGGCACGCAGTGGTGGACCTCGGGCGCCGGGTGCGAGGACAAGCTCGTGAGGGGCGTGCCGACGAACCCCGCGCCGCCCATCCTCGTGGTCGTTTCGGCCTGCCCTCAGGGCAAGCCCAGACTTTTAGCGGGTCTGTTTTCTCATCAGTTCAAAACGGTTTCGGCATCGCCCACACTTTCTTGTACTCTATGTGTGCGTTGCCCTCCCCCTCTGGGGGACGCGCCGCCATCAACTGTTGGTCCCGGCACTCATTGCATCGCACCCTTGACCCACCGACTTGTTCTGGTACCCGCGCTGCGCCCCGCCGCCGCTGGGCCCCCGGCGCAGCAGAGGCCGCAGACCCTGCTGGCGGGGCCGGCCGCGCCACGCGCTCCGGGTGTGACCCGTCCCCCGGAGCGGCCCTCGCTCCCCCTGCCCCTCCTTCGGCCGCCCTCCCGCTCTTGTTCAAAATCCCTCTTGCATGGTGGCACAGTTCGCTACCGCGGTGCCCCCGTTGAGTTGGCTCTCCCGCCAGCGCAGGTACTTATCAAGAGGGGAAGAAAAAACATGCAGACACAATGAATCGTCGATCCCCGAGAAAACATGGGAAAATCTGGGAAGTGGGGGGGAAGACGAAAACTTAGAACATATGGGATAATATAGGGAATCCTGCTATTTGTGTGTATTCATTTGTGTGTCCCAGGGCTCCTTCAATTTGGCCCAGCCGCCGGCGCGAAGCAGGTGCGCGTCGGCCCCTCCGGGGCGACGCGCGCTCGTACATCGCAGAGCGTCTGCGCGGCCTCGGGCGCTCTCCGGCCATGCCGCCATGAGGCAGCGATGTGCTGTAATAGGCTGGTGGTGTATGTTCGATTCGGACGTGCCCCTCCAAAGGGTGCGCACAGTTCGGGCGGGGCCGGTTGGAGAGGGACCACTCGTGCCGGAGCGTGCCGGGATGCTCTCACTGCACCCGGGATCGTTCTGAGAAGGCCGCGGCGCCCGATGCATCCTCCAGAAGGTCCAGATCTCAGCGATCCTTAGTTTATCCCAGTTTACCCCTGTCCTGGCTTCGTCTTGATAGTGCTAGGTGCTAGTATGTCCTTCTGCGTCCCCTATTGTGAACGCCTTGCGGATGATACGGTCGACCCTGAAGGGGGACGACGACGACGACGAAGACGCTGACGCTCTGGAGGTGAAAGGTCTTCCTGCGTCCCTTTTTTCGCGCCCGTACATGAGCCTTCCACGTTTTCTGGTACCCGCGCGTCTTTCCAGGGGGCCTTGGCATCGGAAAGCAGGCCCCGTGGAAGGGCCCGAGCGTGCCGGCGCCAACCCACGGATAGACCATCGGGATGTCGAAGCTCTTCGAATATCAAAATGGGGGGGGAGTGAGAAGGAGCAGGCCTTATCAGCAGGCGGCGGGGCTCCTTAGAAATCCTCTGGCCTTCTGTGAAACTTTCTGTGTCTTCGGGGAAGGCTCGGAGTATTTTTCAAAAGCCTGGAGACCTTCAGAGCCTTCTGAGAAGGCCCGCCCCCTCTCACTCCCCCCCAGGCGCGCGCCGCCAAAACATCATTGCACACGTACACATAATTTCTCGGAGCTGCGCGAGGATCTCTTGGATCGGCGTTGGGCCCCCCCGGCGGCGCCGCCGGCGCCACCCTTGGCGCGCCCCGCGCGCCAGGGAGGTGGGTCCAGCGCCGCTCCAAGAAACCGACGCGGCCCTCAGAGAAAGCATGTTTACTTCTTTGTTGTTCCAGCTAGGGGGGGAGCGGTATGTCCTCTATCCGAGGCGGGGGTTTATCCGTAACCACCGCCTGGACGCCTGGGCATTCGGTGTTCGGGAGTGTCGGCAGGCGGTGGATCCAGACATGTTCGGGCCCCTTGGGAGGGGGGAGGGCAAATATACCAACATCCACCGCCTGCCGATGCCTGCGAAGGCCTATCCTCCAGGCGGTGCTCATTGATGAGCTGTCCTCGCCCTGCACTCTCCCCCCTCCAGTCGTTTCGAGCCCTTCCCTGGGCCTCTGGCGGCTTCTGAGGCCTCCGAGGGCCTCCGGCGACTCCTGGGAGCCAGCCCGGGAGCCCTGCGGCGAGGCTCCCCGAGGCCCCCGCGCAGGCAGGCCCGCTCTTCGCCCTGAGCCCAGGCCGAACGAAAGGGGGGGATAGGGAAAGGGGGGGTTACGAAATTTGCTGCATGCAGCTGGTTTCCGCCCCGCCGCCGGGCCCATTCCTCGATGTACATAGGCGCTGGGAGGCGCCGGGAGAATCAGCTGCGTGAGCTGATTCTCACTTCCCCCCTTTGCTATCCGCCCCTTTTGCCCGGCCCGAGAAGCTGCCCTTGTTCACGGCCTGGTGGCCCAGAGGTGGCACCCCGATGCCGAAATTAGTGGCGCCCGGACCTGGCGTCGGGGGGGACCTTCGGGAGCCTTGAGACGGGGGTCAGCCAGGGCACCGGATCCTGCAGGATCCTGCGAAGACCCCCTCTGGCTGACCCGGGTTAGCGAGCCGCTCGTGGCCGCGAGGCGGCCGCGCATATTGGCTGACCCGGGTTTGCGAAGATTTGCGTTGCAGTTTTTTGTTCCTGCATTGCAGTTTTTGGTTTCCTGCTGACCCGGGTCTGGCTTAACCCGGGTCAGAAGATCCCCGAGATTTGTTGCTCCCCGCCGGCCCCCCCTCCTCACCCCCGCGACGAAGTCGCTTGCCCCCTGGGGTCGGCCGAGCGACCGCGGGCCCAGAAACGGCGGCCGCATAGCCATCAGCTTCGAGAATTTGCCCTGGCTCCACGAATGATGCGAGCCGGCATGTGGCGAGCCTGGGCCATGTATAGTCGGTGGCTCGAAGACGGGGTCCTCCGAGGTGGGGGCCTCGAGAAAGGACGGGGTCCAAGGGTGGATGTACGTTGTTTGAGGCACCTCGTCCGTAAGGACCCCGTCCCTCGGGATCCCATCTCTGAGCCGCCGATCTAGGTCCACTGGGGGGCCAGATGCGAGCCCTACCGCTACCCCCCACGGTTTCTGAGGGGGAGGGTGGGGTTCACTTCGGTCGGGAGCTCCCGAGCGAAGTGAACCCCACCCTTTACCTCAGAAACCGTGGGGGGTAGGGGTAGGGCTCGCATCTGGCCCCCTATCCACGTTGTCGTCGTCGTCCCCGTCTGGCTCCTCTCAGAGAGGCCGCGGGAGCGAGAGCCCGACGCGGCAGGCCCTGCCCAGCTCCTGCATCTCCACCATACTCCGACTCCTCCCTCTCCTGGAGACCCATGGGAACCTCCCAGTACCTCCTCCTCCCTCCTCCCTCCTCTCCTCCTCCTCTCCTCCTCCCCTCCTCCTCCTCCTCCTCCTCCTCCTCATCCTCATCCTCTCCTCATCCTCATCCTTCTCCTTTCCCCATCCTCCCTCCTCCTCCCCCTCCTCCTCCTCCTCCTCCTCCTCCTCCTCCTCCTCCTCCTCCTCTTCCTTCACCTCCTCCCTCCCTCTTGGCTGGCGGCTCCTGTCTTGGCTCTCTGGGTCGGGTGTCGGGGTCCCGGCTCGTTGAAGCAGGAGCCCCGCCCCTTGGCCGCGCTCATGCCCCGGGCAACGAGTTGCGAACCCCCATCGTGGACGACCCCCTCTTGGACGCCAGGCCGTGCGCCGCGCCTGTGCGGCGGTGCCTGCCTCCCTTTCCGGGCCCCGGGTCTTCGCACCCAGGCCGGTTCATGTGCCATGCTCCCGGTCTTCTGGTCCCCTGGTCCTTCACCTGTCTCAGGTTGAGGTTCCGGCGTTCACTGGTCCCCTGGTCCTTCACTTGTCTCGGGTCTTCGCACCCAGGCCAATTCATGTTCCATGCTCCCAGTCCCTTGGTCCTTCACTTGTCTCAGGTCTAGGTGCTGGCGTCGAGGTGGGCACGTCTTGAGACGGAGAGCCTCGGCGGCCTTTCCCTTCTCGTGATTGATCGTCCTCCTCCACCTACTGCTCACCCGTTTTTTGTTTCGGTTTTCTGGATCTGTACGAAAATCCTCTCTTTTCGATTGTGCGGCAAACGATGCGTCAAGTCCTGCTATTTGCTATTTGCTATTGCCATTTTGCGGACCAAGGTCCTGGTACATTCGATTCAACGCACCGCAAAGGGATTGGTGGGATGGGTGAGATGTCATCTCGCACCTGGCTTGCTCCTCTGCTCCTCAATCCCTCTTCCTCCTCCCTCATCCCTTCTTCCGCCTCACCCCCTCCCCGTTGTCTGTGGATAACATAGTGTCGTCGTTGGCGCCTGTGCTCTCATAGAGGTCGAGAGAGCTCTCTTTCCTCCCTCCTCCCGCCTCATTTCCCCCTTCTTCCACTTCCTCTTTCCCTCCCCCTCCTCTCCCCTCCCTCCTCCCTTCTCTTGCCACCGTCCTCCTCTTGCCCCTTCTCCCCCTGTTCTCCTCCCAACCGTCCTCCTCCTCCTGCTGTCCCCTGCCGCCGCGGCGCAAGAGCTCGCGCTCTTGCCAGGTAGGTGGCCCCAGCTTCCCTTCTCGGCGATGACGCCCCCACACCCGCCCCCGGGAGCGCGAAGGTGAACACGCATCGCGTTCCTCGTGGCTTGGCTGACAGTAGGTCGCACCTTCTCAAGCCTGCGAATTCAACGAATGCGGATGTCTCGCCGGTGATTCCTATTGGCATCCATCGGCTTGCATGCGCCGTGGTGGCGGCGTGAACAAAGAATGTGAGAGAGAGAGAGAGAGACGGATAGGAAGAGACAGAGCGAGAGAGGGAGAGAGAGCCGCGAGAACCACACGTTTTGATTACTTTGTTTCCCCTCTTCTTTTTTGTTGGTGAGCGCTAACCAGACCAACCATGCATCCTGGTCTGATCAGTCTTGCGCCCAGGATCCACGTTACGTACGAGCCCTCGGCGGAAAAGGAGGAGGATGAAACAGGATGCATGATACATGAGATGGCAGGGATAAGGAGGAGGAGGAGGAGGAGGAGGAGGAGGAGGAGGAGGAGGAGGAGGAGGAGGACGAGAGAAGGAGGAGGAGGAGGAGGAGGAGGAGGAGGAGGAGGAGGAGGAGGAGGAAGGAGGAGGAGGGGAGGAGGAGGAGGGGAGGAGGAGGAGGAGGAGAGGGAGGAGGAGGCGGAGGAGGAGGAGGAGGAGGAGGAGGAGGAGGAGGAGGAGGAGGAGGAGAGGGGCGAGGATAGGATACATACGAGGGAGGAGAGATGAGTTCTGTTTTGTTCGTTGATTTCGCTCTCTCTCTCTCTCTCCTCCTCCTCTCTTCCGATCAGGAGTCGAACAAGCACTTTGAATTCTGGCCCTGTGACCCAGGGGGAGAGAATCAGGCACTCTTGTTGTAAACACACGTGAACCCCTACTGGCACGTCCCTGGATTGGGTTCGAGGTGTCAACCACAAATTTGATCCTCGCATGGCGCAGTATTGCCCGAGAGCCTGGCCTGCTTGCCTCCCGCGTGGGCCTGCGGTACTTGTGCCGGCACTTGGGGCCCGTGCCCGAGCTGACCTCCCTGCGGAGATCGGCGTGGCGATGCCGCCTACAGCCAAGACGTTGATCCAATGACCGCCGTGGGCTCGAGAGGTGCTCTCGTTTTCGTGCTGCTCCTTGTTCGGGGTCTTGGTTGTCATGTTCAAGTCGGGGTGGCCGACGCTCGCCGTGGACAGAAAGCCCAGTCGGTCCTCATCGATCGTTCCGTGTGGTAGCACGGTGACTGCATGTCGACGGGGCACTCAGCGCAAGGTAGTCCCCTCAGATCCTGGCGTCACGGGAAGTCAAGCCGTCTGGTTTCCCTACGTTTGGTCATCTGGGTCCCCTTTTTTTCTGTGTCAAAAACCTTACAAACACCTTCCTGAGGAAGGTTTTAGGAAGGTTCCAGGAAGTTTTTCCCAACAACCTTCCAAACACCTCCCTGAGGAAGGTTTTAGGAAGGTTCCAGGAAGGTTTTTTTCCAAAAACCTTCCAAAAACCTCCCTGAGGAAGGTTTTAGGAAGGTGTCAGGAAGGTTTTTCAAAGAAAAACCTGCCAAGAACCTTCCTGAGGAAGGGTTTAGGAAGGTTTCAGGGCTATGGAGAGTGGCGCGGGGTTCGCGACTCCTGTCGAGAGCTCCTGTGGCCCATGCCACGAAGCAGTCGTGGAGTCGACGGGCCGAGTCCGTGACGCGTGCAGCCCTGCAGCCAGACCTGCCACCGCCCCGAGGGCTGTCGCAGTGAAGCCGCGGAGGCGCTGGGGGAGGAGGGCTGACGTGGACCATACTGAGGCAGAGGGGGGGGGGGGGTAGGAGGATGACGAGGATGAGGAGGAGGAGGAGGAGGAGGAGGACGAGGAGGAGGACGAGGAGGAGGAGGAGGAGGAGGAGGAGGAGGAGGAGGAGGAGGAGGGGACGCAACACAATCTTTTCTTCATTTCCGAGCAATGTCAAAAAGGAGGAGGAGGAGGGTGGGGGAGGAAGGGAGATTGGGACGGTGGCAGATGGAGGAAGGGACAGACTACGGGCTGGGCCCAGAGGCCAAGCGAGAAGGGATGCTCGGGCGACGAACTCGAGGCAGAGGACGACGAGGCAGGGACCAGGAGGAGGGCGCGGGCGGAGCTCGAAGGAGGCGGGAGCGGGGGATGCTGTCGTCCTCTACCGGGCTCGCGGTGCCGGGGGGCCCAGGCTTGGCCGCCTCGCCACGATGCCCCAGGGAAGTTGACGTCCCCGACGCATTGGCGGGAGCCCTCTCCGGAGCCCGCCCAGCGCCTGCCAACCCCACCTCGGAGGCGGGCGGCCCGCGTGGCCTCCCCCGGGGTGCCGAAGCGCCGCTCCCGCCCGCGAGGCCCGCACCGCCTTCCAGACGGGGGACGCCTGCCGGCTCTCGGCGCAGGAGGGCGGCCACCGCGCCCTCCTCGGGCGGCCCGGAGGGGGGGGCCCGGAGGTCTGGACGCCCGACATGGGCACGGAAAGAATGATTCTAGGCCTTCTAGATGGGGTCGGAGTAGATGGGGTCGGAGGATCGCGCCGCATCGCCGATGCATCGGCGATGCGCCTCGATGTGGAGCCCGACTTGTTTCACGTCGACGTCGGCGATGCATCGCCGGCATCGCCCGTGCATCGTCGATGCATCGGCGATGCGGCGCGATCGAAATGGGCACGGAAAGACTGGGTACAATGCTCAACAGCAGTTCTTGTTCATGTTGAGCAGGGCTCGCTGGCGGTGTCGCCGCGGCATGTGTCCACTTGAGACAGAGGGCCGGCTGCCCAACAGCGGCCGCTGTTGGTTTGGGGCAACATTTGTTGTTGGGCACTGTACCCATGCTTTCCGTGCCCACTTCGGGCGTCCACACAGAGGGGGGGAAGAGCAGCCAGAAGTAGAGGGGGACGACGCGACCGACGAGGAAAGGGCGGGGAGGGCAAGAGGGGGGGCCTGGTATCGCTCGGACGTGTGTACCTCTTCTCGGCAAGAACCATCGGGGCGCATCCTGGGCCACCTTTTGCGAGGGAAAACAACACGCACGGAACCGAAACATGCACGAGGAAAGGACGTCCAAGCGATGGTGCGATGGTGAGGAGGAGGAGGACACGACGAGCGCACGGCTCAGTGGCTTGCCTGCCCCGCGCCGTTTGGCACTCACCCAGACGGGTCGGCCGGTTCGCGGAGGCCTTCGGAGGGATGTCGGGGAAAGGATTGGCGACACTGCCACCAGGGGGGCCACCTCAGCCACGCGCAGAGGCGGGCAGGGGGAGGAAGGGGAAGGCTTCTCGGCAGCACCCCTGCTTCTCGAAAGTCGCGCGGACCTTGTCTGCAGATGTAGGGCCGGCGCCTTCATGAAGCAGCCTCCCTCCAAGAATACGCTTTCCCCCCTCCCCCCGCCCCCCCTGTGCGCGCCGCCAGGAAGAGGCGACACCACCACAAGTCAGAGCCCCGAATCATCAGGGGTAACTCGGGTCAGGGCTAACTCGGGTTCGTTTTTCGGGATTTCGAACCCGATTTACCCCGGACCCGAGTTGCCCCGGATAATTCGGGCGTCCAGAGCCCCCAAATCATCAGGGGTAACTCGGGTCAGGGCTAACTCGGGTTCGTTTTACGGGAATCCAAACCCGAGTTACCCCGGACCCGAGTTACCCCAGATCACTCGGGCGCCCAAACAAGGGGGGCCACCTCAAGCGAGGAGGTCCCCGACGCCTCCCCGAGCTGGCGGTGGGGAGCGTCTCGCGCGAGAGGGTGGGGCGGGCCGCACCGCCCGGAGGGCCCTTCCTGGCGCCTCGCGCTGGTTCTGGAGCCCAGGTCGCGCCAGGCCTCCGACCTGCTCGTTGGCGGCTGCGGGCTCCACCAAAAATAAAAAAAGATGCGAAACCAGAAAGGTGTGACGATGGGCGCACACACATCGTCAGGGTGGGCGCCAAGGTCCTGCTGGTTGCGGTAGTGGTGGTGGTGGTGGTGGTGGTGGTGGTGGTGGTGGTGGTGGTGGTGGTGGTGGTGGTGGTGGTGGTGTCGCCTTTTCTTCGGTGGCAACGATATTGGGGGATTCGGGGGCGATGCATCGACCCCCCCCACTGTCTGTTCATCGCCGATCGGGGCCCGATAGCCCCACCCCACCCAGGAACGTCGGGATTCACTATCGGTGTGGTGGCGCGGACCCACCTTGGCGGGTGCACGCCGCGGCCGCCGTTTCCGTTACCCCCCTGACCGTTCCCCCCCTCTCCTGGGGGTAAGACGTGTTACCAGCAAATGGATAACATAACGATTTCTTATGAGCTCAACAAAACTGCTTCAGCTCAGAAAACACAACGGATGTGCATTACGGGGGAACGCGTTCCTCTAGTATGCCGCACCAGGGAAGCAGCGAAGCGTTCAGATCTGAAGTGATCGGCTCTTCCGTCACTTCGGATACTTACCGGCTGGGACTGGCCGGGATTATCAGCAGTTTGACTTTCACCAAACGATGGTGCAATACACCCTCCCTCCATTTTCCTTACTGGAAGACAATCGTGGTTCTGTCCTGTGATACGTTCCTGCGAATTTGAGCGATGACAAGACCTCTCGGTTTGTGCTCGTTTCCACAGTTCTAATCACCGTCGTCATTGGTTCGCCCGAGGCCGTGCTGCAGGCGACTCAGCAGCACATGCGACTGAGCAGCAGACCGCACAAAACTCTGCTCGTCTCGCACACAGCTTGTGTCAGCGACGCCTCGGTCGGGTCCAGTTTGTCAGGTTTGGCCGCCGTCCCCCAGCGTAAGTCATCGTGTCGACCCGTGGACGGGCCTTCTGGGCCATGAGGCTTCCCCCCTCCCCCCCTCCTCCTCCTCCTCCTTCTCCTCCTCCTCCTCCTCCTCCTCCTCCTCCTCCTCCTCCTCCTTCTCCTCTTCCTCCTCCTCCTCCCCCCCTCCCCTTAGACCCCAAGACCTTGTGGGCCTTAGCTGGAGACATGCTGTTGCTAATTCACGTCCCTGTCCGGTAAGGGTCGCATGAGCCTTGTAAAGTTCATGGGACTGTAGCCTAGTCAGGGGATCTCGCCGTGTTAAAGCGCCTGGTTACACACTTCTTTCACGTTTAGAGTGCATTCGCGTGCGCTAGCGTCTGGTAATAGATGAGCAAGCGCCAATCTAGCGTCGCTTAGTGTCGACGTATTAGCGTCGGTCAGCGTCGAATCGCAAGAGCCAGCAAGATGGCATTGCAGGCTCCCCTGAGTTGCCACCGAACCGTGCGGTGGCCTCGAAGTCCACGAGGACCCCACTGCACGGTCCGTCACCGCACGTTTCTGGGACCCGGGAGGCCCCAGCTGCCCCAGACGTTCTCGCAGAACGAGCCAAGTCCCAGAATCGTGCAGTCGCCCCGACTCCCCATTGACTCACCACACGGTGTGGTCACCGCACTGCCTCGGGGAGCCGCTACGCACCCGCACTGCTCCTTGCCCTGCTGACCCTTGGCCCAGGAACGGCCTGGACAGGACTGGCGTGGGTCGGGGGTGGACAGAATCCCCTCCTGGCCTGCAACGCTGTTGCCCCGCTTGAATCCCACTTGAATCCTCCTCCTCCTCCTCCTCCTCCTCCTCCCTCCTCCCTCCTCCCTCCTCCCTCCTCCTTCTCCCTTCTCCTTCTCCCTCGTCCTTCTCCCTCCTCCGCCTCCTCCTCCTCCGCCTCCTCATCCTCCTCCTCCTCCTCCTCCCCCTCCTCCTCCTCCTCCTCTTTGGCGGCGGCCGCGCGTTCGCCCGACCCTGACACCGTTTGCGGTTCTCGAGCGGGCGCCGCGGCCATCATTTTCCAGGCTTGCGCCCGCCAGGTCTGGGCCCGAGGTCGTTTTCACTGAGCCACGTTTTACTAAAGGGGGTTGTATCCATCCCCGAATGGGGGTACCGTTCGCGCGCCTCGGGGAAGAGTCCCTTGAAATACAAGTGCCCCGGAGTCCCCTCGGGGCGCCATCCTGACTTGCTTGTGTGGCTTGTGCTTACTTCGTCCTGGCGATGAGGGGCGGGCCCCGGTGGCCAACAGCGAGGATAACAGGGGATATGTCGGCCCCTATCCCAGGCGTCGTGGGGTTCTCGAATGGACCCGAGATCTGGGGCCCGACGCCAGGATGTGATTACGATGGGGGGACGTCCATCCCAGATAGGGGTACGTCCGAATGGCCCCCCTGGGGGTGTATCCCATCGGGGCTGGACAGAACCCCCAATAGTGACACGTCGATTAGTGAATTGTCCGTTTTCGGTTCTCGAGAGGGCGCCGTGGCCGTTATTTTCCAGGCTTGCGCCCGCCAGATTTGGGCCCGTGGTCGTTTTCACTAAACCACGTTTTGCTAAAGGGGGCTCTGTCCATCCCCGATCCCAGGGTTTCTCTCCTCTTCTGAGCGGCCTCACTTTCCGTTGAAAAAGTCGAGGGCTTGGGGAGGAAGCTCGCCTGCGAGAGGAAGCAGCGGCATCGCCCTGCTGACCTGCTCGTCCTCCTGCCCCCCCCCCCTCCCTCCCCTTCCTCCTCCTCCTCCTCCTCCTCCTCCTCCTCCTCCTCCTCCTCCTCTGTTTCCTCCTCCTCCTCCTCCTCCTCCGCCTCCCGGCCCGTGTCTCGCCGCCGAGCTTCCGGGGGAGGAGCTCGGCACCTTCGACGGCGCGGTGCTCGCGAACCTGCTGTGCCGGCTGCCGGAGCGAGCCCGCGGGGGGCGGTGTGCGGCTGGGCGCAAGAGGGACCTTTCGCCGGAGAGACCTTTGGTGCGGGCGCTTTTTTGGTCGGCGGGTCGGGAGCGGGCCCCTTCCGGTTAAAAGCTAGGCGGGGCGCGCGAAGCCCCATTTGGGGGGGACAGGGCGCGGGCGGGCGGGGCCTCAGGCGGCTGGAGGGTGCAGAGTACAGGCGGTGCCGAAGATCTTGCACAGGACAAGGTACGCCATGGACAGGAGCCGGGGGCGAAGTCCCGGAGGGAGAGTGAATGGATTGGTGCGGGCGCAGATGGGCCCCCAGATGGCTGAAAACGGAGCGGCGGCAGGGGCTTGCGCGCCCAGGTCTGGTCTCCCCGCGGCCCCCAGAAATCCGCGCACCAAGGGTCACTCTTCCCCAGGGTCACTCTTGCGAATAGCCGAGGTGTTCGGCACGGTCGAGGTGGGCACGGTACAGCGCTTGTCATTCTGAAGTTAGTTTTCGTTGTTGGGGGGGAGGCGGAGGCTGGTCTTCGAGATCATCCTCGTGGCCGCGGTTGGATCCGCCTCGAAGTTCTGGTCGGGACATGCCTCACAGGACAGGGCCGGGGATCGGTCTTTCGACCGCGAGGCCCACCCCCCTGGCCGCCGCGGGAAGAAGCATCGGCGGAAATTCTGGTTCGCGCCGTTTGCATCTTGGGGGCGTTCTCGGGCCCGTAGTTCGCCATCAGATGACAAACCTACGGCGAACATCATTTTGCCATCTCGCTCACATGTTTTGACGTTTCTGGTCCCTATGTAGACCTCCAGAAGTTTCGGAGACATGTGGAGGCGTCCAGGCCTTCCGAAGGCCTGCGTTGGGAGGCTCCTGGCCGTACGGGTGCCCCTGTACAGGGTTGGCGGCGCGAGAGCGCGAAGATGGCGCTCGCCGCGCAGGAGTAAGGGTGGATGAGAAAGTCGTCGTCGTCGTCGTCGTCGTCGTCGTCGTCGTCCTCGTTCTCGTTCTCGTTCTCGTTCTCGTTCTCGTTCTCGTTCTCGTCGTCGTCGCCTCGTCGAACGCATGGACGATCGCTGCCCCTGAATTGGCGCGGCGTTCCCCCCCATGTGCTCTCCGCCCCCGTTGCGGGGGGGGCGGGGAGGAGGAGCACAGGGGGAGGGCGATGGGCGAGCTGCGAGGAGGCAGGTGGCCCGAGGTGGGAAGGGGGCGGAGGGAGGGGGGACGAGGAGGAGGAGGAGGAGGAGGAGGAGGAGGGAGGAGGAGGAGGAGGAGGAGGAGGAGGAGGAGGAGGAGGAGGAGGAGGAGGAGGAGGAGGAGGAGGAGGAGGAGGAGGAGGAGGAGGAGGAGGAGGAGGAGGAGGAGGAGGAGGAGAGAGGGAGAGGGAGAGGGAGAGGGAGACGAGGAGGACTTGCGTGTCCGCTCCCCGGGAGCTGCTTCGGATTCCCGGAGACTCTACTGTGCTCTCGGAGGTACGGGAGGGTTCCAAGAGGGGCCGCAGGAGCTTGCGTGCGAAGGAGAAGCCTGCGGGAGGGGAACCGGGGGACGAGGAGGAGGAGGAGGAAAGCTTGTCAGGTGTTCGATTTGGCTTGAGATTGTCCGCGGAGTTGCCGATCCGATCCTACCCCTCTACTCCCTGTTCCACGCTACTTACTCCTTGTTTCGCGAGTGGATTCTTGGGCTGGCGCTTCTGAACCCCATGGGGGCGACAGACTGCGCGGGTAGCAGGGTCCACGGTAAGACTCCTGGTCCTCTTTTTCCGCTCCCATCCCCTTGTTACCTGGAGAAGTTACAGGCACCTAGATGACAGGCCATGGGCCGGTTGCAAGCTGCGCGAGTTCGCGTCACGGGCAGGCCGAGCGTTTGGCAGCAGGCTTCGGGCGAGTTGCACGTCAGCCGCGCTGGGCGGCGTGATTGGGTACGCATCTAGTCAGTTCAGGGATGCACGGCTGAGCTGTGAGAAAGCCAGCGCAGGGCGCACTAGGAGGAGGTATAGGGAGGGGGGGCCACGGGACCTGCCAAGGTGCATGCTCATGCTCATGATGTGTTTAGGCCCTCCGTGTCTGTGCGCAGGGAGGGTTCGCGCCTCTGGGCCGTCCAAGCGGCGCTTCGAGCGGATGGGGGTCGCGCTGGATCACGCCGCATGTGCCGACGCATCGGCGCTGCGGCGCGGTCTGAGTCCCGACGTCTTGGGTCTTGCAAGACGTGGTCCTTGCCCAGGGTATTCCCAGGCTTGGGGCCCTCCGGGGCCCTCTGGGCCTCGTGTTGGTTGCCCTGGAAGCCATCTGCACCTCCCTGGGAAAGCTTGGGCCACTTTGGGCCAGGGCCGCCTGAGATTGCTTTTCATTCGTTAAGCGCGTGACTTCTGTCACGGGTGGGGGTCGCCTTGTCCACCTTCCCCTAAAGGTAACGAGCGTACGGGGAGGGGATCCCGAGTCCCAGACCCCACAGCTATAGTGCTGTGCTTACGGGCATGGTGTGATGCTGACAGGCACCAGAGAGCGCCCAAGTCGATAGCATTCACTCCTGCCTGCGTCAAATTATCACACATCGGCCCGCCGCTGCGGGCGCTTGGCTCAAGCAACCTTTTCACATCAAGGGATGTGTCGGGCGAACCTGACTGTGGAGCGCTGGCCGCATTTCGCAAGTGGTAGAAAGAGTCGCCGCCATGTCGTCGAGCAGCATGAAGAGACACATCATGAACGAGACCCCTGATGTGGGAATTACATCGCCTTGTCTGGGTTGTTATGCAGATCGTGTAGAGCATCCGACCCACAACAGGCTATCAGCCGAAACCTCCCGAGAGAATTGAATGACATTCGCCTGGCGACGGACCCAACCACATGCTGTTGTGAATGCCGCAATTGTGCTGGGTGGTGGCGGACGTACGCGGGCGGTGCCACTTGGACCTTCGGTGGAGCTCCCTAGGGGGTCACGAAGCGCTGTGCTGGGTGGGTGAAACGCAGGGAACAATGGCTGTGCTGGGTGGTGGCGGACGCATGCGGGCGGTGCCATTGGAACCTCCCGTAGAGCTCCCGATGGGGCCACGAACCGTTTTACTCTGTGGGTGAAACGCAGGGAGCAAGGGCTGTGCTGGGTGGTGACGGACGCACGCGGGCGGTGCCATTGGGATCCTCGGCAGAGACCCCTTATGGGGCCACGAAGCGTTGTACTGGGTAGGTGAAACGCAGGGAGCAAGGGCTGCGTTGGGTGGTGGCGGACGCACGCGGGCGGTGCCATTGGGACCTTCGTTGGAGCCCCCTTATGGGGCCACGAAGCGGCGCGCTGGGTGGGTGAAGCGCATGGGAGAGGGAGGAGGAGGGAGGAGGGGGAAAAGGAGGAGAAAAAGGAGAGGAACGCGGGGGCCGTTTTTTCAAAACGAGGACCCCAAACCGCAGGATGTTTGGGAAACACACCACGAGGTCTCATACGTTGATCCAGATGTCGGTTTTCATCGCAGCTGCAATGTGGCTGCAAGCCCCGTCGGAGTTTCACTCCCAGGGAAGAAAAACGCGACTCGGACCTGAACCCAAGCAGTGAACGAGGGCCCCCGCGATGGCGTGATCACGGGACACGGTGGCCTCCAATCTTCTGGTCGGCGCCAGGCAGGCCGAGTAAAAACATGATTGCGACCAAATCTGCCCCAGGGAAGGTGATCGTGCCGCACCTTGGCGAGGCGTGGACGGACCCAGAGGCGCATCTTGCAGCGCACGGCGCCGACCTTCCTGACAGGGGCCTTGCCGGGGCCGGCCATCCCAATCCGCGGGTTGGAGAAAACCAGGACGATAAGGGTCAAGTCCAATTCACCACTGGCGATGACCATGAATCCGTCCTCAACATGAATGTCGACGATGTAGAGGTCTGTTGGCAGGCTTCTGATCAACGCCATGATGGTCAAATCGAGGACGGTAGCTTTGGCCCGCAGCATGTTGGGACCCCGTCAAGTGCGGAAGGATCCACGGGCTGGCAGGCTCAGAGCCCCGCCATATGTGAACCAGAACCAGGAAAACCAAATATTCCAACAATGCCAATTCATGACGATAATCGCTGGAAGAATCCGTTCTCGCTTCCAAACGACTCGTTCTAACAACCAAGTATTCCGAAACCAAATCATTCCAACAGTTCCACCATGCTCGCTTCAAAGCGTACAGTAGCCAATCACAACGTGAAACAACGTGGTCCCCAGAGACACGTGGTCGAAGTTTTCGGGGATGTGCTTCCGTTCTGAAGGGCAGAACGCCCGCCCACGCGCCGCGCCCGTTTCAACGGCGCGCTCCTATAAACAATTCGCGCATTTCGAACGCACGGAAGAACATGTGAACATGACCATGATCGCACGCCTTCCAACCGAATCGTCGCACTTCACATGTCATGGCACGCGCCGCGCGACGCATGCATGGGTGGGCCAGCCACAGCGCGCAGCGTGGTGGATGTTCCTGCTACAGACCCACTGTCCGCATGGGTCTCCTCCCCGCCGTCTTCGTCGCTGTTTCCCCTCGTCGCCATCGGGCCACCCCCTCTACGTTCAAATCGTCTGCTTAGACTCCCTTCCCCCGGGCTTTGTTCCAATTGTTTTTAGGAAGCTATGGCCGATGGCGTTGGCGCGAAGATGAATTTGAAAACTAGCTCTGGGCAGCGCAAGGACGAACGATGCAAGTTTCCGTGGGACTACGATTCCGAGAAATGTGACAAATGAGAAAAGTGTAGCGGCGGCTGAAGTATGATCTGGTTGACGTCGCCGCGAGCAGAGGTGACGCCTTTGCGACTGAGCGAGCACCGCTGGGGTGCATGGTTCCGTCGAATAAATGACGGGTCCTTCGAGCAATCGAATTTTTGCCGCTGCGTCGTGAGCGAACGCTACGCGCAAGGTGTGCGCTGTAGTTTGTCATTTGGTCTGGGGGTTGGCGCTCCCGCGCGCGGTGTTCCGACGGCCACCGCGCGAGGGCTCGGCTGCCCCAGCGCCGGACGCGGGTGGGGGAAGTCGTTGAGTTTGGCTCCTGCCTGCGTCATGTCGTCACCCAGCCGCCCGCCGATGTGGGCGTTCGGCGCAAGCAACAAGCTGCGCCTCGAGTGGGCGATCGGCGAACCTGCTTGTGGAGCGCTGGCCACGCTTCGCAGGTGGAAGAAATGGTCGCCGCCAAGGCGTGGATCACCATGACAGGGCGCATCATGCACAAGGCCCTCTCAAAGAGACCCTTTGAGACAGGAGAAGACGAAGGTGATGCCGTCCAGGAAAAATCCTGCCATTGGTTGGGCCGTTATGCACATAGTGTAGAACACATGACCAACGACAATCCAGATGCTTGCAGGGGTGGCAGTCATGGTCGTCGTTGTCGTCGTCGATGTCGGCACCCTCGTCGTCGTTGATGTCGTCGTCGTGGTTGTCGTCGTCGTCGTCGTTGTCGTCGTTGTCGTCGTCGTTTTCGTCGTTGTAGTCGTCGTCGTCGTGTACGAAGGCTTCGCACGGTTTGCAGGCGCTTCACCGGCGTCCAGAGACTCCCTAAGGCTTCCGGAGACCTTCGTAGACTGTCAGAGTCGTCGTCGTCGTCGGCAACCTCGTCGTCAACGTCGTCGTCGTCGTCGTCGTCTTCGCCGTCGTCTTCGTCCCCGTCCGCGTCGTCGTCGTCGTTGTTGCTGCCGACGGTTTCGAGGGGCCCCCGGAGGCTTCCAGAAGTTTCTGATGGCCTCCGAAGTCTTTGGGAATTCCACGAGACCTTAAGAGGCGGTCGTCGTCAGCGTCAGCGCCGTCGTTGTCGCCGTCGACTTCGTCGTCGTGATTTTTGTCGTCGTCAGCGTCCTCGCCGTTATTGTCGTCGTTGTTGTAGTCGTTAACGTCGTCGTCGTCGTTGTCGGCCCCGTCCTCGCTTTAGTCCTTCTCGTCGTCGTCGATGTTGTCGTCGTTGTTGTCGTCGCCCCCGCCCTCGTCCTTTTCGAACACGTTTTCCTCCTCCTTCTCCTCCTCCTTGTCCTCCTCGTCCTCTCCGTCCTTGTCTTTGTCGTCGCCGAGGGTTCTGAAGGTAGTCCATACGTTTCCACAGGTCCCCGAAGATCTCTTGAGGCCTCCAGAGGCCCCGGAGACGTTCAAAGGCCGCCGTCGTCGTCGTCGTCGTCGTCGTCGTCGTCGTCGTCGTCGCCGTCGCCGTCGTCGTCGTTGTCTTCGGGAATGTCCTCGTCGTTTTCGTTGTCTTCGCAGTCCTCGTCCTCCTCGTCCTCCTCGTCGTCCTCGGCGTCGTCGTCGTCGTCGTTGCCGTCCTCGTTTTCGTCACCGTCGGCAACGTCGTCGTCGTCGTCCCCGTTTTCGCCCCCTTCCTTGTCATCGTCGTTGCCGTCGTCCCCGTCCTCGTCCCCTTCCTTGTCATCGGCGTCGTCGTCTCCGTCATCGTCGGCATCGTCATCGTCGTCGTCCCCGTCCTCGCCCCCTTCCTTGTCATCGTCGTCGTCGTCCTCGTCCTCGTCTCGTCCATGCCGTCGTTACGTTCCTCTTCGTCCTCCTCTTCCTCGTCCTCGTCGTCGTCGTCGCCGAGGGCTTCAAATGGCATCCAGACTTATCCAGAGGTCCCCAAAGACTGCCCGAGGCCTCCAGAAACCCCAGAGACGTTCAGAGGCGGCCGCCGTCGTCGTCGTCCTCTTCGTCGTCCTTGTCTTCGTCGGCCTCGTCCTCGTCCGCGTCATTTTTTTTTCGTACTCGTCGTTGTCGTCTTTCTCTGTCCCGTCCTCGTCTTCGTCCTCGTCGTCGTTGCCGTCGTCGTCGTGGTTGTCGTCGTCGTCGTCGTTGTCGTCGTTGTCTTTGCCGTCGTCGCCGTCGTCGTCGTCGTCGTTGTCGTTGTCGGTGTCGCCATCCTCGTCCGGTGCCCGGGCCCGCCCCGCGGGGCCCGACCACGTTGCCATCACCACCCTACGCCCCCCCCCGTACCCTGACCTTCCAGAGTGCTAGAAAATAGCCCTCCAGACCTATAGACCTATCTGGGCTGCCTAAAACCTCGACGGGAATTAAGATGTCGAGGTCCCGGTGCTATTTTTTAGCCCTCCTGGAAGGTCCGGGTAATGAACGTTAGGGTGGGGCATCGGCCATGCCTCTCGCGCTTTCTGACCCCAGACGTCCGACGCCGTGATTTCTGGTAGCGCTCGGCCCCAGGGTTCCCGACCCCCTCCCAGGCGGGCAGCTCCCCACCACCCCTCCCCCGGAGCATGTGTCCCGCGCCTCCGGGCCCGACAGCGGGCGGGCCCGGGCCGCCCGAGTCGAGGAGAAGCGCCCGGGGGATGTGTTCTTCATGGTCCCCCTGGCGCCGACATCGGGCCCTCGGGGCCGAGCGCGGAGGACAAAAAAGAAGCGCCTGGGCTGAGCACGTCCTCTCGTCGCAGATCTGGGACCTTTCTTTTGGCGGGGCCAGGGCGAGGATAGAGAAAGGCCTGGGCGAAAGCTGGCCTGCATCGGCTTCCGACCCCGCTCAATCCTGTTGATAAGCCCGCTGGGTCGGGTCGTATATATTTCAGGCTTCATCCGGCCTGACCCAGCGCAGTGGTCCCTTCCTCGACCCCACAGGCCTAGATCCTCCTGACGCAGACCTCCCAGGAGTCGCCTCCTGAGCACAGCAGGGGATCCGAAGTTGGATTTCCGCGGCCCCTTCGGTCGGGGCTGGGTCGAGGATAGAGCCGTTCCAGAGCGTTCTGGAGCGCTTTGAAGTGGCCGCGGCGCCTGATACAGCCTCCAGTCCCGCCGGATCACAGAGATTCTCGATGTGATCCGTGCCCGATCCCATCCTCGTCCTGGCTCTGTCTTGGGATCCGCTGCGCCCCCTGCTGGGCGGCCTCACGGGAGAGGAGTACGACGACGAGTCGGAGGATGCGGAAGGGGATAGGGGGGGGAAGGGAGGGGGAGGAGGAGGGGAGGAGGAGGAGGAGGGGAAGGAAAAGGACGGGGGGAGGAGGAGAAGGAGGCGGAGGGGGAGGAGGAGGAGGAGGAGGAGGAGGAGGAGGAGGAGGAGAGGAGGGAGGAGGAGGAGGAGGAGGAGGAGGGGGAGGAGGGGGAGGAGGAGAGGGGGAGGAAAAGAACGGAGAGGAGCGCCCCCCTCGGCGTGGAAGAGAGCACCGGCGCGCGGGCCCGGGGGAGGAGCCGCTGGCGTGCCTGGACGGGCTGCGGGCCGTGCTGAACCCGGGGGGCGTGGTGGTCCGTCGCTGCCCGCGGCCCCTTTTGAGAGGGGGATCGACTACTGAATTTATGCCGGGCGTGTCCCCCTACAGGGGGATTTTCAACGAAAAATATAACATACCCCAAAAATACACCAAAAAGGTCAGAGAATATTCAGAATTAGTCCCCAGACTATTTTTGGATTATTTTTTGATTATTTTTGGGGTAGTTTTTACTTTTCGTCGAAAATCCCCCTGTAGGGGGACACGCCCGACTTAGTACTGAATTGATGTACCCCAGCTTTGATGTTTCAGTCCGATCTACGAGAAATATGTAGCTTGCTCCGCAGAGCTACGGAAGAGCCTGCGCCTGTTTTTTCCGTAGACTCGCCGCGCGAATATCAATTTCGGGCTGAGTGAATTCTGCAGTCGGTCTCCAGCTTGACTCTTGCGCGGGAGCCCGCGCGAAGCGGGAGGGGGGGAGGAGAAGAGGAACAGGTGCCGATACCGCCGCCCTTCCTCGTGCTCGCCTCCGGGGCCCCCCAGGGGAGGCCGCCGTCGACGCGGCCGGAGTCGCCTCGAGATTACGTGCAGAGCGCCCCCGGGAGGGGTCCGGGGAGTAGAGGTATCAGCACCTTCCAGCTGCGTTACGTGGCGGCGTTGGTTGCATGATCCGTCCTGTGTTTTGCTCTGCTCACGGGTGCGGCGTCAACCTCGCTAGGTGGTTCGCCCTTCTGGGATTCCCCTCCCGCGCCGAGGCAGAGAGCCTCGGGCAGCGGAGCCTTCACAGGAGGAGCCGCGACGCGAGCGGCCCCGAACTTGGAGAGTTTTTTGTGACGTCGATCGGATGGCCTCCTCGGCTGGTTGTGGGTCTGCTTCCTTTGTTCCTGCGTGCGGGCCACGGGTGCGGGCGCCAACCGTGGAAGCGCCCCCCCCGCGAACAATGCAATGACTCCGCATGGTGCGCAGTCCAGGAACTGTGTAAGGATTCTGCGCATCTCTTCGGTGCACGTGCGAGGTCCGCCGGGCCCAGAATCGGTGACTCGTGGCCCGTGGCCTGTCGTATGGTTTCTCCCGTACGCGCTTTTGTGCCCAGTGTAGAATACAATGCTCTCTCTCTCTCTCTCTCTCCCTCTCTCTATATGTATTCCTATTATTTTATTCTTATTACCCGGAACCCTTTCCCTCCCCCCCCCCCCCTAAACCGGACCCCCCCCCAGGACACCCCAGACGCCCCTGCCCTCCACCCAACGAACGCCCTGGACGCCCTTTCGGAGTCCCTGCGGACTTCCGGGCAGTTGGACGCCCCTGCCGATCGGAGCCCACGGGCCCAAAACGGGCCTCAAGACGGCCCCATCAGCGCTCAAAGAACACCCATTATGGTTTCAAGACGGCCCACGAGGCCCCCAAGACGGTCCGAGAGGCCCCAAAAGGGACCCCCAAGAGTCAAAAATCGTCCCATTCCCTGAGGAAACGTACGCTTTTGAAGATATTAGCTTTTTCCGCTTTCGCAGCGTCCACGGCATCCCCAGAGAGACTCTCAAGATCGCCCCAGGACGGCCTCCGAGGCCTCTATGAGCGGCCCAAGGCGGCCCAAAAGAGCTCCAAGACGGATCCAGAGAAGCCCAAGGCGGCCCAAGAGGTGCCCCAGAGGGCCCCGAGGACTCCCAAGAGAGCCCCAAGAGAGCCACAGGAGGCCCCCAAGAGTGTCCCCAGAAGACCCCCGAGAAGACCCTGGCCGGCCCGGCCTCCCAAAACGGCCAAAAGAGGGTTCCGGAACGGCCCAAGACAGCTCCAAGACGGCCCAAAACAGCCCCAAAAGGAGTCCTCTGGTCCGGAGAGTCACGAGGAGCTCAAACGCGAGCCCACACCGTTCCAATATAGCGTCCAGCTGTTCTCTTACATTACACTCCACGAGGACGAGGCCGAAGTTCGCAGGACGGTGGTTCGAAAGGACCTCAGAAGCCCCACAAGCGTCCAGGATCCCATCCAGGCATTCAGGAAGCGACCAATCGTCGTCGCCGCCGTCGTCGTCGTCCTGCGGAGGAGCAGGAGGTCTCGGCCTGTCATCGCGGGCTGCCGCCTCATTATTACGTGGCCCGCTTACTGACGCCTCGAGCTCTCGCTCCCGCGGCCTGCCCGAGAGGAGGAGCAGGAGGAGGAGGAAGACGACGACGACGACGAGGAAGGGCCAAGTTTCTGAGCGCTCCTGGTCCCATCGGAAGCTTCCAGAGGCCCTCGAGAGACGAGCGCCCCATCTGCAGTTCAGACGAGAGTTCCATCGTCTTCGTCGTCGTCGTTGTCGTCGGCGTCGTCGTCGTGGTGGTGGTTGTGGCGGTGGTGGCGCTGGTGGTGGTGGTGGCCCTCGTGATCGTGGTCGTATTCGGTCTCTCGACGCCCCATATGCTGAAACACGCGATGGCTTATTGCTTTTCTGAGAAGCGTCCGGAACAAGACTGCATTGGCGCGAAGCGCCAATGCAGTTTTGTATATATATATATATATGTATATGCACAGTTTGACCATGATGATCAGGGTTTTTCGGTGCAGCCTGTCCTGCCTGCCAGGCGCGCGTTCCTAATGGACGCCGCCGCCGCCCTGCTCCCGCATCCTTCCCTCCCTGTTGCTCCTCCTCCGCTCCTCCTCCATCCCCCTTCCATCCTCCCGTCCCGCCCCAACCCTCCCTCCAGTCGGCGGCGCTCCTGGGGAGGGGGGAAGGGAGAGGGGGGCAGGCATCGGAAGGCGGCGGGGCTTCTCAGAAGCTCTCTGGCCTTCAGAGAAGCCGCCCGTTGCCTGGGAGAGGGTCTGGAAAGACTCTCAGAAGGCCAGGAGGCCTTCTGAGCCTTCCGACAAGGCCCGCCCCCCCCCTCAGCCTTCCCCCCTTGGTGCACTGCTGGTTCTATAGTTGTGCTGACTTCCCTGCTCTCTCTGGTACAGTGAGCGGCTTGAATAATGAACACTTACTTTTCAAAAGGGGCTCGGTCGTTCCTTAGGCTTGCATGCGTTATTTACAGTTCCTTATGCGTTATTTATTGTTTATCGTATCTTATGCGCTATTCCTTGGAATAAAAAAGGGACTTCGTTCCTTATTTATCGTTCCTTAGGTCAGGCCGATGACTGTAGTTGTGCTGACTTCCCTGCTCTCTCTGGGATCCCATCCCCGGAGCCGGTCATAACAGAAAACGCAGCGCCGAAGCCGGTGCCACTCGGCGCGCCGCCGATCCTCGCTTCCTTCCCCTCTCAGGAGAGGAAAAAACACACAGACACAGTGAATCGTCGATTCCCCTAGGAAAATATAGGAAAATATGGGAATTGGGGGGGAAGACAAAAACCCAGAACATATGGGAAAATATGGGGAATCATTTTATTTGTGTGTATTTATTTGTGTGTCCTTGGGCCCCTTGACCCTCCCTCCCCCCATGAGGGCCCGGCCTGCCGCGGCCCAGCCATTCTCCGAGGGTGTGCGCGCCACGACGGGGCCCCTCTTGGCTCACGTCGGGCCCGTCCCTCTGCAGAGAGAATCTTCCAAAGTAGTCCAAAAATAGCCCGGGGACTGTTTTTGGACTATTTTTTTGACCATCTTGGAGCATGTTTTGTGTATGTTTTCCTTTTCGTCGAACATCTCCCTGCAGGGCGCGCGCGCCACGACGGGGCCTGTCTTGGCTTGCGTCGGGCCCGTCCCTCTACAGAAGGAATCTTCCAAAGCAGTCCAAAAATAGTCCGGGGACTGTTTTGGGAGTATTTTTCTTGACCATCTTGGAGCATGTTTTGCGTATGTTTTCCTTTCCGTCGAACACCTCCCTGTAGGGCGCGCGCGCCACGACGCTTGGCATCGCTCGGACGTGTGCATGTTTCCTTCGACAAAGCCACGCACGAAACCGAAACGAGCACCGGAAATGGACGTCCGAGCGATGGCCAGCGACGGGGCCCGTTTTGGCCCAGGCCGGCGGCGCGCGGTCGGCTGGCCGGGCGGCCCCGGCGCGGCGGCGCGGCGGAGGCTCCGGGGGCGCGGGCGGATGGCCGAGGACTGAGGCGCAGCGCGGGCGCGGCAGGTCGCCGCTCGGCCGGGGGGCCACGGCTCTCGGGGGCAGCGTCTCCTCCTCCTCCCTCCTCCTCCTCCTCCTCCGTCCTCCTCCCTCCTCCTCCTCCCCCTCCCTCCCTCCTCCTCCTCTCCCCCTCCCTCCTCCCCCTCTCCTCCTCCTCCTCCTCTCCTCCTCCTCCTCCTCCTCTCCTCCTCCTCCTCCTCCCCCCTCCTCCTCCCTCCCCCCTCCTCCTCCTCCCCCTCCTCCCTCCTCCTCCTTCCTCCTCCCCCTCCCCCCTCCTCCCTCCTCCTCCTCCTCCGCCAGGGGTGGGTCTCAGAGGAGTGCAGGGACCCGTACCTCATATGCCCTCCCCCCCGACGGCCCTTTTTTTGGGGCCTCCTGGGCCTCCGGCGTCGCCGCCGGCCGCCGGGTTCGCCGCGGAGTCTCGGCCGGGGCGCGCCCCGGGAGAGGTCCCGGGAGCAGCAGCGGCGGTGCCTTTTGTTGGGGGCGGAAAAGAGGGGGGTGATGACTAGGGGGGGGTGGATATCATGGCGGGGGCCATGATATCTCCCCAGATTTCATGGCGCCTCTTCTTGTTTCATTACGTCCCTGGCCCCCCCGCTGGGCCGCGCACATGCCGCCGGCCATGATTTGCACCCCCCCCTCTTGGACACCCCCCTCTTGGCCGCTCCCGATTTTGTCGGGGGAGCGCAAGACCCGGGTTTGCCAGGACTCGGGCTCGCCATCGTTTTTTGACGACCGCGCCTCGGATTTTGACGAGGAGGAGTTTCGTGGGATGTCTGCAGCGGGAGGCCTCGTCAAAATGCAGGCTCGGCCTCGTCATTTTTTTGACGACCTCGTCGGGGATTTCCGAGTCCCCTGTACCCAGGTCTTACGTCCCCCTGATTTTGGTGTCCCCAGGGCAGGCTCTTTGTCGGGGGTGGACGGACAGAACCCCCAGCAGTGACGCGTCGATTCGTGAATTGTCCGTTCTCGGTTCTCGGGGGGGCGCCCTGGCCGCTATTTTCTGGGCTTGCGCCCGCCAGGTTTGGGCCGCAGGTCGTTTTCACTGAACCACGTTTTACTAGAGTCGGGTCTGTCCATCCCCGACTTTGGGGGGCAAGCGTCGGCCCCCAATCGCCCTCACTCATCCGCTAGAGGGGCCTGGTGGCCCACCGCGACCAGGAACTTGCGCGTTCGCTCTCGGGGGCCCGTCGCCGCTCTTCAAGCAGTGGCGAAGCGTCCTGGCTCGCCTATAGCCCTACCAAACAATGTTCTAAGAAGCTTCTTGTGGTTTCCACGAAATGTTCTTAGAACAATTCTGGCGGAGATTGTCTTGTTTTAACACATGGGGTTTATGTTCTAAAAACATTGCTTTTGTTCTTAAAACATTTTTGGGTTCTAAGAACATTTCGTGGTAGGACTATAGGAATGCCGGGACGGTCGGTCCCTGCTCAAGCTCTATCGGCGATGCATCGTCGGTTCCAGGTCGATCCCCCCCCCCCTGAGCCGGGCCCCCCATCTCGTTGCCCCCTCATTCTCAGCCATGTCAGCGGCCGCACCAGCATCGGGCCGAGCGAACGGGGGGGATAGGGAAAGGGTGGGTTACGAAATCTGCTGCATGCAGCTGGTTTCGGCCCCGCCGCCGGGCCCATTCCTTGGTACATGGGCGCCTCTGGCGCTGGGAAAATCAGCTACGTGAGCTGATTTTGTCCCCCCCCTTTGCTATCCCCCCCTTTCGCCCGGCCCGACAGCACCGATCCGGCGGATGAGCCAGAAGAGCATCGAATTCCGCGAGGACATCCGGACTGCGCAGCGGAGTTTCAAGATTCTCCGCAAGCTCTGCAGGCAGTATGGGATGTCCTTTCAGGGCCCCGGGGCGAGGAGCGAGGCTCAGAAGGGCAAGTCAAAGAATGCTGCGAAGGCGAAGCCGAAACCGAAGCCGAAGAAAAATATACACTCGCAGCTCTTCCGACCAGAGGCACCTTCATCCTCGGAGTCAGATTTCTCTTCAGCTGACGACCCAGACGGCTTGGAGCACCGGACCCAGTGGGAAGACGTGGAAAGTATTTTGGGCAGACTGCGCATGGACGATCGAGTTAACGCCTTGGAAGATATCAGCGAGTCGCTCAACAAAAGCTCACAGAGAGCACAGCAGGAGTTGCTGGAGCTTGACTTATCTGACAGGCTCGACCGATGCCGTCGATTCCCTAGCCCCTCCCGCGCTCCTGCCCTGAGCAGGCTGAAGAGCAAGGAGGATGTGGAGGAGGACCTGAGAGTGGGAGGTTGCAGAAGTTGGCGGCGTGCACAGCGGGGTAGGGGGAGGGGGAAGGCCTCTTAGAAGCAGGTTGTTTCTTAGAAGGTGCGGGCCCTGTCTAAAGGCGTAGGGACGGCTCCTTCTAACAAACAACCTCCTAAGAAGCCTTCCCCCTCTTCCTACCCTCCTATGCGCGCCGCCAAACAAGGCAGGGAGAGCAAGGATTAGTTTAGAATCAGTGGGGTACAGGCGCCGTTCTCGTGGCTGTACCCCCTCGATGCTCCACAACGGCAAGAGTTCGGGAGGAGGAGTAGAAGGAGGACGAGGAGGAACGTGTAAGTTGAAGAGGAGGACGAGGAGAGGGGGAGGAGGATGAGGAGGAGCCCGAGGCGCTCGGCCGTACAGTGAAGTCTCCTCGGGAACCCCCTCGAAGTCACAGGCGAATGCCCAGCGTACCGCCTGCTCAGCTGCCACCGCTCCAGTGCCAGTCCAAGAAGTCCGCGTGGCCGCCGAACGCTCGTGTTTGGCCCGTATGTTTATGTGCATGTTTTATGCCACACGGAGCACATTTGTCAACGTCTCGGCGGTGTGATAGATGCCACAATTTTGGACAGGCCTCTTCACAGCCCGAGGGTCCCATGGGGGCCAGCGGTCTCGAGTGCGGGCGTGAGGATCCGGCGGGCGGGTTGGACGGGGTGGACGAGTCCCTGCTCACCCACAGGCCAGACGACATGTTGGCGGTGCAGGCGGCAGTCCTCCCTCTTCCTCCTCTCGTTGGGCAAGTCCTGGTCCCGCTTTGGGGGAGAGGACTCGTAAGCAACCCACACCAGACTGGCCGCGAGATGGAGAGCATAAGTTGCAGCGAGTGTTTCATATGGCTCGAGGCTGCTTGGTGCAACCTAACACCGTAGGAAGGACCCCCGAAGGTCTCCAGAGGCCCAAAAAAGAGTTGCCATCATCATCATAATCATCATCATCATCACCATCATCATCATCATCACCATCATCACCATCATCATCCGTAGCCGCTTTGGCTCAAGATGTCGCGATGAGGGCAGATGTCTGGTCCCATTTGGCTGGCTCTAGCCGTCGCGTCATGTCTTGGGCCAGATTCCAAATCGACCCAGCTTTCAGCAATGCCTTCGCGGCCGCATTCTACTCCCATCCGTGAACTTTCCGGCGCCTGGCCTCAATCGCCTGATTGCGAGCCCAGCTCGCGCGGGCTCGACCACTGGCAGGTGTAGGTGGTGCTCGAGGTGCTGCACGCGGTGGCGGGGGCAAGGGAGACAGCAAACGAGGACGGTCACCCCGGGCGGGGGCAGCGGTAGCGGCGCGAGCAGCCAGCCGAAGGCCTCGGATTGCCCTCAGTACGGAGCCAAGAAGACTTGGGGCCCTAGGCGCGCGTGTCGCAGCTGCGGTTATGTTTGGTGGTGGGAGTAAGGATTTGGGCTCGTGGTGGAGCGGCATGTCGCAACTGGCCGCCAAAGAACGCCACGAGCTCAACCAGTTGCGGCGCAAGGTCGAGAAGTTCGCTGGCACGCGGGCCCCAAGCTCTGCCGTCGGCGCTGGTGGTGCTTGTGAAGACCGCTCATCTCCCCTTTTCTATCAATATCTCCTGCTATCCTCTCGGTTCAGGTGCTGGACCTCTTGAGTATTGTACTTGATATTCCTGCGCCCGTTGTCCGAAGGATGCGATGAAGGATATCCAGCTTTTCGCCTCATCGTCCTCCCGGGAGACCAGCGCCTGCGTGCGCGGTGGCTCCTCGGCGGCGCGCGGGGTTCGCGACGACGCGGAGAGGGCAGCGGGACAGGGAATGATAGCGCAATCCCCTTTGCCAGGAGGAGGCGGCGCCGACGCCCGCCGTGGGGATGAGCTTCGGCGTGCAAAGCAGGCGCAACCCCACTCGTCAGACATGGATACTTCACAATCTTTCGTGCCAGGTGAAAGACCTGCGACGGCGCGATCGTGCGCCCCAGGGTTTGGACACAGTTTGTGGTCGACTGTTCAATCACCTGGAGCCAATATGGGTTCAAATCCTTCGTCGGTGAAAACACCTACGCCTTCCTCCAATCCCTTCGCCGATGTAACATATCGCGGCTGCGCGAACGAAGCGTCCCCTCCGGGCGCTTCCGCGCGGCGCCGCCGCTGGTTCAACGGAGGTCTTTCGAGCCCCGCATCGGTTCCCGTTCCTGAAAGCGCTTGCAATCGAGGGTCGCACTGGAACGACCTCACGGCGAAGAGTTTCCGATCGGTACCATCCAGTCTCGGCATGGGGGCGCCAGCCGCAGCCCTCGCAAAGGTACTCGCGGCACAGGCATGCTATTGGCAGCAAGTGGAGCAGGCCGATGACGACCTGCCGTCTCTTCCTACGGTCGCGGGAACCCAGGCGTTGGCGGACCCGCTACTCCTAGCGCCAGCGCCCCCGCCTCCGCCTGGGCACCCGCCTCCGCCGGCGCATGCGCCCGCGACCGCTCCTTCTCACCCACCGCCGCCGCCCATGCCCCCATATGCGCCCGAGGCCCCGCCGCCGACGCCGCCCGCTACTCCAGCGGCGATTGCCGCTGCGCTGGCGGCGGCACCTGCTGATGCTGCTCCTTCGGCGGCATCGGCAGCCCCCCCCCCGAGCTACAGGCGATGGCCGCGCGCGGGTACTGCGACCGATCGCGCAATTTAGACTCGTTGCGCCATCGCCATGGTCGCCATGGGCTCGACCCGTTCTTGGATCGCCGCGTTAATATGTGGCCGAGGTCGAACGACATCGGCGGCTGGGCAGTGATCAATGCCGCATCCTCCTTCGAGAAGATCACGGACGATGTCTTCCGCAGGTGCCACCATGGCCCCGACCGCGACGCCGCGACTGCCCATGCGCGCCTGATGCAGGAACTCAACCAACCGTGGCAGACCCCGTCTGGTTACTACACCATCGCCGTGTTGCGCTTCCTCCAGTTGCATATTGACGGCGAGAAATCACGTTTTCAGGTCTTCGTGAATTGCGACGGTGGCAACGCCTTCGGCCCTGACCTCGCATGGTACAAAGTCTTAGCTATCAGAGCTGTCGGCGGTCAGAGTTCGGCTAACATCGACGGCGCACCATGGAATGTGGGAGGGTCAAGGTCACAATGGACGTACGTCAAATCCCTCCATCGTGCCACGGCCAGGGACGCGTGGGTGAGCATCACGACGTACGGCATCATTTTGGATATTGAGCTTCGCGCCAGGCGCGGGCAAGAGGGTTCTCGTGCCCCCGCTCTTGCGTCTGCGATGACTTGCATACTTCCCGCGCCGAGCCCCCGAGCTATGAGTTCCATCGCCCGAATAAACAGGTCGACATCGTGACCGACATGGAAGCGGCAATGCAAGCGGGGTGCCAATTCTGGCTGGGGGGGCAGCGCGCCATCGCGCGACCGAAAACTGCGCCGCGCGGCGCCGCGCTTGCAATCAACGCCGTTGGTGGGCAAGTACTGCGCCCCGAACGCGGCTTGCCGTGGGCGCGCCCGCCTGTGGAACGCATGGCGGAACCGCGGAGTCAAATCAAAGTTTGTGGCGTTCTGCCGGCGGCCACGCCTGCGTCGAACCGCGTTCCCACGGCGCCGTTGAGGGCGTGGGACATGCGTCCGCCGCCGCCGCCAGCCCCCGCTGCCATTGGGCCCTCGGGCCCGACCGCGGCAACGGCAGCGCCGCGGGGGCATGGGCCCGCGAAGGCGCCGCAGCCAGCGCCGCATACACCATTCGCCAAACCTCCGCCACCGCCGCCCGGCGCGAGCGGCCCAACCATTGCTGGGCGCCCTCCGCCGCCGCAGCCGCTCAGCGCGGCGCGATCTGCGCTGGCGGCAGCGCCTGCTGACGCCGGCGCTGGCGCTGCGTCGTCGGCGGCCCCCCCTCGAGCCAGGCGCGCCGCGCGAAGCCAAACCCGCGGGTGAGCTCCTGTCTGGCGCGCGCAGATCTGCCCATGATGCACTTCCGCATTGGCCCGGCCCCGCGCCGGTGGAACCATCCGCTCCAACCCCGAACGCGGATCCACCAGACTTTCCTCCAATGCAGGTCACGCAGGAGACCGTCGAACAAATCGTGCAAGCCAACGTTTGGTGGGGCAGCGCGTTCACCTGCAAGGCGCTGCACCAGCCTTTGGCACAGGACATGTCGGTCGTTTGCCGGGGTCTGCGCGCTGGGTGCAACGGCGCCCAGGACGGCGACTTCATCTGCGCGAAACCGTGGGGAAACATTGTGCAGATACCAGAATGCCCCTTATCCAGGTGGAGACGTCGGGGTCGCCGGCACGTCGGCAAAAGGTCAAGTGTGCGGCCCTGTCATCGATTGGGGCCACTACGGCAAATGCGTCGCTGTCACGGTGCCCATCCAGGGCCGTGGACCACGTTGGGTCAACCTCTGGCACACTGGCCGGCAGAACGAGCATAATGGCGGTAAGTTCGCATACCTCTCCGCCAACAGATTCCTGCCGACCTCCGCGATGCCTTGAGGCAATGCGACATGGGCGAACACATTGACAGTCGCAGTACAAGCTTCGATCCAGTCTTTGCAGCGCTGGTGGACACACCTGCGCAAGACGCCCTCGTTGCTAAGCGTGCGCGCGATGGCGACCAGGCTGTCCAGGCGAACGAGAGCGCAGACACGGTGGAGCTCATCGACCCGCCTGAGAAATTGGCGAGCTACATGGAAAAGGAAGGGGGCACATGGATCGCAGACTCATTAGTGGACATTCTAGTATGTATGATTCTTCAAAACATCAACATTACGCATTGCATAGATGCGTGCAAGCTCGAACAGCATATTGATAGCAACTCTCGCTTCGACATAGAGATGAAATTCAACAGCATGATTATCGATCACCTCAATCAATGTGCCCATCGATGTTGCAGATCTTTGCGGCGTGGGCGTCTTCCCACAGACACTGTTGCGGCATGTGGATTACCCAAATCACGCGAGTGGATTAAGACATGTTTAGTGAACCCCCAATTTGTATGCGGCATTATTTACAACAGCGCGGAACCGCTTGGTCGAGAAGAGTGTCATACAGACACAGCGCAATCATCCAGGACCCATTGCATTGCGAAAGTTTATTTGGCGACGCGATGGATTGTTCAGTCAGAGTTCCCGTTGGATCACGACCAGCCTGACGACGGCCCTGCGCGTGCACAACAACCTGCCCCATCCATCTCCACGGCTAACGCCAATAATCCTCCGCGCCCATCTGCGGAGATCGACCCCGAGGGCTTCCGGGAGTCCCCAGGCCCCATGCTTGGCTCAGGAAGCTCCGCTTCCGCGGCTGCAAACACCCAGGACCAGATCGTCGATGCAGTTCGATGATCTCCTCCAGGATGACGAGAGGGCTGCGAAGGAGGCGGCTCCTCTCGTGGAGCAGGACAAGCAGATCATGGCCGAGCATCCTGGCACTGCCTCAGCACATCAACCTCGCGGAGTCATCGCGATGGGTGATCTCTCCGATCAGATGACCGATAAGGGATGCGAGTCTTTTTTCCGCCGATCTCGCCAACGATAGCGCTCGCGCGATCCCCGATAAGGCCTTCGAATCTTGGCCGTGAGTTGAGCGCCCGTGGATACGCCTGCAAGCGGAGCGAAGAATTTGCCCAGGCAGGAGCGCCCGAGATTCAGGCGGATAAACGGCGGTGCCAGAGATGCCCCCGCGCCCCCTTGCCAATTCCGACGAGCACGCCTGCCGGATGTGCGAACGCCCCCCCTGGTCGGTGAAGCGGGCGAGGAAGGAGTTGGATTCATTGCATGCGTCGACAGTTCGGTCCGTGACAACCTGAATGAGAATGTCGGGCGCCAGCTCATGCGCGCAGACGTCAGCATCGTATACACGGGTCAGAGATCCGACGACGCAACTCAGAATATCACCTTCAAGAAGCTCGCCTAGGACGCAACGAAGAGGTCGGATAGATGGGTTGCTGCAGGAAGTCCGCGGCTGCTCCTCCGGCGGTGCCTGGTCAGGCCGCGGCGGCTGGGGCTCCCGCCGGGGAATTTATGGCTGCCCCGCAGGCAGACGCTGCGGCGCCCACCGCGGCCCCCCCTGCCCCGCTGCCCGAGGCTCCGCGGGCCGCGCCGCCAGTTGGGCAGGGGGGCCTTCCCCGGGCGCCCGATCCTGCTCGCCAGCGCAGGGCTCGTGCACTCGTTCAGGTGCGCTGCCCAGCCTCGGGGCGCCCGCGCGGCGACGTTGCGTCTTCCGCCGGCCTGGGGGGGGGGCACAAACATGCGTCCGCGCTTGGTGCGAGCGCGCCGCCGGGCGATTCCCTGGGCCCCCGCCAGTCCCGCCCGAGCACCTGCAAGAGCACCTGTTCGAGCAGTGCTCGGTCTGCCAGCGGTTTTCGTCGACGCGCTTCGGCGGCATCTGCCCGCGACTGGGCTGGCGCGGGACTTCGAGGGCCGCGCGCGGACAGCAATCGACGCGTGCGCGCGGCGGCCTGGCTCCAGCAGGGCCGCGCTAGTCCGCGTCCTCCTCCAGCTCAGCTTTCTTGATCGCGATTGCTGGGGGAGGAGATCCACGGGGCACTCGGCAACAACTGCGAGTCCAGGCGCTGGCTGTAGGAGCGGGGGGGCCACGACAGGCCGCTCCCGGACACTGCGCGCAGCCGTGGGTCGGGCGCCCCCCACTCCACGCACCTCGGAGCCACGTTCATGGCGGGGCTGGAGGGGCGAGCAGCGCCTCCTGGCGAGAGCTCCGTTTTCTCCCATCCTGCGCGCGGTCGACGGTCCGGCGGCTGATTGGGGAGAGGACTGGAAAGCCCTGGAAGTGGGCGCGCAGGGCGCGCGGCGCACACTCAGGCGCTTGGGGCGCGGGTACCCCCCACCACATGCACGTCTCCAACCGCGGCCGCTGCCGCGCGGAGTGGCTGCGCGCGCGCGCCGCGCCAAGGCAAGGCTCTGCCAGTGCGAGAGCGACGGGGCGGACAAGCCCATCCAGCGCAAGGCCCAGGGCGACCTCGTCGTCGAGCCACGGGCGGGGCTTGGAGCCGCATCTACCGGGGGCGTCAGCGGGATCCCAATCCAGCCCCAAGTGAGCGCCTTTGCAGCGCTGGCAGCGGCAGCGGCAGCGGGCAGCGGAGCAGCCTCGGCTAGCCCTGGCAGCGGCGCTGGAGGAGCTCCACTGCGCTCAGCGCCCAGCATCGACAGCTCGGGCATCGCAGGCGACGGCTCACCAAGCGAGCCTCAGGCACCCGCGGGCAGGGGCGCCGCAGGAGGATTTGGCCCACCGCGGCCCTTTGCCGAGCGCGCAGCGGCGCGATGGGCCAAAGCAGTCGAGATGCGCGAGGAGAGCTGGACGGACACGGAGCCGACGCGCGCAGAGTATAGCGGTTCATGAGCGAGTTGGAAGGAGGTAGTTGGGCGGAGGCCGCCAACGACCATTGCAGCCGTATCCAGTCGGCCAAGCGCTTCGCGCACGAGCACGGTGGGCTTCCGCCCGACTGCGAAGATGATGGCGACGTGGACGGCTCCAGTCACAGTCACTCCAGCCCTGGCGGTCAGCAGGGGCGAGCACAGCCTCCCAGCGCCGAGGCCACCCAGCATGGCTGGCCAGCCCTCGTGCGCTCAGTGGGCAGCACTGGAGGCATTGGCAGCGGAGTGCCCTGAGGTCTTGCCGCTAGAGGAAGCTGCCGCCGAGGCGCTCCCCGAGGCCGAGTCGGAGGGCGCAGCCTTCGCGGCCATGCGCGGGCGAGATTTTCACAGGCTGGATTCAGCGGTCCACGGCGGCAGGCGGAGGGGGCCTTCACGCCTGCCGTCGTGGTCCTCGGGGCTGGGCGTTGGATGGCAAGTTCGAAGGGGCGCCTGCCCGCGGCCCAGCTCGCGCGAGAGCGGTCGCCGCCCAGGTTTGGCGCACTCGCGCCGAAGGCGATCGTTTCCGCCCGAATCGCCCGCCCGGCGTCGCCCGGGCCTTGCCCGGGGCCTCCGGCCGATCGAAAGGGTCCGCAACGCGGCCGAGACCTTCCGCCGCAGCATTGGGGCGGGCAGTGACCGCCTCAACCCTCGGAAGACAGCGGACCTGGGCGACGGCGCTCCGGAAGCCGTCATCCACTTTTGCATGAAGTGCGAAGAGCTAGGCTTGCTGGGCAGACGTGATTACCGACTCGCTCGTGGTCGTGCTTCCCAGGCCCCACGGCGGCTTTCGGCCCATTGGGCGGCTCGGGTGGCCCCCCCGCCTTTGGGGCCGCGCGCGTCAGCCTGGCCCTCGGCGGCGGGGCTCCAAGGTCGACCCAGGGCGCAGGCGACCCAGGCCGTGGCCGCGCAGCTGCGTGCCTTGAGCTGCAAGGTCTCGGAGGCCTAGAGCGAGCTTTTCGCCAGCTCGCCTGAGCTAGCGTTCTTGGTCGCCAAGCAGATGAGCGGCGTGGCCCTCCCAGTTGCCGACTCCGCCAAGAACCTGGGCGCGGGCTATTGTCTCGACGGCCAGGCTTCCGTCGTCTTCGAGGCGCGCCACGCGAAGGCGGCTTCGCAGCTCCAGCGACGCCATGCCATTCGCCCCCAGGAGATTCTTTTCGGCGGTGCGAGTGGCCAACGCCGCCCTGCGCCCAGCCGCGCGGAACGCGCTCGGCATGGTCGGCTGGCCGACGCCGCAGTTGGTCGAGTGGAGGCGGCAAGTCGCTTCCGCGCACCACGGGCGAGGCCCCGGCAAAGCCTCCGCCTCAGCTTCCTGCTCAGCAAGAGGCTTTCGAGCGACCCATTCCTGGGCCACGTCGCGCTGCCCATCGCCGCGCGGGCGAGGGCGGCGCAGTTCAACTCCGGCGGCAAGGGCCCGAGGGCCATGGGCAGCGCCTTCGCTGGGGCCATCGCGATGCCAGTGGAGATGGGGCCCGAGGCGCTCGTGGGCAGGGGTCCAGCCTCGGCGCGCGCCCTGGCGCGCCGCCGCCTGGGCTGGACAGCGGCGCGGCCAGGTTTGTTTACCAGCGACCTGCAGCGCGAGCTGGACCCGCGGCCCCTGGGCGCGCCCACCATGGCACGCACTGCTGCAGGCCAGGAGCGAGCGCCGCGGCGAGAAGCGGGCAAGTTTCTAGGCCTAGAGCACTTGTCTGAGGGAGGCGCGCTGTCCAACATCAGGCGCGCTCTCCATCGCAAGCGCATCGGCATGCAGACGGCCAAGCAGCCCAGCTCGGACAATAATGTGCTGGTCGGATGCCTTTGGCCCTCGGCCAGATGTTTCGAATCTGACCGACCGCTGGCATATCCTCCACGGTGCCCTCGAGGCTGCAATGCCCGCGGCATGGTGAGGCATTCGGCGCGGCAGTGTCCCGCGACGGCCTTGGGCCGCGCGGAATTGGAAGCCAACGGCGACGGCGACGAGCGGCGCCCGCCCGACGACATTAATGTCAGGGCGACCGTTGACTTGGCCAGCCTCTCAATTTCACGGAGGACCCGCTGCGGCGGCGCGCGTGCCCCTGAACGCAGGAGGGCCCCACCTCCGCCCACAGGGGACAGGGCCGCTCTGAAGGAGGGGCGAGCTGACCTCGTTGGGCAACCACTCACTGGCGATCTTCCGACGGCAGCACAGAGGATCCTGGCCTGTTCTCGCGCGAGGCGGCTGGGCAGTGGTGGTCATGGGCCAGGGCGGAGAGGCCATCTGCCCGTTCGGGCCGACGCCCTGGCCCCATCCTCTGGAAGCAAACGCGGCAGAGCTCCGCGTGGCCATCGTGGGCAGCCAGACCTGCCGACCGCCCATCAAGATCTGCACTGGCTGCAAGCTGCTCGTGGCGGGATCGATGCTGGCAAGGCTTGGTGCCTGCAATGGCAGCGTTCGCACTGGGGGCCCAGGGCGCGCCTCGGGGCGGTCATCGACGACGTGGGCCGCGACGACCTGTCCTTCCACCAGGCGTTGCGCACGCGGCGCTGGTGGACGTCCAGGCCGATCGCGTCGCGGAGTGGCGGCGCCGTGGCAACCGCCGCGCAGGTGCACGCGCCAGCGAGGGGGGCTGCGCGCGCCTGGCCGACGACGCCCTCCGCGAGCGGAGCGCCCGCCAGGATCGGCTCGCCAGGACGGTATTCTCCCGGCTGGGTGCCGCCATGCGGGTGGGCGACGCCGAGCTGACGGGCGAGGGCGGCCGAGGCCATCTCGGATTCTCGCGCCGCTGGCGGGGAGAGGGGAGGGGCTCGGGGGCGGTCTCAGCGGCGGCGGCGCTCCTCGCAGCGGGCGCAGCACTGCGTTCCAGCCTGGCCAGCGGCTCGCAGGGCGGCGCGCCAGTGGCAGGAGGCGAAGGGGATGATGGCGACTGCGGTCCAGCTGCCGACGGAGTGGCCGTCGCCAGCGGAGGGCGCGTCGCCAGCGGGCGCCCGGGCCGAGGGCGGCGCAGCGGTGGCAGCCAGCGGCGCGGCCGCCCCCGCCGCGGCCACCAGAGTTGCCTGTGTGGCGGAGGATCGACACCCGCGATTCTCACGAGCTGTGGAAAGCGGGCAGGGCAGTGCGTCAAGTGCGGTTACTGGGCGCAGAGTGTCAGGACGGCGGGGATCGCGGCTCGCGAAGCCGTGCCCACGGGCCCCGAAGAACGACAGGCAGCAGGCTGTGTTGGGGAGGCTCTAGTGTGGCCTGCGGCCAGCGGGGAGGGGCAGCATCGGCGACCCTGAATCTCAACGGCGCCTGCGTAGACGCGTGGACGGCTAGGCCCGCGCCCGCGCATTCTCTTCTACGCGCCACGAATCATGCGCGTAGGTTCGCTGACGCACAGGTTCGAGTCCGATGCCCTCGGACACGCAACCAGTCCAGTGTTCGGCCAGGAGCCTAAGGGATGAGTTGCGCTGTTGATGGCCAGGTGTATCTAACGCAGTGCGCATGGCTATCGATCGGCACGCGCTGCTAGCCTCCGCGCAGTTCGCTATGAGCGGAGAATGAACCAGGAGTTCAAACTCGCTGGCGCTCGGAATTGGGCCCGATGCCCACGGCAATGCAGCCAGTCCGTCGGGGCCAGGTGGCTGAGGGGCGAGTTGCGATGCTGTCGGCGGGGTTCATATGTCTGTCCAGTTGCACGGCCTCGATCGGTGCGCTGCCCTTTCGCGCCACGGGCGCTCTGTGCGGAAGTCGAACCGGACGTGTAGGTTCGCGTGCAGACGGGATCGAGCTCCGATGCCAACGGCAAAGCAACCAGCCCACGTGTTGGTCAGGAGCCTTAGGGCGAGTTAGTTTGCTGGTGGTGAGGGGCTGACTTGCCGCAGTGCGCATGGCGTCGCTCAGCGCGCGCTGCTCTTTCGCTTCTTGCGGCCCGTGCCGCGGAGGCGAGTGCCAATATGTCTGGCGCGGGGCGACGCTTCATGCAGCCGTTCTGCGCACGGAAGCCGAACCAGGGGTGAAGGTTCGGCCTCATTCGGCATCGGGTTCCGACGTACGAGCGAAGCAACAATGCCCGGGGGTGGCCTGGAGAAAAATGTGAATTGCTTCGCCGGTGCTGAGGGCGTTATTCCGCTTTGCCGCGAGGTGCGCCGGCGTGCGACGCTCTGGCCCGCCGCCGCGCTTGAGCGGAAACCGAACCAGGTGTGCAGGTCCGCTGGCGCACAGGATCGGGCTCCGATGCCCTCGGCATCGCAATCAGTCCAAGGGGCCAGGTACCAAGGGACGAGTTGCGCTGCTGAGGGAGAGGTGAAGTCTTGCGCTCGCCTATGGCGCGTCTTCGCGGGGTGTCCTGCTTTCATGTAGCTGCTGTCGCGCTCTTCCCACGCTGCGGATTTGTCCCCGCTGGCCTGAGGGGCATCCGTGTCGGTTTGGGGTGGCTCTGGGCCATGGACAGGTTGTTTCTCAGGTGCTGTGTGCATCCACGCTGCGTGCCAGCCCGCTAGATCGAGCAGCTGAGGCTTTGTGCTTGTTGCCGAGCGTGCTGATTCGCTTTGATTGGTCGGGTCGGTCGCCCGCGTGTTCCTTCTGAGGCGGATGGCTGCTCTTGTCACTCGAGTGAACTTGCGTGTGTGCGCCGAAACGCACGAGACCGAGCGTTGCCTCCGCAGGGACAAGGAAACGTTTCGGTCCACGGGGCAGTACGGGCAAGGAGCTCCTGACCCCGTTCAGACGCGTGCATCAGCATCATCAACAGTATCCCGTTTCCTTTCTCTTCTTCTCGTCCTCCTCCTCCTCCTCCTTTTCCTCCTCCTCCTCCTCCTCCTCCTCATCATCATCATCATCATCATCATCATCATATATTGTTGTTGCTGTAGCGTGGACCGTCCCACCTCCTTGCGGCGCAGCAGGCTGTGAACCGCTGCATGGGGCTGCTACCGGAGCTCGCCGAGTGGAGCGCCAGAAAGGCGAATGAGCGGATGGATGCCCAGAAGCAGGTTCCGGGCCGCTTTGGAGGAAGAGGGGGAGAAGGACCGAGAGTTCTGTAAAGAGAGGGGTCCTGGTGTGACAAAATTGGTAGAGAGTATGTGTACGTATGTAGGTACGTATGTATGTATGTATGTATGTTTGCATGCATGCATGCATTTACGTATGTATGAATGTGGGTGTGTATGTATCTGTGTGTGCGCGTTTGCATGAATGTGCGAATGTGTGTATGTATGTGTTCATGTATGTATATACGTACGTATGCATGTACGTATGTACGTCTGTACGTACGTATGTATGAGTGTTTGTATGCATGTGCGAATATGTGTATGTATGCATGTATGTATGTATGTATGTATGTATGTATGTATGTATGTACGCATGTATGTGTACATGTATATATGTATGTGTGCATGCATGTGTGCATGTAGGTATGTAGGTAAGTAGGTATGCAGGTGTGTTGTGGTGTAGGTATGTAGGTATGCAGAGATGTATGTATGTACGCAAGTACAGATGGTATGTGTGTGCATGTATATGAGTGTGCACGGTCGACTGTATATATGTATGTATGTGTTTACGCATGTGTATAATTGAATGAATGTATACGCGCATATATGTATGTGTATATGTGCATGCATGTATGTATGCATGCCTGACATGTGTGTATGCGTGCGGGTAAGTATGTATGTGTGGTTGGCTGTATGCATGATTGTATGTATATGTGTATGTATGTATGCATGTGGGCATGCATGTCTACATGTATAAATCTGTATATATGCATGTATGTATGCATGCATGACTATATGTATATATTAATGTGTGTATGCATGCAGGTATGTATGCATATACGTGTGCGCATGCATGTGTTTAGGTGTGTTTGTAACGGTATATACATGGGTATCGGAGTGTGGTTATGTTTGTGCATGCTTATACGTGCACATATATATGTGCATGCATATGTATAGTATGATCGCACGTCTATGTATACGTATACGTACATGTGTATGCATGCATGCATGCACGTATGTATGCATGCATGTGTGTATGGATACACGTATCTATGTATGTATGTATGGGTCGATGGAGGTATGTGCGCATGTGTGTATGTATGTATGTATGTATATATATATATATAAGTATGTATATATATGTGTGTGTGTGTGTGTGGATACGAATCGCGCCTCCCCCACCGGGGGCTGGACGCCTCGCAAACATCTCCCGACGTGTCTTGTTCGTACCCCCTCCCTCGGGCCTCCGGGAGGCCTCAGGACGGCTCGGGAGGCCTCCTATGATACGAACGAGCGCCAGCGGATGCCCCCCCCGAATGGAAAGGGGGGGCGCTCGCACAACCTCTTCCTTTAAGCGGGGGGGGGGCGGGAAATGTTGGGACCCCCCCCCCTTCCTGTTGAGAGTGGCGTGGAGGGTTCGGGGCCGAAATGGGGGTGGCACCACATGCGAACCCTGCCGCTCGGGCCTTCGGCGGAGCTTCCTATGGAGCCATGGAGCATGTGAGGGGATGCCGAAATCAGGGGTGGAATCGCATGCGAACCCTGCCACTGGGGCCCCCGCTGGAGCTCCCTACAGGGCCACGGCACGTGTGAGCGGTGTGCCGACACGCAGCGCGGAGCCGCATGCGGATGCTGCCGCTGGGGCCGCGTGTGGAGTTCCCTATGAGGCCTCGAAGCGTGTGAGGGGTATGCCGAAATTGGGGGTGGAACCGCATGCGAACGATGCCGCTGGAGCCGTCGGTGGAGCTCCCCATGGGGCCACGAAACCTGTGAGGGGTGTGCCGAAAAGGGGGTGGAACCGCACGCAGACCCTGCCACTGGGGCCTGCGGTGCAGCTCCCTATGGGGCCTCGAACCGTGTGAGGGGTGGGCCGGAATTGAGGGTGGAATCGCAGACGAACCCTGCCACTGCTGCCTTCGGTGGATTTCCCTCCCTATTGGGCCACGAAACGTGTGAGGGGTGTCGCATGCGAACCACTGGCGCTTTCGGTAGAGCTCTTTAATGGGGCCACGAAGCGTGTAAGGGGTGTGCGGGCATGGAGGGTGGAACCGCATGCGAACTCCTGCCAGTGCCACTGGGGCCTTCGGTGGAGCCTCCTGTGGGGCCACGAACCGTGTGAGGGGTGTGCGGGAATGGAGGGTGTAACCGCATGCGAACCCTGCCAGTGGGGCCTTCGGTTGAGCTCCCTACCGGACCACGAAACGTGTGAGGGGTGTGTCGAAATTAGGGGTGGAACCGCATGCGAACCCTGCCAATGGTGCCTTCGGCGGAGCTCCCCATGGGGCCACGAAACGTGTGAGGGGCGTAAGGGGCGGGAGGAGCGGGGAGAAGGGGAGGGGGGACGAGGAGGAGAGGAGAGGAGAGGAGAGAGGATGAGGGACGCGGGGCGCTGTCTTTTCAAAATGAGGACCCAATACCACACGATGGTTGGACATTAGCCTGACGAAGGACCCAACCATATACAGCTGCGAGTACCGCGAGGGAGATAACACGAAGAATGGGGGCGCGCAACCTCCGAGTAGCGCACGCGGCCAGATGGCGGCCAACAACTCCCCCCCCCCTCGGTGGAGCCCGTTGTGGGGCCACGAATCGTGTGAGGGGTGCACCGAAATCAATATGGAACTGCATGCGAACTCTGCCACTGGGGCCTTCGGTGGAGCTCCCTATGGGGCCACGAGCCGTGTGAGGGATGCGCCGAAACGAGGGTGGAACTGCATGCGAACCTTGCCGCTGGGGCCTTCGGTGGAGCTCCTTATGAGGCCACGAAGCGTGTGAGGGGTGCGCCGAAATGAGGGTGGAATTGCATGCGAACCCTGCCGCTGGGGCCTTCGGTGAAGCTCCCCATGGGGCCACGAATCGTGTGAGGAGGGTGCCGAAATGGGGGCGGACCTGCATGCGAATCCTGCCGCTGGGGCCTTCGGTGGAGCTCCCCATGGGGCCACGAATCGTGTGGGGGGTGCGTCGAATCGAGGGTGTAGTTGCGTGCGAACCCTGACTCTGGGGCCTTCGATGGAAGTCCCTACGGGGCCACGAACCGTGCAAGGGTTGCGCCGAACTGATGGTGGAACTGCATGCGAAACTTGCCGCTGTGGCCTTTGGTGGAGCTCCCTATGAGGCCACGAACCGTGTGAGGGGAGTGCCGAAGCGAGGGTGGAACTGCATGCGAACCTTGCCGCTGGGGCCTTCGGTGGAGCTCCCTACGGGCGATGAACCGCGTGCGAGGAGCACTGAAATGGGGGTGGAACTGCATGCGAACCTTGCCGCTGGGGCCCTCTGTGGAGTTCCGTATGGGGCCATGAACCGTGTAAGGGGTGCGCCGAAACCAGGGTGGAATTGCATGCGAACCTTGCCACTGGGACCTTCGGTGGAGCTCCCTATGGGGCCTCGGCTCGTGTGAGGGGTGCGCCGAAATGACGGTGAAACTGCATGCGAACCTTGCCATTGAGGCATTCAGTGGAGCTCCCTATTGGGCCATGGACCGTGTGAGGGGTGCACCGAAATGAGGGTGGAATTGAATGCGAATCTTGCCACTGGGGCCTTCGATGGAGCTCCCTATGGGGCCACGAAGCGTGTGAGGGGTGCGCCAAACTGAGGGTGGACTTGCATGGGAACCTTGCCGCTGGTGCCTTCGGTGGAGCTCCCTATGGGGCCACAATCCGTGTGAGGGGTGCGCCGAAATGACTGCGGAACTGCATGCACACCTTGCCGTCGAGACTTTCGGTGGAGCTCCCTATGGGGCCACGAACCGTGTGAGGGCGTGCAGAAACGGGCGGGGCACGACGACGATGCTGGTGATGATGACGGCCATACTGGTGATGACGATGGTGCTCACGATGACGATGACGAGCGTGATTATGACGATGATGATGATGATGATGATGATGATGATGATGATGATGATGATGATGCTGATGCTGATGCTGATGATGATGATGATGATGATGATGATGATGACGATGATGATGATGATGATGAGGATGATGTTGATGATGATGATGATGATGCTGATGCTGATGCTGATGCTGATGATGATGGTGATGATGTTGATGCTGATGCTGATGATGATGGTGGTGGTGGTGGTGGTGGTGGTGGTGAGCATGAGTCGGTTGATGTTGATGTGATGATGATGGCGATGATGATGGTGGTGTTGCTGCTTATGATGTTGATGATGCCGATGTCACTGATGATGTTGATGCTGACATTGATGCTGATACTGGTGCTGATGCTGCTACTGATGCTGATGATGCTGCTGCTGATTATGACTATGCTGCTGCTGGTGATGCTGATGATGATGATGATGCTGATGCTGCTGATGATGAGGATGTGGGGGTTGAGGAGGACGATGATGATGATGATGATGATGATGATGCCGAGGAAGATGATGCTGATGATGCTGCTGCTGATGATGATGATGAGGATGCTGAATAGTTAGATGAACATGATGCTGATGCTGATGCTGGCACTGATGATGCTGACTATGGTGATGCTGATGATGAGGCTGAGGAGGATGATGACGATGACGATGAGGATGCTGATGATGCTGCCGATGCTGATGATGATGATGCTGATGATGATGATGAATACGGTGCGGATGCTGATGATGATGACAATGGTGAGGATGATGAGGATGCTGATGATGTTGATTATGATGTTGATGCTGATGATGATGATGCTGATGATAAGGATGATGATGCAGATGAGGAGAGTCATGCTGGAATGAGGGTGCAACTGAAGATAAGGATGAGGATGAGGATGCTGATGCCGATGCTGATGCTTATGCTGCTGATGATGATGCTGATGCTGATGATGATTATGTCGATGCTGATGCTGATTATGATGATGCTGTTGATGCTGATGATGCTGATGATGATGGTGAGGACGACGATGACGATGATGATGATGATGATGATGATGATGATGATTATTATGTTGAGGATGATGATGATGATGATTATGATGATCATGATGCTGATGATGATGATGAGAATGAGGACGAGGATGAAGAGGAGGAGGATGAGGATTGACTGATGACAATGAGGAGGATGAGGATGTCAATGCCGATGCCTATGCCGATGCCGATGATGATGCTGATGATGATACTGATGCTGGTGATGATACTGATGATAACGATGAGGATGATGCCGATGATGGTGGTACAGACGATGGTGATGATGCTGATGCTGGTGATGTTGATGATGATGATGCTGATGATGATGATGGTGATGATGGTGATTATGATGTTGATGATGATGCTGATGAGGTTGATAATAATGCCGAGTATGATGATTGTAATGATGATGCTGATCCTGCTGCTGATGATGATGATCGTGGTTGTGGTGGTGGTGGTGATGCTGATGATGCTGATGATGCTGATTATGATGATGCTGCGGCTGCGGCTGCGGCTGCTGCTGCTGCTGATGATGATGATGATGACGATGACGATGACGATGACGAGGGGGATGAGGATGGGGAGGATATATCTATGTTGTCATCCTATGCTGATGCTGGGCATGCTGCTTAAACCACACTAATCTCATGTCTGGAAATTTTGTGCCACTCTTTGGAGGCATTCCCATCCTGAGGCGCGGCCGTGAGGGGGAGGGATGGGTGAGGAGAGGGCGAGGAGGAGGGGAAGAGGGGATGTGAAACAGAGGACAGGGTGGACGAGAAGGACACGTGGATAGTGCGAGGATGGCAAGGATGGCGAGGAGAAGTGAAGGGGCGGACGAGGATTCGAGCGGAGGGGGAGCGACGAGACAAAGGATAGAGGCGGTGACTGAGGTAGTGCAGAACAACTTGGAGGCCGAGTCGCGCGAGGGCGGCGCGTCGTGGGAGGAGTCAGAGAAGCCGAAATCTGCCCTCCCCCCCTCCCCCCCCTCTTCCCCTTCGGGGGCAACATTCGAATACGACTGGCTCGGGGGGAGGGGGATGCATCAACTCCCAATGGCTAATCGATTGCAGATAGGGACCTGACGGCCCACCCCGCACAGGAACGCACGGACTCGCTATCGGGGGCACATCGCCGATCTATCGGCGGTGTATCGCCGATTCGACGTTTCCCCCCCTGAGCCGGTCCACCCATAACTTGTTCCTCCTCCGCCTAAGCCAGAGTCTTTGGGATACCCGATGTATATCTGCTTTTCCCCCAGCAGCTTGCTGAACGGGGTGCTGTTGCGATAGAAGCTAGTTCCGGCCCATTCAGGCCAGAGCAAATGCATCCTCAAATACATTGTGTGGTTCGGGCCGTTTCGCTCGAGACATCTTCATATCTATCGTTTCCGAGTTGGCACGGGTTGGACGTTTCGTCTGAGACAACCTCGAAAATCGGAGCTCCGAGCTGCCGCCCGCGAGGTGGTCCAACGCGTTTCGCCTGAGACATCCTTGTGATTCTAAGCTTGGAGATGTTGCCCGAGAGGTGGTCGGGCGCGTGTCCCCTGAGACATTCTCACAACTCTGGACTCCGAAATGCCGAGGGGGAGGTGGTCCGGTGCGTTTCCATTGAGATCCTCGCAATTCTGAGCTCCGAGGTGCTGCGCGCGAGGTGGTCCGGCGCGTTTCGCCCGAGACATTCTCGCAGTTCTGGTCTCTGAAATCCTGCAAATTCGTGGATTTGAGATGCCGTGCGCAGGGTGGTCTGGCGCGTTTCGCCTGAGACATCCTCCTAACAGGACGCTCTGAGATGCCGCGCGCGAGGTGGTCGAGTCATCGGGGAGCGATCCGGCGGCTTTGCAGGGGTGTCTCGACCCAGAGCCCCAGATTGGGACACGCATCCCAGACCACCGACGTCATGATTTTTTCATGACGCGGCCCCCAGAGGTCCGGTCCCCTTCCCCGGGACCGGTTTTTCATCCCGAGTCGTTTTTTGACGGTCCCGAGGCCCGGTAAGGGCCCCCAGGGGCCGAAAATCGTGAAAAACCTCCCGTCGTGATTTTTTCACGACCCGAGGGGGTCTGGGATGGGTCGATGTTTGCGAAGATGTCCCGGACGAGAGCACCGGACTGGGACACGCCCGGTGGTGCGCCCCGGCTCGCCCCGGCGCGCTTTTGAGGCCCTCCTCGGGAGGCTCGGGGGGCCGGGTGTTTCGGGGGCTGTCCCGCTTTGACCGTCGGGTGGGTGTAAGTGCGGTAAGAGCGTTGTATATTCGATGAAATCGTTTCAACGAAGATGTATGTAGGTTCATGCGAGTTGACCTCACATACTCAACATACATAAAATATCGAACTCAGCATTCATCTACTTTAACGTTTTGTTAGATACTTATTTTCAACCACATACCATACATACTACTCACAGAACCATCCATCTTATTAACTGAGCTACCGGGTACCACTGCCAATATATAACGATACATACACCTCAACATGTCCAACTTAGTAGCTAAGTCAGCTAAGTCGATGTGGGCTGTCCGTTTCGGTTAACTTGGAATTTGCATAACTTTCTATGTGTTTCATGTTTGTTTTGGATATTGCTATGTTTCGGGAAAACAACAAAAAAACGTTTTAACAACTACAACACGGCAGTTTTTCAGGACAAGGCGCCGCAGGTCGACGCGCCGAGCCGCCCTCAGGACGCCTGCGGGGCGCGGAGGGGAAGGGGGGAGAGGGAGAGGGGGGGGATCAACTATTCTTCAAACTGCCTCCCCTCGGCGGCCATCACCGCCTCCCCTCTCCTCTCCTCGTTGTCGGCGGCCAGCCCGCCCCCGCTCCCTCCTTCCGCCTTCCCTCCCCGAGCCCGCCTTCCTTCTTCGGCGGCATGCCCGCCCCTCCCCCCTGCACCTCTCTATCGAAGGGCGGCATATCCGCCAGCGGCATATCCGCTCTCGCACGCGTTTTTTTTTTTTTTTTTTTTTTTTTTTTTTTTTTTTTTTTTTTTTTTTTTTTTTTTTTTTTTTTTTTTTTTTTTTTTTTTTTTTTTTTTTTTTTTTTTTTTTTTTTTTTTTTTTTTTTTTTTTTTTTTTTTTTTTTTTTTTTTTTTTTTCCTTTTCACGTGATGGCGAGCACATGGCCATCGTCCTGTAGCCGCCGATAAGCCGCCCAGGCTGGCGGGATCAGCCCGGCGGGCATCACGACGACGTCGCCGCGCGGCCGCCACAGGGACGCGCCTGGGCATGGCGCGCGCACCCATTCCAGGGTCTCCACCAGCAGGTAGCTGGCGGCGCCAGCCTGCGCGCAGCAATGCACGATGCACGCCTCGCCGTCGCCCAGGAGAAAATCCTGAGGGCAGCAGCGCCTCGATTTTTTTTGGGCACGCGCACGTGCACCCCTAAGTGCCAAGGTTGGTTGCGCCGTCTGTCCTGGCTGCCGTGCATCTGGCCGTCGATCGACGCTTCTCTGCTGGTCCACGTTTCAGCCCTGCGGAGGGGTTTCTCCTCCTCCTCCTCCTCCTCCTCCTCCTCCTCCTCCTGGCGGCAAGCCGCCTTGGCGGCAAACGGCCTTCCCTTCTCCCAGCCCATCTTCCTCCGCAAAAGGGCATGCAAGGTTGCGCCCCGAGTGCCCAAACGTACTGTCCAGCTCTGGCGTGCGCCAAGCTTTGGCGCGGGAGCGCGGCGCCTCCTTCGCTTCCTCCAGGAAGCAGGCGAGCATCGCCGTCAAGGCCGACAGCTCGAAATTCGCAGGGTTGTCGATCCCCTGCGACCTGGACCGAAGCAGGTTGTGCTTCCGCTCGAGCACGAAGGCGTCCAACCAGATGCCGTCCTCCGCAGGCTGGTCGGGGACGCGCCACAGATAATGGTGCTTCGGCTTGATCAGGGCTGGCCCGTGCGCGGCTTTGTGCAGGGCCAAGGAAATCGAGGCGGCCTTGTTCCGGACAGCTATCAAATTCGGCACGACGCCGACCCTCAGGACGTAGCCGAAACGCCCGCCACCCAAGCGCTCGAGGGCGCGCGCGGGCCGACGCGGTGCATCCTCGAACGCGCAGGCCAGCGTTTGCGTTTCAGCTGCGGCCGCATGTCCTGTTGCCCTGCATGTGCAATTCGAGCAGCGTCGCCATCGCCTCGAACGACCGCGCCGCAGCGTTCGCCACGCCGCTGGGACGCAGCTCTGCGTGCACCCAATGACGAATCAAAGGGAACACGGCCGCGCAATCCGACGCCTTGCCCACGAAGTGCGACGCCTTGCAGGCCGCTTCCTTCCGAGCCACGCTGAACAGAAACGCTGGCGGTTTCCCGCCGCGTCTGCCAGTCCGCCGCGCCGAGCAGCGACCCCGCCGCGTTCCCCGCGCGTCGGGGGTGACATCCCTCATCGCCTTGAGGAGCGCAGAGATTTCGACCTGCAAGGTCCCGCCGCTGGCCAGCATGGCATGCACGGGGTCCCTCGCGTATGTGTTCGGCGGCGCCACCGTCCGCAACGCCCGGCACGCCACCAGAGAGAACGGCCATCCAGAGCGACGCCCATTGCCGTCTCCTTCGGGGGCCGGAACATCAGAAGGGAAGGGGGGGGGGGCATCAGAAGGGGATCGATGGACATGTTTTCCTCCCTGGCTCCAGTCTCTCGATGTTCGCTCTGGTTGTCGTGTCCCGCAGCGGCGCCAAATCGTCGCGTTGCCGCAAAAACTCGTCTGACGACAGCGGGGCAAAGCGCGACGAGCCAGCGCGCCAGAGAGGCACGAGGTAATCATCGTCGTCGTAGTCTGCAAGACATTCCGCCTGATCCAGCACAACGTTCTTGCGTTGCAAGCACGGTCTCAGACCTGCAGCGCCCTTGGTGCAGAATGTGTCTTTTCCAGCCGCCTCGTCTGCAGTCGAGCGGTGGAACTTGGCGAAAAAGCGCACGCCGCCGATTGGCGCGCCGTGCTCCGACAGACTCTCTGGCCCCAGGAACAGCGCGCGAAGCAATGCCCGCGCCGCGGCCGAGCCGCCGATGCTCTTCTTCACGACGACGCGCAAGGTGCCGATCGGCAGCCACGCAACCTCCTTCTGCAAGAAGGATCCGAACTCGAGGAAACTCGCATACACCGCGAGCTGATTCCGACGATTATCTATCTTCAAGGCGTTGCCCACGCCAATGTCGTCGTAGTACAGCAAAAGCCTCCACGGCCGATCGCGCGACACAGGGAAACGGCGCATCGCTTCCCAAAACATTGAACTCCAGAGAGGGCAGTCCGACAGGAGCCTCGGCATCAGCCGATGCGGCAGCGCCACGCTCCATCGGAAAGGCGTGCCGATCTTGGGCTGCAGCCGCACTGCGCTGATGAGATCGGCCACGGATGCCGTCTGCGATCGCTGCATGGCCCGAGCGCTCACGTCTATAGCATCGCCCGCGTCGTCGCCATGGCCAAGCGCAGTCGCGATTCGCTCGAGCAAAGCCGCGGACACGCCGCGCAGGGCCAGACACTGTTGCAGTCGAGCCCGCTGCTCCACCTGCTTGTCCACCTGCAGGGCGCGTTTCCCCATTGCGCCGACGCCCGCGCGCGGGAGGGGCGGGGGCGGGGGGCAGCGCGAGGCCCAGTGCGGTTGAGAAAAACGAATTGCAGCCAGAGAGACGGAAGTGGAGGCGGGAATGGATCGCGGGGCGGAGTAGCCGCCGAAGGGCATGGCGGTGTAGCCGCCTGAAGGGTCGGGAGGGGCGGCGTAGCCGCCGAAGAGCGTGGGGGCGAGGGGGCATGGGGGGAGGGGGGAGGGGGGAGGGGGGTGGGTGGGGGAGATTGCGGAGGCGCGAAGTGAGCGTAGCAACGGAGCTTGCAAGGGAGATTTCTTTTTCTCGCACGCAGTCGTTTAGGGTTTCAAGCTCGGGTTTCAATATCGGAGACGGGCGCGGCTGGCGGCTCTTAGTGCGGGTGCGCGTGCTGCCTCCAACTCCTCATCCCCCTCCTCCTCCTCTCCTCATCCTCCCTCCTCTTCCTCCTCATCCTCCTCTATCGGCCCAGCTCCGATCGCCGCTCAGCTCTCCTGGTGCGGCTGGCGGCAGAAGTGCCGAATACTGCCTGGGATGTCCTTCGCCGTCTTCTTCGACATCTCAAGCATCATCTTGCCCTTCTCCTCGGTGCGGCGCGCCTCCTCCATCATCTGCCGCGCCTGGTCGATGAGCATCTGGCCCTTGACTCCAACGGCGCGTGCATGGCGGCAACGATTGCGCCACTCGATGAACCGCACCACCATGGTCGCCCAGCTCCAAGCACTGCCATCCGCCGCGATGAGCTCGAAGTCATCGACGTCGCACTTGCCCGCGATGCTCGCCATAGCGGCGCAAGACCTCGAAGGGGGCACGACCTCGAGCGGCTCTCCTTGAGCCACAAAGACTACGGATGAGGGGTGGGACGGTGGCAGATCATGTCATTGGGAAACGCGAGAGAACGGTGCGAGCGCGATGAGCAGCAAAACGTGCAGGTGGCCATCTTGACCCCATGAACTCTGAAGCAAGAACGTTCACTCGCGAATATCCAGGTCGTCGGCGGGGCCGATTGCTCTGGGCTGCCCCTAACACTCTGGATCAAATTATGGGAGGCCGATGGCTTCCTAATCACGCGGCGAGACATCAGGTGGCCATCTGCTCGTCGTCAGGAGCTGCTTCGCCTCTGCTTCGTCTCCGACCGCCAACCGATGGGATTCCCAACGGTGTCGCTGGCCTTCGCGAGCCACAGCTCGCGCGGTAGGATCTCGAGCAGGACGCGCTCGAGCAGGAGGGAGTTCTGCAAGCGTTTCGCCTCGCCAAGTGAGGCATCGGAGCGCGATGAGCAGCAAAGGCGGCATCTCCGCCAAATGAAGGCAAGGCGGCATGTCCGCCAAGGGCTTGCGAGAGTGGAAAGGCGGCATCCCCGCCAAACGAAGGGCTGCGGTGGCAACGAGTGGGATGGCGATGACAACGAAGAAATGTTGTTTCACCAGCAATATCAATTGTACGAAATCACACACCTCGTCATGAGCGGCCCAACTGCCGCCCCTGCTCACGAGCGGCCCAGCGGCCGCGGCTTATTCGGGTCCTACTCCACCTGCTAGGGCACTTTTTTTTTCAGGCCGTACTTCATGAGGTACTGGGCCACCATGGGGCGCTCAGGTGCTGTGCTTCTGCGCCTCCTTGAGCATCCCCGCGATGGCCCTCGCCGCCGAGCTCGCATCCTTCTGGATGCTGATGGCCTCGTCCTGCGTGATCGTCAACGCCACGCCGCTGTGCGCGCGCTTCTGCGCCACCGCCTTCATGACTGCCGCAGACTTCCTCGCCGCCTTCGCGTTCTTCACAGCCCATGGCGGCACCTTGTCCGCCTTCTCATGCTCGAGGTACCCGTCCAGCTCTGTCTCGAGCCTCGTTGCGGTGCCGATCCACTTCAGCGCCAGGTTCTTCTCCTGCGTCTCCTTCTTGGCCTGCTCGGCCTTCTCCTTCGCCTCCTGCCGCCTCCGCTCCTTCTCAGCGCCCTTATCCCTGCGGAGCCTTCGGGGTTGTCCGAAAATGACAACACTTCGAGCCGAGCGAAATCAATAACCCGATCCGAACCTGAAGAGTTGAACGGAAACCGAAAACGAATGCGAAGCCCAGGCGACACCCCTGCGTTGAAGCCCCAAACGGCCTGCTCTTGCTCCTGTCCTTGCTCTTGCCGCGGCTCTTGCTCCTGCCCTTGCGGCGGCTCTTGCTCCTGTCGCGGTCGCCGCGCGAGCGGCTCCTGCTGCGGTTGGTGTCGCGACGTCTGTCGCGGCGTCTGCTCCTGCTGTCGCGCCTGCCCCTGCTGTCGCGCCTGCTCATGCTGCGCCTCCTCCTCCTGCGGCTGTCAGACCTGCGCCTGCGGCGCCGCCTGGATCTGGACATGTCGCTCTCGTTGCTTCTGTCGCCCTTGTCGCCGCCGTGCTCTGCGACGCCCGTCGAGGCCGCTGCCCGCGGGCCGCTCTGCTTCGCCTGCGTCCTCTTATCGGTGTACAGCTCGTTGCGCACTGCGGCCTCCGCTGTCTCGCTCCAGGCCGCCTCCAATTGCGGCCTGTACGTCCACTCCCCGAGATCAGGGTTCCACTTCTTATCCTGCACATTACCTTCGATCTTTTTCGCGTCGAAGCCGTCGTGCGCCCACTTCCTCAGCGGAAGGTACTTGTCACCCTTGCGGACGCGCTCCTCCTCCATCCGTTGGACAGCGATTGAGCTGACCACGAAGGCTTCAATGCGATCGAGGTTCGACAGCCCGGGATCTTCTGCCAGATCCTTGTAGAACTGCTGCTTGAACTCACTCTTCGTTTTAGCGAAACATTTTGGCGGCCACTGTCGGAACCTCCGAGAAAGGCGCACCCCGTTCGTGTTGCGCGCGTCGCACTGGTAAGTCGCCTGACCCTTCGCTTTGATCTTGTAGTTGCACTCCTTTGCCGTGCGACAGCAGCGGTTGCAACGCACGATGCTATCCCCGATGCCATGCACATTCACGAACTCCCCTACCTGGCGAGCGCCTGCTGGCGGATCACCCTCCAACTGTTCGTCCTGAGCTGCCTCCTCCTCCTCCGCCTGCGGCGCTGCCGCCTCGGGCGAGCGCTCTTCATTCGTGTATGCAGCATCGGGCGAGTGCCTCTCAACCTTGGCTACCACGCCCTGCGGTGGAGCCTCTTCTTCCTCAAGCTCACGCTTGGCACTCTCAAGCTCATCCTGTTTGACGCCGAGCTCGGAACCAGTCTCGTCGCCGCGCTCCTCGGAGCCCGATGCCTTCTCTGACGCTGCGTCGTCCGGCTCTGGTGGCAAAGCCGCTGCGCCCGGAGGAGGCAGTTCCTCGGACGGAGCTGCGGCTGACGCAGCTTTGCGAGCCGTCCTCCTCGGCGCTGTGGGGTGCTTACCTTTGCCCTTGCCTTTGCTTTTCCCGCGTGCCTTCGGCGGCCCTGCGTCGGTCAATGCGAGCGGCGGCGCAAGCTTTCCAGTCGGTGTCATCTGCGCCCCCGATGGCTTAGCTTTCCCACGGGGCTTCGCTGCGGGCGCCTTGGTCATCGCCCCCGTGTTTTTTTTCGGCCCGGCTGCTCCGAACATCAGTGCCAGAGAATGCTGCTGGTGATCTTCAGCGGGCGGCATCCCCGCCATGGCGGCGCGGCCGCCTTGACGCGCGAGAAGCCGCGCGTCGCGCGCGGCCGCGTGCGGTCGAGAGAAATGTTGTCAAGATGAGATGGACGCGAAGCGATGACGAAGAAAACGCGCGGTAAGCGAGGCGGGATAGCCGCCGGCGGACTAGCCGCTTCAAAGGTGGAGGGAGGGGTGGAGGGAGGTATGAAGGGGGCGGCATATCCGCCAGCGGACTCGCCGCTTGAGAGGGCGCAGGGGCGCGGCGAGGGAGGCGGATTGGCCGCCAGCGGACTGGCCGCTCGAAGCGTGGCGGACGCACGAGGTGATACGGATACTGAAATGAATTGTGCGTAGCATGCTAACCACGCAAAACTGGCATCATGTTATCATATGTTATCATATGTTATCAGGCGTGTGGTAACACCATGATAACACCTGATAACACCTGATAACATGTTATCAGGTGCTATCAGGTGTTATCAGGCGCGTGGTAACATCTGATAACATATGATAACATCTAACGTTTACTGCCACAAGCATGGCGGCGGCGTGGCGGCACGTCCGCCGAGCTCGTTAAGCGGAGCAGCAGGGGCGGAGCGGCGCCCGGCGCTACCGACCGCGGAAGGCGCCGCGTGCTTCAAACCGCTGCCTGAGCGGCAGCGAAGAGACGGGCGAGCGCGGAGGCGAGGCGCGCTGCCTGAGCGGCAGCGAAGAGACGGGCGAGCGCGCGCGAACGGGGCGCGCTGCCTGAGCGTTATCATATGCAAGGCGATGGGGTGGTGTGTGTGTGTGTGGTGTGTGTGTGTGTGTGTGTGTGTGTGTGTGTGTGTGTGTGTGTGTGTGTGTGTGTGTGTGTGTGTGTGTGTGTGTGTGTGTGTGTGTGTGTGTGTGTGTGTGTGTGTGTGTGTGTGTGTGTGTGTGTGTGTGTGTGTGTGTGTGTGTGTGTGTGTGTGTGTGTGTGTGTGTGTGTGTGTGTGTGTGTGTGTGCGTGTGTGGGGGGGGGGGGGGGGGTGGGGGGGGACATGGCGATGCAGCGCATCCAAAAAATAGCCGCACTCATTCTTATGCGGATGCAGTTTTCTCCATCCAGCCCCTCTGCCAAATCCCATCCACCCGCCCACCTGTCTTATCCGCCAAAGTTCCCTCACCCTCCTCCCGCTCCGTTCGTCCACTCGCCCCCGTATCGCCTTGCATTGGGGGGGCGGCTACTCGGCCGCCAGCATGGCCACAACTCACCTCGGCGTGGCGGCCTTCCCGAATTGAGTGCGGATGGAGTGTTTGGGGATGTCCTAATTTGTTCTGACACAGGGGTGTGGATTGAAATTCCGTTGGAGGAGTGGGAGGGGGGCGTGTAGGGCCGACGCGTCGCGCCGCCTGCGCGAATGAGGCTACTGATGCTGAGGCGACATCAGTGTTGCCAGCCGTGCACCTGCGCCGCGCGAGGAGGTCGCTACGAGGTCGCGTTGCGCACCAGCCAGCTCGCGAGCACGTCCTCGCACTCGGCGGTGCATTGCTCCTCTTGGCGGAAAGCGTTCACCGCACCGCGGTGCTATCGGGCGACATCTGGCTGGCCAACGCCGTGGACATCCTCATGCCCGCCGTGGCTGCGGGCGAAGCGGCGCCTGAAGATCCGCTGCCCTCCGCGAACGCGTCCTTCAGCTGGTGCGAGCGCTCCGCGCGGGATTGTGGAGGGATTGGCGCCAGCTCGACCTTCGGCGCCCCCTTGCGCCTTTTGACGGAGCCCCAGTTGGCCTTCTCCTCCTCCCATTGGCGCCACTCCGCGAGGTCGACTTCCCAAGTGTCGGGAACGACCTGCGAGAGCCGCTGCTTCCGCGTCGCCCTCGCTCAAGTCGTGGTACGGCGACGCGCGAAGGTGGTTCGCAAGCTTGTCCCTGGCCACCTCCTCTGTCTCTCCCTGGAACCACTTGCCGCCCCTTTTGCAGACGCTGCTCTGTGGGCACTTGAAGCCGAACATGATGGACTTCTCGCCCTGCTGGCCTGCCGCGGCAGCGACGCCGCCGAGCCGCGAGCCGCGGCTAGCACAGAAGCCGCTGGGCCGCGAGCCTGTGCGCGCCTAGATTCGGGCCGATACAGCGCCCCAACAACAAAAACATACTTGTGTGAGAGGCGCGGTGGCATCGCACATTTCGGGATGACAGCAGGCGGCGGCGGCGGCGGCGGTTTAGCCGCCGATGGGGGGCTCAGGGCGGCGTGGCCGCCAAGGGGGGCCTCAGGGCGGTTTAGCCGCCAATGGATGGCTCAGGGAAGGACTGGTGTTTTTTTTCCAACCGCAAAGAACAAGCCCGATGCGCCGATGCTCTTATCTGAACGGCGGTTGTCCGCCAGGCGGGGAGAGGCGGCGCGTCCGCCAACGAGATAGATCGGCAACGAAGAGAGGGGAGGAGAGATGAGATGAGACGAGGCGGGGAGAGGCGGCGCGTCAGCTATCCGCGCTCGAATTACGGAAGCTATGCACCTCAGCCCGCCTGCAGGTCCACACGATCACCCTACAAGAAGACATTTGGGCGGGCGGGCGGGCGCGGCTTCGCTGGCGGTGGTGCCATCTTGCTTGTCGGCTGCAGCCGACTCCTTGTCCTCGGCTGCGCCATGCTGGTCTTCCCTGCTGGCGGCTGCGCGGTCTTCGGCGGCGGCGGCCCCATGACCTTCCGCGGCGGAGGCGGAGCTGGAGGGTTCATCTTGCCAGTGGCCCTCCACGGTGCCTGCTGAGGCAGCGTCTTGGGCAAGTTCGGCGCCTTCGGCTCCCGCGGCATCAGCTGAGGCCTGGGGACGTGCGCCTCGCGCACCCGCGGCGCTGCCTTGCTGCCGTGTAGCTTCGCATACATCTCGCGTTTTGCGCCACCTCGGTCCCCCCAGCGCTTCGCATTGGCGCGCCACGCCTGGCCCAGCCACGTCTGCGGCCCGCCCATGGCGGGGCCAGGCGGGCGGTCGCGGAACTTCTTGTAATCGTACTTCATCTGGTACTCCTTGAGCACGGCGAGCACGTTCTCCGACCGCCAGTCGATGGGATTCCCAACGGGGTCGCTCAGCCATGCTCGCAGCTGCGTCCTGAACGCCTCCACCGCGTTGGGAGGCGCCTCCACCGCCTCGGAGGGCTCCTCCACCACAGGCGTCGCGCTCCGCATGTGCGACGCGAGCTCCTGCACGAGAGCTGAGGGCGGGGTGGCGCGGGAAGGCCGCTGCCGCGGGTCCCGCGGCGGCGACGCCGGCCCCCGCCTGCGCGGCGGCGTCTTCGGTGCCCGCGGGCTGCGCGATCGCGCTGGCTGCGCCGCCAACGTGGGCGCGCTGGCTGGCTGACTGCCGCTGGCGGAGGAAGACCGATCCCCTGCGTTGTTGTCCACGCCCGCAAGGTCGGAGAGCAACTGCATCGCTGACCCGAACATCTCCTGCGCCGAATCGCCAAAACAGTTCGACCGAGAGCGGCCAGCCAGTTTCGCGCGCGATGCGCGCGTCCCTGGCGACCGCACGCGGGGCCACTTGTTTTGGCGATGCAGCTGCCTCCAACGCGTCGAACGCGCTGCCGCTGTCTGCCATGGCCGCGGCCGCAGTGCGAGGCGCCGAGCGCGACGCGGTGGCTGCGGCGCAGCCTCGGCGCGCGGGCCCCAGCCCCCGCGTCGGCGCGAAAGGGGGGGCCGACCCCGCGCGAGCTCGCGGGCACCCGCGGGCCGCGGGCTTGAACCGAAGTGGAATCGGACGCGGAAGCGAGACTTCGGGAGGAGGGGGAGGGGGTTGCCCATGGACCCATTGAAGTCTTGGAGCTCCTCGAGCCCTCGGGAGCCTCGCAGAAGGGCACCGCTGGTTCTTGCGACGGGGTCTCGGGTGAGGGGGGGGGTGGGGGGTGGGGGGGGGGTTCTGGCAGAGCGAGGGTGGCACTGGGCAGCAGAAATATATGTGAACCGACGTCCCTTTGAATGTGCAGGTCTTGGTTCACTTGTTTTCGTCGTTAAAAGGGCGGTGGCAACGTCAGTACCTTCGCGCGCGCCCAGGCCATTCTGGGTGAACGCCTTCGCCGTTCGAGCAGTGGGCGTCTCCCCGACGTTAGTTGGCGTGGGATCCAGTGCCTGACAGCGGAGAGGGGGGCGCAGGGACGTGGCGCGGGGGCGCGGAGTGGGCCGAGTAGGGGAGGGGGGCGGCGGCATTTCCGCCTGAAGGGCGGAGGAGCGCAAAGGGGCGGGGCGGGGGCGGCATATCCGCCACGAGTTGGAAGGCGAGAAGGCTGAGCTACAAGGCGACATCTCCACCACGAGGCGGCATATCCGCCACGACCTTTTTGTTCTCCCGAGGCCGCCCCGTTGTGGAGAGTCGAAGAGTCGTAGCGCGAATTGCTCGCCGCGCGCCCTGGCGGCGAGCTCCTTCTTGACCAGCTCCTCCGCCTCCGCGATGGCCCTGGCATCGGAGCGATCGGGCGCAACGAGACAGCAGGGGCTGGAGGGGGCGCCGAGGCAGGGGCGCAAATGAAGAGTGCGCGGAGGAGGGCGTCGAGAAGGGCGTCGGTGAGAATCTGACCTTGTCGGCCTCATCGCCCGCGATGTACTTCAGGCTGACGTTGCTGCCAGGGACGCCAATCCTGCCGCTGCGGAACTGCACCTGGGGGGCGGAGCAACGATGAACAGTCGCCTGAAAGGCGGCGGGCGCGCAAACTGCGACCCCAGCGGAGCTGCTGGGAATCGCCGCGCGCGCCCGACGCCTCATCGGTGGGAGGTTCAATCCCGCTCGCCAAGTTGCGCGTGGTCTGCATCTCCCACCTCGGCTTCGCCCACTTACGCTTCTTGTCCTTCTCGGCCGCGCCGTCCGTCTTCTTGCCCGCGGGGGGCGGCGTCTTCTTCTTAGCCACGTTGCCCGTGGCAGGCGGCGTCGTCTTCTTTGCCGCGTTGCCCTCGCCAGGCGGCGTCGTCTTCTTAGCAGCATCGCCCGTGGCAGGCGTGGGGGCCTTCAGAGCCTCGGCGTTCTTTTTCGCATTGGCCGCCTTCGTCCTCTTATCCATGGCCGCGACCATGGCCAGAGCCGCCCCCGTCGGGGTCTTCCTCAGAGAGCCTGCGGCGATGCCGACCTTCTCAGCCTTGGGCGGCGGCGTCACGGCGACGATGTCGAAGTCGGAGTCGGAGTCGAGCTCGATCGGCAGCTCATGCTTCTTCTGCTTCTTCGGCGCGCGGCTCTTGCTGATCGAGGCCGTCTGGGCGGCGGCGGTGCTCAATAACGGCTGACAGTCGGCGGGTTTGCCGCCAATTTGTGCCGCCAGCTGCTGCGTCGACGGCGCGTCCGAACTCCCCGCCGCCATCGAAAGCTGGTGGTTCGAACCTGCTCGTTCTTGCAACGGATCCTGCGGCTGCTGCGTCTGCGAGCGGTCGATCAGCTGGGTGGCTGGGTTGGGCCAGCGGCCGCCGCTGCGCGAAAGCCCCACCTGAAATCAGGCGGATCACCGCCGAACGAAAATATCCCCCCCCCCACCACCACGCACGCCCCCCCACCCCCCTAGGGGGATGGGGGGGGGGATATTTCACACCACGCCCTCGATCCAGGCATCCAGAAACGCACCTCACGCCGATCCAGGAACCCACCCCTCGACCCAATGCCAGGTGTCCCGCGGGGGAATGCGTTCTGTTATTCCCCGTGGAGCCGTGGGCCAGCGCCCACAGAACGAACCGGCCGCCGCGATGGGGAGGTGCTGCTGAGGAGAGCCGCCGCCTGGGCCGTGGGATGGCTGCAGCCCGCCGCGGGCGGGCGCAGGCGCGGGCAGCGCGAGGTGGCCGCTCTTCTTCCCTGCACGGAGATTAATCAGCTTCGCAATCGTCACCATCTCGACGGGATTTATCTGCGGCGCCGTCGCTCCAACACCTGGCGGGAAGGCGTCGGCGTACGTGATGGGGTACTGAGACTGGAGCCTCCCAGGCGTGATGGGGAGAGCCTGGGCGCCATCCCTGGGCGGCGGCATCGTCGCCGCGAGATTCTTGAACGAGGATTTCACTGTGACCAGATACGACTGCAACAGCTCCCTCGTGATCTCGCCCGTCTCCACGCCTGTCTGCTTGCACACCGGCAACAAGAATGCTGCCATATTGGCGGCCGTCGGGCAGCTCGGACGCCTCAAGCCAAGCGCCCCGAGGTGCTCTGAGAACGCCGCCATCTTGGCAGCGAAGCCCGAATGCGGCGAGAGCACGAACTCCCACAACTGAGGCGCCTGAAATTCAATGAACCCCTCATAGTCCTGGAGCTTCCCCCCCTGCAGGCTGCCCGACGACAGAGCCTGCAAGAAGTCTCCCAGCTCGGGCTGCGCCCGCCCCGCGCCGCCGCCCAAAGCAGCAAACTGCGCACTCTGGAGCTGCGACCAGCGCTGGGACGTCGCCGCCTGGATGCAGGCAGGAAGGTGCTCCGTCGCACTGCCGCGCGCTACGAACGCCGCCCGCGCCTCCTCCAGGCGGCCTCGAAGGATGCCCTCCATGGCAGCGATGCGGCGCGACCGCGCGCCGAGCGGAGTGCGCGACTCCCCGCGCGCGCACGCCGCCCGAAGCCCTCGGAGGAGGGCTCGCCAAAAACGGATCGAGCCAACGCGCGTGCGACGGACATATCCTACTCCTGCTCTTCCTGCTCCTCCTCCTCCTCCCCCTCCTCCTCCTCCTCCTCCTCCTCCTCCTCCTCCTCCCCCTCCTCCTCCTCCTCCTCCTCCTCCTCCTCCTCCTCTTCCTCCTCTCCCTCCTCTTCCTCCTCCTCCT